>QAOC01044849.1:0-125926 GCA_003255005.1 Begonia fuchsioides
TTGCACGGTGAACCTTCACAAATAAATGTGAACAATACATTAATCATGGGTATGAAACAGTGAAACATTTAGGACATTATGACAAGGTGCACTTATGGTAAGGGAGAACCATTTTTTCGTCACTACCATTATCAAGTATAGCACGACTGCTGTCACAATCTCAATAGAAAATTCATAGAATAAGTATCTTACAGTGATAACGACGATATCAAAGAAGGAACTGCAAACTGAATCAAAAGTGAGCATCTTTGGCCTCACTCCAAGTCTACATCCATATATTGAAGTATCTAGTGACGTTTATAACGATTATAGTCAATTAAATATTTTTTATGATGATTTTAAATTCCGTACAATTATTGTTAATTTATTCTATTATTGGAAACATTCTCCAAATAAAGTATTTTAAATGTCTAACGTGTGTGTTAAGTATTTTGAAGCTATGGTATGAAAAGTGAAAACCAAACATATTTAAGACAAAAATGTCAACCAGAATCGAGTTTGGGTCTACCAAAATAAAAAAAAATAGAATTTTACATTTTGCAACCTCTCTGGAAGGGTCGAATGATTTTGTATTATAGTCGACCGATTTTATGTTTGGGTAAACTGAAATCACTGAAGCACAATTTTAGAAATACAACGTGTCTGAAAAAGGTCAAACATTTGAGTTTGAGTCGACCGAGATTATTGAAGCACAATTTTAGAAATGCAACGTTGTTAGAAGTGTCGACCGAAATTGAAGAAGGGTCAACCAAAAATTTGAGAAATAGGTCGACCAATAATGTAATGGGTCGACGGAAACATGTCCAACATCTAGTTTTGAAATTCAAACGACTGAAAATGGTCGATTGGTAGATGAAAGAGTCGACTAAAACTGAGCGAACATGAATGACTATAAATGGAGGACTTAATGCATTTTTTAAGCCGCTCAAATTTTTAGAAATAAAAAGTGACGAAGTACTGCAAAAATCTTTCTAGAATCTCTCTTCTAAGCGTTAACTTGCGATTTACTCATTTGCGAGTATCTGAGCGCATCAATATTGTTGTAACACGATTTTTATCATTGTGTGAACTTCAAATGGTTGACGACCCTAAGTAAGAAAGTTAAGTGTAAGGTTTGATTGACACCTAGAAGTCAATCAAGTTTAAAGTGAAAGAATCTTCAAGGTGCAGCCTTGAAATGCCAATATAGACAAATTTTGAGTTGAACCACGTTAACAATTGGTTGTCTCACACTTCTCTAGTAATATATTATATTTAACCACATTAATATTACCAAAATCACAAAAAATTTAATATTAACTCAATCCCTCTTACTTCGGTTAATTTCAATCCTAAAATATCTACAGAAAATCTGATGAACACGAAACATGCTCGTTGAGAGATGATAGAAATAAATTAGTAAATGTGAAAATAACTTCACTTGGCGATTAACCGTTCCTGGAAACATCAGGAGCTTGCTCGGAAATGAGAAATCCTCTAGAGAGGTTTTCACAATATCAATATAATATTCAAAGTTAAAGATTACAATCCTAATTGAATCTACTTAATTGTAATATCTAAACTACCGATAGATAATATAATTAATATTAATTAATAATCTTAATGATGGTTACAAAAAAATCCATCTTAATAAACTACACGTAGTCAGATAGGCTGCAACTATGACAAAAAAAAAATTAAGTTGGACTGGAAAATATAAAGAGAAAAACAAAACTCTCATCCTCTCTTCCACACATCAGTTGGCTTGCCCAAGTAATATGAGCTACTTCATTTTCTTTTCAATTATAATCGAATTAATATTAAGTAATACCATTGCAAAAAATAAAATCAATAAAAGAAATAAGGAAACAAATGAGATAAGGAAAAGTTTCATCCAAACATGAAACTCAATAAACAAGGAAAAAGAGACCGTGTTTCTGTTATGTTAAACTTTGATGATTTACTAGAACAAAAGAATGAGAAAAATATGTGTATGACATGAGATTCAATACCTTGGCATGAACTTCCTTGAGTTTGGATTTATCTTCCATTGAACGGAAAGAGCAATACCTATCTGAAAATTTAAATTAGAAACCAACTAACTCACGTCAGTGTTTTATGTAGAACATAATGAAGTTCACGTGATAATCCTAAATTAAGGAAGGGTATGAACTAAATTAAGAACACAATAAACTTTAGCAATCATAATTCATTCTAATGCTCCGGAGACTGTCATTCCTGCAATCAGTTTTCCTCTTCTTATTTTTTTTCTAGTTGCTAGAACCATTGCCGATTAACAAGCTACGAACTTCCTTCCTGACGATGTAAGGTAAACAAAACAATGAATAGATTTAGTCACCTGTCTATACAACGACTGATTCGTATGAAACAGTGAGTTCAGTTAGGATGGATAAAGCAGCAAGCAAGGTCTAGAACTCTGAAAGCATCGATACTCAAGGGTCCCAACAGAAGAAAACTAAAACCAATCGAATTCGATCCCAGAAATGAATCCCTGCTGGATATCTTTGACATTCAAGTCATTAGTTTTCTGTGGGATACAAAGGAGAAAAAGCAGGGAAAAGAAACATTAGTATCATACCTCAGTTTACAAATGATGCCAGTTCAATAGACGACTATGCTTGAGATAGGCATTCACGTTCCAAAGACAAGGAAGACATAAAAATCCGCAGCTCAGTTTTCTGTGCGGAAATCAAAGTAAATGCAAGAACTTTTTCCCGGACTGCATACAAAAAAGTTAGTCTGATCAGCGGGACCCAAATTAGCAGCAAAGTAGGGAAATCATATAGAACAAGAGACTGCTCTGAACCGAAGGAGACACCTTAATCATGTTTTATAGATTTTATGTTTTCTATTATATTCATTGCTTTAATTTTGAGTTTATATTTATAATGACGTCAAATTCTACGCATAGCTTAATAAATTGACTTGTGCACTATTTCCCTTAAAACGAAAAAGGAAACAGTCTTACATAGCTTAATAAAGTCGATCAAATTGAACATTTCCCATTCGGCAAAATTAAAAAATAGATCTTCACTTGACAAACATTACTAGATTAAAGAGGTCGAATGCTTTACGAGGAAAAGTGTCCTTTCCGAAAATTTGACATGGATAATTGAGAGACCAGGTCAGTAGTCTAGTCCATGACCTCCGTTGAAAGGCAAGGCCATAATCAATATTTACAAAGGATCCCCATTGTCGGGTCGGGTACAGAGACCTAAAGCAGTGTGAAACCAAAGATGTGATATCGGAGGCACCAAGCGTCAATATCAAAAAAGATTAAAGGACCCATTGTCATAATAATTGTGCCCAAAATGTAAATAACCCCAAGCGACCTGTGTTGACTGCAACGACATCGAAAGAAAATTTCTTCTTCTCCCCCAATAATCCTCCTTCACAAATCCTACTTAAAATCTCCACTCCAAATCCGTGCTTTTCGAATACAGAACATACATAACATGTAATAATGGATAAATGCTATTTTACTTCACAACCACTATCAGACTAATTGATATTATTCTCGATAATATCCATATTAACATAAAGAGAACCTTTAATACAGTTTAAATGGAAAAGATCAACTTTAAAAAGTTTCGTTCTCAAAATTCTGAATTCAATGTTAGAACTTCTTTCATGACAACATTTAATTACTACGTGTTGTTGAGAATACACTAAATTAGTTAGGGTGGTATAGATAACTCTGTATTTATAGCGAATAAGTAATTAACTAAACAACGAAGATTAATGGCTTGGACGACCTAGCAATGTCAAATACTTTTTGACATGTAGTTTAGTAACCAAACATATTCCACTGACAATTACTAACCTGAAAATACGTGACCAATAGGACTTGAAGGCAGATGGAAGACATCAAGTAATCTGGACCTGGATCAACAATCGACCGACAACCCTTGTTAGAAACAACAAATTCTTGCTTATCGTCCACTTTTGTTCAGCCAGCATTAGTGTTTTCCAGTCCCTAAGAAGGTTGAGGAGCAAATAATAAAAAGCAGAAGCCTGGGCCCTGTAATGAGCACCCAAAAATTTTCTAGGCCTGAATAAATGACATCATCAACTTCAAAATTACACTATACTCCTTCCATGCCTCGTCCCCTTCTTTGACTAACCAACACATAATGTACTGAAGAAATTCAGTCTTTGAACAAATTAATTACTTGGCCGTCGAACAACATTGTTGATCCCTATCAACACTCTGCGAGCAACATTCTATATCCGTTGCCTTGATGCTCTAAAGATAGCAACTAGTTTTGAAAATAGCACTCTAATTAAATTACATATTAGGTGCTTAAAAAGGAAAAAAAAAAACTCTGGCTGACAAAATTATCTCTAACTCACCAAAATTATTAACTGATATGCTTAAAAAACTAAAAAATATTACCTCGGCATTTTGAGAAACGACCGTCTGAATTATCTGCTAGGCTTCTGCGAATATAGCCATCACATCATTGAAGAAGCGTAGTGAAATTACAAAACAAATGTGGGAGAGAACAATTGAAATTAATATAAGTCGTCATGGTTTTAAACCTGTATAAAGAATCAGGTCGATAGTTCATCAAAGGTTAATTACCGAAATGAAAAACGAAACTAGTTGAAGAATTGTTAGTTTTTTATTTGATGGCTGTTTGATGAAACAAGGGGCCACAGTTGCAAAATGATGGAGTCCTAAATGAACGCCGGCTAGTTGACACTGATGATGAGCCAATAAAACCAAAAACAAAACTGACACTGAATTGAGCTGATCACTTAGAGAAAAACTTTTGGAAAGTTGCTCAGAAACTGATAAGGTGATAAAAGCAAGTTTATTTTCAAGTTCCAACTTTGATGAGCATCACTGGTGAAATTCCTAAAAAAGGGAACTCAATCTAACGAACATCAAAGTGTCCCATCACTCGTGAGCATGAATACAGTCTCATCGAAAATTGTTATTGCTAAGTCTGACAATATGAATGTATGGATACTTGAGTGTACCAAGAAATGGAAGTATACCATCCATTCCCTTCATGGAACTGATCATATGACAGAAGACAGGTTTTATTTTGTTTGTTTTTTTTTCTGATTTCTACCATCACCAAAATGTGTTGAAAATTGAATCTTTGTCCTTTCCTTCCACTAGACATGTCCATTTCACCTGCTGCCAAACTACTAACAAAATAGTTTAATCACGTACTCCTTGTAGAGAAAAATCTCAAAGCAGTAAAGTGGACATAAGAATATCTTGTTTTTTATCACAGGTCTCAAAGAAGGGGCACATATTTACGTTTCTAGAGCGTCTGAAAAGTACTACAGGGAGGGTAAGAATCGGAACTTATCCCCCACAAGAACTAGATTCTCATAAAACACCACTTCCTGTATGATATTATTCAATAAAACTCATTTCTAATACTTTATAGAAGCAATTCTGAACGAGTCTCTTTCCATCTTTTGTTCTTGCTAAATATCTTCATGGTAAGCCAAACTTATTCTTTGCCTTATTAGATATTTGTTGCACATATTTTTAGGGGGTAATTTAATTCATATTAAGTATAATGTTAGGGGTAGTTTAGTATTTAGAATTAGGTTGTTTTTTATATATAGTGGGTGTTAGGCTTGTAATTCTCATAGTTGAATATCAATGTATTGTTATGGTAAACCTCTCTCAAGAGTCAAGAGTGTCTCTCTTCTGGGCTCTGACGTGTGGTGTTTGCAGGAGCGGTTTGTAACCAATTCGTAGTGTATTTTTTCTTCTATTTCCATCCATTTTTACTCTATACAAGATGAGCACGTTTCATGCTCAACAATATTTCCCAATATAAAACTCCTACCACACTCACCTCCCCTTTTTAAAGGATAGCAAGCCAAGCCAAACTCTCCTTAAGCTAAATCTTTTCCCTTGAATGAGGCAACTACTTCTCATTCAAGTTTCTTTTCCCTCTAGTGACTTCTTCCCTGCCCATCTACTCAAACTAAAAGCTCCCATCATCCTATTTCTTTTTTTGCTTTCTAACCAAATCTATTTCCGCTCTGAGTTACTGAAAATAATGTCATCAAACTGTATCACATCTACACGAGGTTATTACACCTCTTGGACTCCATATGAAAACAAGAAATTTGAGGAGGCTCTGGCATTCTACGAGCAGGATTCCCCAGATCGCTGGGAAAAAGTGGCCAATGCTATAGGAGGCAAATCAGTTGAGGAAGTGAGGAGGCACTATGAGATCCTGGTGCAAGATCTCAAACATATCGAAGCTGGCCAAGTTCCTATACCCAGCTACAAGGCCCCTGGATGCAGTGGTAGAAGGTACGACGGAGGCAGAAGGTAATAACTCTGATCTTTCCAGTTTGAAATTATTTGTAAAACTATCCATGACTTTAAGAAACTATGAAATGCATATTTCAGATGAAAATACAGCCACCATGTTAGACAAAGAATGTTGATGCCAACATGACATTTTGAAGTTTCTGCAAATTAATGCATATACCGGAAAGAAAATGTTGCAAACTATCCATATTTCTTCGTTCCCTGCCCCTGGCAAGTTTAAAGGCTCACAACATGTCCACGTTTCCAGCAAAGATTATAATTTTTTTTACTGGTGGTTACAACTAAAATCCAACCGCAAACGACTCTCTTCCAAGATATCTTTATTTATTGCTTTTCCCATTTTCTAATATTTTCCACCCAATATTTATACTCAAATAACTAGCCAACTTCCTTAAAAACAGCTAAAGGCACATGAAATCCAATCCTTCGTGCTTTAGATATCATTGTAGGTGCTTCATTACAACGGTGTATACAGTTGATATGTTAGAGGTCTAAGGATTGACAAGGAGCAAAGACAGATGCAAAACCTCATGCTTTCTTTGAAAGAAATAGAATCAATAGTAAAATAAGCATGTTTTGTTTATTAAAAGGACTAAAGAGTTTTGCTGACCACAGCGAAGCTCAACTCTGAGATGTAGGTGTTTCTATGGCACGACTTACTACATATGATCAACACTCGAGAGATCAGAATTCATGCTAACTTACTGTCCTCGCTTCCCTTTGCAGCATCCAGATGAAGAATTTAAAGCTTCAATGAAAAAGCATCAGACAAATGCCGAGCGAACAGTAAAAGTGCTTCGTTAAAAAGCACGAGAGAAATACTTAATGGATGTGGACATGGCCTTTTCGATGTTAAATTTTAGCTCGTCTTGGTTTCTGTTATCTGAATTCAGAATAAGAGTAAAATGTAATCTCTCGTCTTCGTCTTCTCTAAGTATTTAATTTTCATTCCAAAACCAATAGGGGAAATCAGATTAAAAGCTTCAAAAAAAGCCTCCTAATGGCACATCTATGAGGGAAACACAATTATAAGAAGAACGAAAACGCTAAGTGCTCGTCATTTTCACGATTTCGATGTAAAAAAAAAACAAAAACTACCAAAGAAAACATTTCAACTGGCAACTTAACCATGCATGGATTCAATATAATCAACTAGTTCATGAAAATTAAATCAAAAAATAAAATTTAGATCAGAATGTACGCGATGAGTAGGATCACCAACCTGGCTGAAGCAAAAAAAGCAAATAGAACCGGAACGACAAAATTAAGGACATATACACGGATATGGCAGCAGAAATTGACGAAAGCATAGGAGATAAATGGATAAGACATGTAGAAAGATGGAGAGTAGAGAAACGGCTCCTCCGAGTTCGAGAGACGCATTAATGGCGGCAAGAGAGACGTTGTGATTCTAAAACCAGGCGGAAATCGTTTTTAAACTCACAAATGATCCAACGGCAAAGCCCGATTTATGATCGAATTTTCGCGATAATGAATTCCTAAATATATTCCAATATTATTCCATTAAATTAATTTATTAAAATCACAATTATTTTCTAATTATAATTAAAAATTCTATCGAGTTTTGTACATCTACTTTCTTAAGCTAGACAGTGCCTTCTATGCTTCTGTATTTAACCCTAAATTTAATTACTCATTAGAGAATATAAACAATTTAATTTTGTGTGTATTTTACATGAAAGATTTAATAAATTAAAGGATAAATATTAATTTTTCCTTTAGCCTATTGAGAATTGTAGCAAACATTTCAAACTTTAAAAACTTATTTAAAAATAAAAGAATATGGAATAATAATTTTTTATTTTTAACTAACGTAATTATCCTAAAAATTATTATTATAAATTTAAAAAAAATTGATGAAATATGTTAATTAAATTAACATAAATCATTAAAATCAAATAAAAAAATCATGGGAAATAAAGTGTGATTTTGGCCAAGAACGGTTCCACGCAAGTTCCCCGAGCGGATATCTCAGTCTCCACAGATTTTCTACAAAAAAAGGAGAAGAAAGCTCTCCAAGCACCACCAGTGGCCGCCGAGACCGACGGCCAGGCGAGAATGAACCACCACCCACCATTACTTCACCGGAAACACTATAAAAGGCCAACCATCGTCTCCCAACGCAAAGCAGCTCCGCCAGAACAACAAAACAAGCACGGAAAAGGAAAAAACAAGATACAATCCACAGTCGTTTGATCGAAGAAGAAGAAGAAGAAGAAAAGAATGAGGAGAACGTCGCTGGCTTTGGTTTTCGTGGTGGTGCTGGTACTGTCTGCGCGGTCAGTCGTGGTGTCGGAGAGCACGACGGAGAGTGTGACGGAGGAGGCGAAGGAGACTGCGAATGCGGCCAAGGAGGCTGCCGGCGACGCTATGGAAAACGTCAAGAAAGCCTCCAATTCCGTTTCAGATTGGATTCAAGACAAAATCAAGTACGCTTTTTTAGAGATCTTAACCCACGATTTCTTCATTTCATTTGAGTTCAACCCTCTTAGCGTGTCTTTCATTGAAACTATTGCAGAGAAATGGGGGGAGACGATTAGAGGGGACGGCAACTGATGCGATGCCACCCGTTTGAATAACCGAAGCTTGGATCCCAAGCCTCAGCCCTGCAATTTTTCTAGTTTAAATAATTAAATTTGCTGTATTTAATAATGTAGACGTGTAGATTACACGTGAGCAGGAAGAGCAGTAGAAACAGGCGTAGCCACAAGTTTTTCAAAAGTTGATGTCTTGTACAAACACCTTACCTTAAAATGCGAAATCATCTTCTCTCTCTATCTCTCCCTCTACACATGAACCTGCAAACAAGATAACCTTCCCTTCGTTCTATCTCATACCATGGTAAGCAGTCTTTTCTTGCAAGAAAATGGACGCACCTCGATCACTGTCCCCAAGCACAGGCCCTGATTTCCATGCCATCACAAAACAAAACCAAAATTGTCAATGAGTCGAGTAAAGCGTACCAAGTATCTAAACATCTCATCTATCTAGCTTCCATTTCATAAAAACAACACAAACTATAAATATGAAGAGAAACCAAAACAGGACCAAACAACTGAGTGACTCAAAGTTATTGACTTCGCATTTGACTTTCTTATTCTACACGTTGATCCGTCAAACAATGATTGATTCAATTAAAACGATATATAATAAGAATATAGAATAAGAATCTAACCTTACAATTACTCCATAACATTAAAAAATTGAAAACAAAGATCGCTGATGGAAGGCACCTAACTCCCTCTTTGCCCATTCCCCTGTCTCTGCTTAAGCCAGGTCAAATAACATGAAAGAAAAGGTTCCCATGAACTCAAACAAGGATAAAAAAATTCTATCCTCAGAGTGAATTGTTCTCAGCAAGATTACTCTACCAGGCCGTAAAACTTATTTATATTGCTACTGAGTAGAAAATTACTGTTCTATCTTCATGTTCAAGGATCACTTCTTTATCAAAACTGACTGTAACTTTTATAGTTCTCAAAATTGTCTCTGTTTCTTTATGCTCTCTTGTTAGGGTTTTAGGGTGATTGGTTTTGGAGAAGAAGGTAAAGGATAATTGTATTTCCAATCACAAAGTTTTACAATGCAATTAAGATAAGAATATTCTAAAACTTACATGTGTCCTAATATAATTGGAAGACAAATAACTAACTAATAAAGTATATTTTTTTATACTTAAAAATATCCTTTACATTATATTTTCTTAATATTATTCTTAATATCTCTACATCATCCCTCAATTTCTCAAGGTGTTCCACATCATTCGAGCTACTTTCAGTTGATGGAAAAGTGATGCTATCCAGAACTCTTCAAGAAATTCTCACTCAAAAACGTTAAACTCAAGGATGCAATGACCAAATATGGTAGATGACAGAAAACTGAGACATGGTGAACAAAATAAAGAATGCTAAATGGCGACAAATCAAAGAACACAACAATTCACTAGAAAATAAAATATCCATAACCACGATTCTTAATTATCCTTCACTCACTCGGACAACGCCTTCCGCTAATAACAACTTTTGCAACAAAAAAAACAATTCCAACACTACCCTTCCTCCTATCAGTAGTCCAGAAAAAAAAAAACTAACTTTCTCTCTACAGAATGCATCACAAACTAAACTGGCATTGCCATAAAATTTCAACCATTCTTCTTGTTGTTTTCTACAAATAAAGTTAAGAAGTGAGAGAAATGAGGATATGTATAGGAGTGTTAGAACGACATATGGAGTAAACAATATGAGAAGATACTAACCCGTAGTGTCAAAACTCGACCAGAAATCAGATTGACAAGAACAGCATAAATGCATGTAATGTAGGAAGAAGTTTACATCAAATCACAAAAAAATACTTAAAATAGGGAGACAAGAAACAGAATCACAACAGAGACGCTAGAAAGAAAATAAGAGATTAAACAATATCTACATTTGAATATTCAATAACAGGATTATGCTTCAACACCTGTCCAAAGAGGCCACATAAACTAAGGAACTTTAAGAAAATATCTAGATAAGAAAAACTATTTGTAGGAAAATAGACATTACTCTCCAATAATCTTTCATTATGCTAACAACATAACTAATCCTTACAATAATATAACATTTTCCTATGGTTCACTCTGCAGTATACGTCATTAGCACCGAGTAGTGTATCTAACGGTCTAAAAGAGCAACTGTTTGAACAGTGAGAAATAGATAGAAGGATTCAAATCAAAGACACATCGTAACATAATTTAGAACTTGAAGATAATTTATTTGCTAAGAATCCACCTTTGAAGGACATAAAAAATTTCATACATATATCCCAACAACAGAACAATGCCCAATCAGTAGCTACCAGAGTTAATATAATAATGTTTGGGGGACAATCACCCAGAACCACAAACCAAATTGTGACGTACATGTAATAACTCGTCTCATTGCTCTAAGTTTCTAACTAGAACTCATGACAAGATATTCGCAATGCTAAGGAAGAAAATATATTATCAAGCTGACAGATTATTGTATAAGCCAAACTTTACTAGGTGAAAATATATCGGAATAAATTGAATCTTCAGGAAGTAGAAAAGTGAAAATTTGAAAAAGAATCATACCCAAGATTGAGAATGCCATTTATTGGATCAAGAAGCGGCTGATGTTGGTGCTCCTCCTGTTGTTCAAGCCGTTGTTGTGGCAGACTAGCACCAGCAGCAATTGCGGCGGCACTAGAAGAAGCACCCCTAGCTTCAGCAAGTCTCCACATATACCACGACGCAACAGAACGATATGGCTTCCACTTCTCGCACAAATGATCCAACTGTGATGGTCTAGGCAACTCTTCAAGATTGTACAGAAGTTGAATTCCTTTACGAACATTGAGATCATTTATAGGAAGTACGTCGGGTCTGTGAAGCGAGAAAATCATGAACATGTGAACTGACCAAGACCCAATCCCATTTACCATTGTGAGCATAGTGAAAAGTGACTTATCATCCATATTTACAATAGCAGAATCCGATAAAATCCCATTTTGATACTTTCTTGCAAGGTCATGAAGATAACTAGCTTTACGACTAGAGATCCCAATATTTCTAAGCTGTTGAGGATACAGTGCAAGAACAGTTTCTGGGACAACACCGGACTCACCGCCACAAAGGTCAATGAAGCGGGTGTATATCAATGTGCCAGCTTTGTAAGCGAGTTGCTGATAAAGAATACTTCTGGCTAGGGCAAGGAAAGGAGTGCGGAAATCATCAAAAGTAGGACGCTGATGATGATCTATCAAAGGCCCCAGGAGCGGATCTGCAGCTCTGAGATGGCGTAGAGCAATTTCAATCTCATCTTCGCAAGAGAGCGACCGCGCTACGATTCGCGGAGGGACTACAACGAGTGGGCGTTGCGGCAAAACCTTGTTCTTTCCCGGCCTTGAACTGACAACGGGTTTCGGATTCTCAAGGGGCACGATGATTTGAGAGGAATTCGATTCATAGTTTTCGGGTGAGAGCTTTCTGATCTTACGAGGACGAAAAGGGAGTTTTGAGGGAGGAGAGCATGTTTTCGAAGGAGCATTCGAAACCTCGCTCGTCGTGGTGACGTTGGCCGAATCAATGAGTGTTTGAACATGAATCGCGGACTGAGACATAGATTGGCCCTGAGAATCCGTCGGCGATTGGCTATGGGCTTGAATCTGAACTTGCACGCGGGTTTGCTCGCCCATATGAAAGAGATTCAAATCCTGATGTTCTCTCAGAATCAACCAGCAAACGAATCGACGTCGGAAATTCAGTGGAGTAAGACAGAAAATCGAAACCAGAATCAACAGTGAGAAGTATAAACGATGATCTTTGAATTAGGTTCAGAAAGAAACAGGAACTGGCGACTGCAAATTGCAATTACCCACCTCGTCTCCTTCTCCCTCTCCTTCCCCCTTCCTCCTCTTTTTTATCATAGCTTCCCAGTTCTACTATTCCTGATGAGTCTTCAGCGAGAAACCACTACGCCGTCGTTTCGGCGCCTCCAAGTCCAACCTGCTCAGCGTTTGAGCCGCTCTGGGCCCAGATCTGCTTGTCGGCCTATTAATAAAATTCAAAAGGCTATGGGCCTTTCTACCTACCAAATTAATTATCCGTTGCTAGAATTAAAAACTAAGTATAAATGGATAAAACTACATCAGAATTGTAAACTGAGCTAGAACTGCAAGTTTTAATTTGATATTTGTTCTAATTTTTAAATAATTATGATTTATGGGCGGTGCCGATTTTTAAGAGTAAAAAATCGTGAAACCGGAACCAATACCAAAATTATAAAATTAAGTAAAACTCAACTCAAGCTCTAATAAAATCTGATATAAACTCTAAAATTACTTAAACTGCAAATAAATATAATAAAATATATATTTTTATCGTTATATTATATTTTTTAATATAAAATAAAACCAAGTTAGTTAAAACTATAACGGAATTAAAATTATTGATTTCGGTTCTGATTTCAAAAATTCAAATTGTGAGATCGATTTCAGTTCTTTTTTGGGATATAATTAGGCCGGACCGGCATATACTCACCCTTATTTAAAAGTACTTTGCGATAATTATTTTGTTATATTACTTATATCATTTGTCACAATTTTTTAAAAAAATATTATTAGCTTATATTTTGAAGGGTTTGGTTAGAAATTAGAACCTTCTTACGTGCAACAATTGACACTCCAAAGTCATGCCACGTCACATAGCTTCCTCTATATATATAATAAAATACAAGAGCGTGATGCATGACTATAAAAGATGTGCTGCAATTATAGGCAAAATGGATGGTGGATACACACCCATGTTTTATTAGAGTCCGTTTTAATCTAGTTCTAGTCTTTGTTCTGATTCTTAAAAAACCGTGATTTATGAGTCGGTTCTAGTATTTAATAATAAAAAACCGTGAAATCGATTTTAAAATTGAGTAAAATCTGACCCAAAACTTAATAAAATCTGATATAAATCTTAAAATTAATTATAAATCCGCTCAATTACCTAAAATTCAATTCAAATATAATAAAAATATATATTTTATTGGTTATTTTGAGAGTTCTGATTCTAATCTATTTTGAGATAAAACTGGTCCAGACCGGCCTGTATCTGCGTTTAGTTTTTATTTCATATCTCGTATATATAAATATTTTGTTTGTACACTTGTCATACGTATTTGTGACGTTATACATGTTGATATAACTTATACATGTTGATATAACAAGTGCAAAGTTAAAAAAAGCGATCAATTATTATTCATTTTGAGTCGCAGTACGTACAACTTTGTTTCGGTCTGGATCGTGCCACCGGCTACTATTATTTTTCACTGGCTTCTTAAAAAGTAAATTTTATAATAAGCAGAAATATAAAGATTACAGATGGGGAATGTGATTATGGAAACCTAATCACGAAGGCAAATAGTATTTTTCCTATTTTCACGACAAGGATCTGCAGTTTTAGTCGCCATAGAAGAGAGCTTCATCTGTCTTGATTGCTGAATTTATAACCTTAAACTCTTCATCCTGCTCCGAAGAACATAGGATAAACCTTGTCAAATCTAGATAGATAAGTAAAGTAGATCAAAAGGCTTAACTCTGGTTAGTTTTCTTGTCGGAATCATCTGTTTTCGTTCATGGTCTTTGCATGCGAATGAATTTTTACACAGATTTAACTTCAGAAATTTGCAGCAAAAACTAACCTCTGCTGTTCGTGCACGAGGTTGTTGTGTCCTTTTCCATGTTTTCTGTAATGGGGTAAGGGAACTTGGCCGGATTCGATCTTGTCGACGTCTTCTACGAGCATTTGGTAGTGCATTTTCACTTCCTCGACGGATTTTCCTCCGACCGCCCTCGCCAGATTAATCCACCGGTCCGGCGAACCCTCGCCGTAAATCGCCAACGCATTCTCGAACAGCTTGTTTTGCTTTGTCGTCCATGTCGATCCAGACGCCATATCCAGAAGCGGAGAATAAATACTTCGCTTGGCTTGCACTGAGCTGAAACATAGGTGTATTTCTCTCTCTATTTATACTGGTTTTTTTAGAGAGAGAATAGAAAAGAAAAACAAGAATGTCTTAACCGTTTTTTCTCGAAATAGCTTCATTTTGGTTGATTTTTGCTGCAAAAATCAAACCCAGTGATTCGATTTTGAAAATGTTTCCGGCGACAAGGTTCAAATCGATTACGAGACAGAAGTAAAGTAGGATTTGAATTCT
Source organism: Begonia fuchsioides (assembly GCA_003255005.1). NCBI lineage: Eukaryota > Viridiplantae > Streptophyta > Magnoliopsida > Cucurbitales > Begoniaceae > Begonia > Begonia fuchsioides. Next base: position 15,043 of record QAOC01044849.1, read on the forward strand.
GGTTCTTGATCTTCCTCATATTCTTCGAAAAAGCAAGGCCACTTAGAAGCGAAGCTAAGGCCATACCTAAGGTACTTTCTCACCTATAAAATTTGCTTTTTTTGCTGCTTTGAGATTCGTTTTAGGCTAATTGGCCAATCTCAAGTACTTAGCTTGCATGTATTATAGTTTTAGGCAAACGGGTAGACCAAAGTTTCAATCTTTAACGTAATTTATATAATTTTTCTTGTAATTATTTACGACCTAATATTCTATTGATTGCAATAATCCAATTTATAAAAATGATGATCCAAAGTAAAAATTTATTGCTTATTAGTGAAGTTACATTTAACAAATATCATGAGTCGGGTTGAGTCAGTTTTTTAATCAACCAAAACCGACCTAATTAGCCTTTAGTTTGGAACTTTGAAGGGAAGACGGATCCAAAACCGACATTGATTTAAACTCAAACATTGTTAATACTCATGATATAAAATTGGATTAATAATCAAAACCGACCTAAATACAAATATAAAATTTTTAACCGACCCGATCTGACTCAAACGTTGTTGGTTTATTTAGACTCATGGCTCAATTTGGCCTTTTTCATCCCTAGTTAAATTGTGTAACCATTACAACATGTTTTGAGCTAAAAATTCAACAACAAAATTACATGCACNAATTGCGTGCACTCTCTAAAATCGTATAATATTAAATTAAGAATACCATAACAAGAGTTGACTCATGATAAACCAGACAATATTTGACGATAATATTTTATAATATACATTGATTATGGGAGCTAATGTTGGATTCTTGTTGTGACATTTGAGTATATGCATATTCTATCAAGTTGGGTAGAGCGATATCTATCTTTACCTTTCAATCGCACAATATATTTATACTTTATGGTAAAAGGGATTTATGTATGATGGGAATTGAACAAGAATATAATGTCAAGTTTAAAGCATTTGCGTCACGAAAAAAAACCCTCAAGAACATATGCTATCATTTATATTAATCACACACACACAAAAGCAGATATATTATAGACAATCGAACAATAATAATTAAAAAAATAAAAAAAAAACCCAGAAAAAAGAAGCCCTTCAAAAGTTACGCGAGAAACTATTGACACTCGCATAAGAAAAATTCAGTATAAAGAAATCAAAATTCAAAGAGTTTATCGTTCGGAACTTAAACATTAATATATAAGAAAATCTTAAAAACCCTAATATTAATATATGAGTCTGAATAGACTCACTAATATTCGAATCATTCCACATTATAACATATATATAATGACTATTTGTCTCCGACTTAATCAACGACATTATCGTCTTTGAATCGAAAGAAAAGCATATGAGCTGGAAAACACAAATGATGAAGCTTGAGAACGGGGCTAAGCATGTTAATTTGGTCGTGTAGTTGATTGGAGATTGGTGGGGCAAGTGATTGTTTCTCTTTTGAAGGACGAAATCAATGTCTTTGGTGGCCGAAAGTATTGTGTTTATTGGGTAATCTAATTTAGGATGAAACTTCATCGACAACTTCATTTATTCGGTCTCGAAAAGAATCTCTTTTCGGACCCACTTTCATTACTCGTGTGCATGTTTAGGTTTGGATTTCAAGTTATAGGCGAGACCAAATTAGTTCGCGTTAACTAATCGACGCTAGGGTTTTTATATTTCTCTATATATTGATGTCTCGATAAGAACTCATTGAACACATTAGATAAAATAATCCATTTTTAGGTCTATTAAAGATCAATAAAATCACCAATTTTAGCCCATTAATCCTTCCATAGAATCCTTATCATAGATTTTATCTTCTTCTCTTTACGCAATTCCAATCATTCCCACCAATCGTTTGATGCAACTTTTTCTTATCCCATCGAGTTGGAACCGATTGTTCTGTCTTCCATGACCTAACTCAGCTATGGTTGACCCCACCTGAGCAACACCGATCCGATCTGTTCGAGTTTTTAAGATAAAATTTTGAATTTTTGATTTGCGGGTCGGTTTTAGTTTTTTCGGTCAGCCTAAAAACCAAACCGCAAAAAAAAAAGAATATTTAATAAAAATTAATTTTTAATGATTTTTATTAATTGAAATGTTTTCTTTAATTTAAAAATTATTTTTTCCATAAAGTTTTTATTAAAAATAATAATCTTTTAATAATAGCAAAACCAAAACCGACCCAAAAATTGTTGGGTTGGTAAAAAATTATGGGCTGTGAGTTTGGGTCAGTTTTGGGCCTTACAAAGAACCAAACGCATTGGGATAAAAAGAGATTCCAAGACGAACTTTTATCTGTCGTTTTGCTCATCCCCATGTCGACATGTAGCACGTTCATTTGTTGCCGTCGTGCATGCCCATTCAGTAGAGGTGGCCACGGTTTGGGTTGGATTGAGTTTTCACCTGGCCAGCCCAACCCGAATGAGTTTTGGGTTAAAAGAAGAACTCAAAACTCGACCCAAACTGAAAAAAAAATTCTCGACCCAAACCAAACGATTTCGGTTTGGATTGAGTTGGTTTGATTTGGTTCATATATAAAACTAAAAAAAAATTACAAATATAAATACGTTGTAACTCTTGTAAGTTTGTAACGATTCGTTATGGTTGATGTGCAAAGTGTCGACCGCAAATACAAGGTGTCGACCGCCTTTTGCAAGGTGTCGACTGCGTAGCTTTTAAAGTTACAAAACAGAGACGGAACACGAAAACTCTAATGTCAAAAACCGAATGAGTGACAACTGAGTGACGAGTGAAGAACAAAAACGAAAATAGGAAAATGAAATTAGGGCAGACATCAAGTTTTTCGGTTTGGTTTGGATTTTTGAACAAAAACTGAAAACCAAACCGAACAAAAAAAGTTACAACTGAACCTGACCAAAAACTGATTATTTGAACCAAAGCTCGACCCAAACTCAACTCAAACTGTTTGGGTTGGTTCAGGTTTTCAGGTTGGTTCGAGCTGTCCACTCGTACCATTCAGATTTCTATACCTGGCTACAAGGCTACAACATTAAAAAAAAAAACAGAACAGATCAAACAGAAAAAACCCAATGGGTCGGATCCTGAATTTGGTATTGGGTCGGACTTTAGAAGTTGCATCCATCTATGAATACTCAAATCTTCTATTATATTAATATAACAACTCGTTAATATTAAATTATTTTATATTATTATGCAAAACTAAATAAATACGTAATTATATCATTATTGAGAGACGTTTTGAAGGAAGATAATATCTTCAATCATATAATATAAACACTCACGTCGGCCCGTGACAAATTTGGTACGCTTCTTTCCTTATCAAAATGTAAAATTAAAGTTTGATTTTCTAAGAAATAAAACAAGCCGACTTTGACAGAGTCAATCATCAATTTTCCAACCAATTACACTGCGACACGTCCTGCAACAAGGCCGACATAGAGCTACTTTTGCCACGTGTACCTCTTTTACTTTTCAAGAGAGAAGAATAAAGGTGGGGAGGAAAGTGGGATTGTCTCTGTCAGATGAGAAGTATTGATGCCACGTTAGATTCCGCGTTGAAGAGGGACACTCGTGGCTTACTAGTCAATTAGTCAAGGGCCACTTCGAAATGTTACTTTTTCACTTGCTACTAAATTAAACAACGTGGATTCAATAACGACGTATTAAAAGCTATATCTAAATATTGATTGTAATAATTATTATTGAATATGTAAATATGTAAAAAGTAATATTAGAATTGCCATTTAAAAATCACGAGCCAAATTAAACTAACCCAAATCTATTTCAAAACTAGTCAAAACCGATTAGAACTATAATTTAATATTGTAAAAAGATATAACGAGTTCGAAAATGACGTGCACATTGGTACAAGGCCAAGGTTGGAAGCCTGCGCTACTGTAAGGTGTGAGTTTAATCCTTCAATATTGAAATTATTTCTTATAGTATCAAATATAAATTTTTTATCTCTGAATTACTGAGTTATCGTAATTTACTCTCTCGTACATTAAGCTATTATATGGTGGCGATGGGTGCTATTAATTTTGACTTTTAGTATAAGGTTTGGATATTTACAGAACTACTGCAGTATGAAAGAAAGTGGTGGCGTAGGATTTTTTGTCCTCCTTTCACGATTTTTCTCTCGACAGGAAAGAAATAACAGTTTGCGAGGATTTTAGACGCATTTGGTTGAAATCAAAGCTGCTCTCGGTTGAATCTCACCATCATTTTTTTTCATTTTCAAGGTGGCAGCCGACGAAGCGTAAGCTTTCGTTGCCGGAAATCGGCCATCTTATCCGAGAAAGAAGAACTGACATGGCCGGTTGAATTTGTTCGCGTTCTAGCTGGTTTGAAGATTGAACTTTGAAGTCATTATTGTACTGCGTTGATTTATCTGCTTTCAGGTTCATTAATAGCTTTCCGGCGAGTCTGAAAAAGGCCCAGTATTTCAGACTATCGATATCGGTTGATCTTTAAGTTTCGGTTAATTAGGAAAGGAGTTGGCGAATTTGGAGATGGGTTATAATACTGTTGTTTATTGTTGGTGGTTTTTGGTGGGCATTAATGGCGGAACAACATAGAAAGCAGAATCGAAGCTCCTAATTTGAGGTACGAATTTACGTAGCTCCACCAATTATTAATTTTCCTCCTTTTTGTTTCGAGTTTTAAGCTTACGAATTGCTGGACTTCTTTCTTTAATGGTTTTAGGCCGGAAAGATGAAGACGAAGACGAACCGCCATGAACTCTGTTGGTAGTTGACTCCCTATAGCTTCAAATAGCAAAAAATGGAAGCTCAGAAACAAGCTCTGCTAAAGATTGCTGCAACGTTTCTATTGATTCAGTTCGCTTTATCACAGCAAGAGCGGCTGAAATCGAGAGCCGAACGGTCGGCATTACTAAATCTCCGGTCATCTCTAGGGCTCAGAGGTAAGGACTGGCCAATAAAGGCTGAACCATGCTCGTGGGTCGGAGTTCATTGCAACGGTGGCCTGGTCACCGGCATAACTATTTCCGGCCGGAGACGGACCCGCGTCGGGCGGCTAAACCCTAGTTTCGCCGTGGATGCGCTCGTCAACTTAACCTCTCTTCTCGTCTTCAATGCCTCTGGATTTCCACTTCCAGGATTCATCCCCGACTGGTTGGAAGAGGCAATTCCTAGTCTTCAAGTTCTTGATCTCCGCTCTGCTTCGATTACTGGATCAATTCCGTCTTCCATTGGCAATCTGAGTAAGCTTAATGCTCTGTATTTATCTGGTAATAGTCTTACTGGCAATATCCCCTCTGCATTAGGACAATTATATGAACTGAAAATCCTCGATCTTTCGCAAAACTCACTCACCGGTTCGATTCCGCCTGCTTTTTCATCGCTCATGAATCTTACTCGGTTCGAAATGGCATCGAATTTCTTGTCCGGTGCTATACCATCTTGGCTAGGTTCCCTATCCAAATTACAGTTCTTGAACATTTCGGACAATAGTCTAAGTTCCGAAATACCTGCTGAGTTGAGCAATCTTTCCCTACTACTCGAGCTCGATCTTAGCAAGAATTCACTATCTGGTCCATTTCCTTCGGGTTTTAGCAGATTGAAAAGCTTAAAGTTGATGAATATTGGCGAAAATCGTCTTGAAGGTCCCTTGACGGAGAGTTTTTTCTCCGGTTTCGCTCAGCTAAGGAGATTGATTTTGAGTGGGAATATGCTTAATGGAGAGCTCTCTCTTGAATTGTTGTCCATGCCGAATTTGGAGCTCCTCGACTTATCGAGTAATAACTTTACAGGCACTCTGCACGCATTGAGATCAAATGCTACGGCCTATGGAGCTGTATTCAATCTCTCGAACAATTATTTCTACGGCTATTTGAATGCTTCGCTAAAATCATATGGCTCAATCGATCTGAGCGGAAACTATTTCCAGGGAGAAATCCTCGATGATAGTGGAAGCAAGGCTGTTCTAAGGGGTAATTGCCTGCGAATGGTGCCGGATCAAAGAAGTTTCAAGAATTGTACGCTCTTCTATTCTAATGCAGGCGTGCCTTTTGATGGATTGGCTCGAGCAAGAAAGAACAATCGATTGAAGTTTATTCTGATCATTTTATTTTCTGGATTGGGATTCATAGTGATTTTGGTCTCAACGCTCGTCGTTCTTCAACGATCTTGTAATCGCAGAGGAAACGTAGATGGAGGTCGTGTTTCAAAAGAAGACAATCCTTCTCATCAGAAGGATTTACCCTTCTTATCTGGTCTGAAAGATTCATTTACGTACGACCAGATTCTTCGCTCCACAGACAACTTCAACGAATCTAATCTTATAAAACACGGCCATTCAGGAACCCTATTTCTTGGCCGTTTAGAGGGTGGCTTGCCTGTTGTTGTTAAAACGGCAAACCCCGAGTCCTTAAAGGACGAATCGTATTTGAGGGAAGTGGAATTTTTAACAAAATCATCGCATGAGAGAATTGTCCCCCTTTTGGGGCACTGCTTGGATCATGAGAAAAATAAAGTTTTAGTTTATAAATACATGCCTCATGGAGATTTGGCTACTTTCTTGCACGAATCTAACAACTCTACCGATGACAATGCTCGAAATTTGGACTGGATCACTAGATTAAAAATCGCAATTGGCGCTGCAGAAGCCCTTTCTTACCTGCATCACGAATCCGACCCCCCTTTTGTTCACAGGTATTGAAAATGTTCTTCCTTTCTCGGATGAGTGATTCTAAGTTTACCTTCTTAGCATATTCTCTTAACATACATTTTAACATGTCGATGTGTGATTGGTCGAGTCATAGATGCATTGCAGCTAGACCAATCACAATTCTTCGACACGTGAGAAGATATGTTAAAAGAGTATGTTAATAAGGTAAACCTAGTAATACTCGTTTAGGTTTTATAGTAATCAAATTTAAGTTATAATGTTTATATAAATGTTAGATTTTGTTTGTTTTGATTTGATGAATGCATGAAATGATAAATTAATAATGTTTTTTCGGTTGGTTGATGAAGGGATGTTCAAGCCAGCAGCATCCTTCTAGATGATAAATTTGAGGTTCGGCTTGGAAGCTTAAGCGAGCTTTGTCCCAAGGAAGGAGATCACCACCATAATATGCTCGTAAAATTGCGACGGAAATCGCTGTAAGTTTTTCATCAAAGACAAAATCTTCTTCTTGTTAATACTCCAAACCCGAGTTTATTCTCTTGATCGAGTAAAATTACACGACTTAAATCGTGTAAAATGCGCAACTAATCATTGCTTCTTAAATTTACGAACATTTCATAGCAATTTTCGATACTGAGACTGCATTTTGTTTTTACAGAACAACAGAGCCTGGCCCTTCCGGTGCTTACATTTGCCCAGCCTGCATTTTATTGCTTTGTTTATTTGTACTCACTCGAAATAAAAAAGCATAAACAACTCATCTTTTGTATTTACAGGCTCGAGAATGGCGATTTCAGCTCAGGACGTATACTCCTTCGGAAAGGTCTTACTTCAGCTCGTGACGGGAAAAATCGAAATAAATGAATCAAACAACGGCTTGAGTAAAGAGTGGCTCGAAAGGACGTTGGAAAGTATAAGCCTACACGACAAAGATCTCCTTACGAAGATCATCGATCCGTCTCTAATAGTAGACGAGGATCTCTTGGAAGAGGTGTGGGCAATAGCAATTGTGGCGAAGAATTGCTTAAATCCCAAGCCTTCGAGGCGGCCGATAATGAAGCACGTGTTGAAAGGATTGGAAAACCCTTTAAGGGTTGTGAGAGAGGAGAGTTTTGTCTCTGCAAGGAAGTCTTGGAGTGCTGCGTTTTTCGGGAGCTGGAGACACAGCTCGTCGGAGATGGGTAGCCATGGAAATAAAGAAAGCTCGAGTGGGTCGAAGCAGACAGGGAGATCAGGCTCCCATGGAAGCTGTGGAAATGACTCGAACAAGAGGTCTAGTGAGATCTTTCCTGAACCAATCCATGATTTGGAGAGGCAAGTGTGAAGATTAAAGACTTTTACAAAAGCTGTTCTTTCGATTCACCTCTTCTTGGGCTGTTGAAGATATTCTCCTGCACGGATTCGTTGAGATCGGCTAGAACATTTCTGCTGGTGGATGATCCGAGTGGCCAAAAAGATAGAAAGTTCGTGCTTAGTTGTGTTAGAGCTGAATTTTTGGAGCTCAGAGATTGAAATCTGGGACGTTCAATCTGTAAAAGATTTAATTCCATTGCTTGTGTAAGCTTTTAGTTCAAATAAAAGACAGTTTCCCTGTCCAAAGATTTAGAACACAGGTTCATAAACTGCAAGTAGAATCTCTGATCAAGCTTTTCTTTCAACTGCCCATCTCTGCAATCCACCGGCCATGGCCGGTCGTTTGCTCTTTTTTGCGATGGTTATTTTATCGATCGATCAGAGAACTGGACGAATTAATCGCAAGTGATTCGATCGATCGGAGAACTGGATGCTGCAATCACATTGAGAAATGGATTTTGGTTCTGGGGAATCTTCTTCCTATCCATATTTCCATGTTGAGAAACTCTGACGCTGGCGCTTTATCAATGGAGAACTGTCGAGGACAAGTCTGATGCCATCTTCAGGAATAAAAATCGCTGTGGAATCGCTCAAGTTGCAGGTGAATAACTTATCTTTCATGGATGAAATGGGGATGGATCTAAGAAAAGAAAATGGATATGCCTATCGTCCTGCGACAAGAAGAACAATTTTCGCAGAATCTGATGATAGAACAGCACATAAAGGATCTTTGCAGAAAAATTGTCGAATACACTTTCGCGCAAATGGGTATGGCGGCTCTGTTTTTTCTTGTCGGAATATTGTGAATTTATTTACAGGGACGGAACTGTTTATGATTGCATCTTCTTCTTCGTCAACCTTTTCCATGAATTCAGCTTCTGTTGCTGTTTTTCTAGATCACCTTATTCCTTCATTTTGTTTATCATCTTCTCCAACAATCTAAAGACATAAACATGGAATGTCGTTGAAAATTGATGGTTTAGCGATTACAGAGAAAATAACGGGTGGTTCGTCTGTATTTTGGGTAAGTACCAGGTATTAATCCGACAAATAGAAACGGGTCTCTATAATCTTTGAATAATTTGTAGAACTTTCGAGGAACAATTTGCATGAGCATCACCCACACACGTGTTCTGATCCAAAATCTTCAAAAAATAAACGAAGATGAAATCTTAGGTGTTGAAATGGGAATCCAGAGTTCAAATAAATGGGCATCGCAAAATGAATCAAAGCAGCAGAAAAACACTCTGGCTGAATATTATTTCAGGATATTGGTCTCCGCAATATCCTGAAATCTTCTTTTTTTTTTTAGCGAGAGAGAGAAATAGAAAGGAGGACTTGGCCGGCGACTTGGCCGAGACCTGGCCGGAGACATGGCCGGAGATGTGCAATGCTGTGAAACGCAATTCTTTCTGTACATAGTTGCGATCATTGGGTTGGTGATTTTCGCCGGATTAATGGCCGGACTTACTCTGGGTCTTATGTCATTGGGTCTCGTCGATCTCGAGGTTCTGATCAAGTCCGGCCGGCTTCAAGATCGAATCTACGCTGGTATTTCCCCTATTTTAACGATCGAGAATGAAATACATTTTGCTAAGTTATTCCCTTTCTCCTACAGCGAAAATATTCCCGGTGGTGAAGAACCAGCATCTTCTTCTTTGCACTCTTCTGATCGGAAACTCGTTGGCAATGGAGGTAAAATGATCTTTTTCTGGGTTTAATCATGCAAAAACGATGCTTTTTGTGTTATTTTCTGCAGACTCTTCCGATATTCTTGGATAAGATCGTTCCTCCATGGGCAGCAATTCTCTTGTCTGTCACGTTAATCCTCATGTTTGGAGAGGTATGTCTTGAAAAAAACACCAAAATGTTGGAAGACATTCACGTTTGTTCAAATCAAATGTTCTTTGCACAAATTATCGCGATTTTATGTCTCGAATTTGATTTTTATAATTCTGATACCATTTCAGATATTGCCTCAAGCTATTTGCACTCGATACGGATTGCAAGTTGGAGCGTTGATGGCTCCGTTTGTTCGTGTTCTTCTTGCTCTTTTCTTCCCCATTTCCTATCCCATTAGTAAGGTTGGAATTTATGTATTTCCCGTTAATTTCACTAAGGGTTCTGCCATTATCGTAAAAAAAGGATAGCTCCATTCTTTTGATTCCAACGCAGGTTTTGGACTATATGCTGGGAAAAGGGCACACTGCTCTATTAAGACGAGCCGAGCTCAAGACTTTCGTGCATTTTCACGGCAACGAGGTCCGATGATCGGACATAAGTTTGCGGCTCTATCTCTAGATCTTAGAATAATGCTAATTCGATGATTTCTAGGCTGGAAAAGGTGGAGATTTAACGCACGATGAGACGACCATCATAGCCGGAGCACTTGAATTGACCGAAAAAACAGCGAAAGATGCCATGACGCCAATATCGAACGCATACTCCATCGATCTCGACACGATTATTGATTTGTCGGTTTTGGTTTCTTGTTCGTTCTGGGTTTTATCTCTTTCGTCTTTGGGCNGGCACAGCCATATTGCTGTTGTGTTCAAGGATCTGAACGAGAAGAAAAGCAAAGAACAACAAGAGCATAGCTCGAAGAACAGTCGTAAAAAAGGTTTGGCTTTTTAGAATCAGAAACTCAAAGCTTTCTGGAAAAAAAATATCTTCTTTTCTTAGCTCATCTGCACATTAATGGCGGATTTGTAGATGGCATCGCAGCCGAGGCAGCACATACTGCTAAATCTGGTCCTTTGAGCGTCAACGATGGCGACCAATCAACGAAGAAAACTCCAAACGGGTCTCTTAGAAAACGACACAGAGGATCCTCGTTTTGCATTTTGGACATCGAAAATGCTCCGATTCCTGAGTTTCCAGCGAATGAAGAGGTTGTCGGCGTAATAACCATGGAAGATGTCATCGAAGAACTCCTCCAGGTAACAATTATACAGCTCAATGCTATATGATTGGTCGAAATATCGACACAGAAGATCGTTTATGCATCTGTTTCTGCAGGAGGAGATCTTAGATGAAACTGATGAGTATGTGAATATCCACAACAGGTACAGTTGAAGAATCCATAGATTTTTTAGCTTAGCTACTCTTTGTTCATTCTTGTTTTTTATGTTTCTCGGTTTTTGGAGCGAATGCAGGATCAAAATCAATGTGCAAGCAGCTCCCGATCGCACTCACACCCTTTAACATCATTTTAGATATCAACTTGGCTCGCGCTTCTAATGAAGATTGTTGTGAATCTCGTGAGATTTTCATTCGTGTTGATATTTAAATACAAATTGGCTCGGATCGAATGATCGAGTTAAGATCTGATCTGAGGAAAAGAATGTTGTTTTTTATTGCATGAGAAACTATTGGAGATTTTAATGTTATTGGATGCTTGAAATGTAATAAACAATTATTAGACATGTAATTTATTACCTTAATTTTCTCGAAATTTATTTTTAGCCGGAGAGATGAAGAAGAAATCTAGGCCTTAGCTACAACAGTGGAGTTACGCACGTGCCCACCCAAGCTGAATTTCAACTCTTTGGTCCTCCACTCCTCCAACACGGTGTTTTCAGTTTTGCACATGCCTGCTTGTCTGAATTCTTTGTCCGAGGCGATGAATCTCTGCTTCGTAGTTAGAAAGCTTTCTTTTTTCGTCCAATTTCACTCTTCCCGACCAAACCCAGATGTATAATTTAGTCGCGACTCAGTTCGAGAAGTAGATTTTTGCTCTTTTAAAAGATTGTTTCGTTGAATTTGGTCTCTGATATTCCATTTTCCTGATTTAGTTAGATGCCCTATAGATCTCGTCGTTTTGATTTAGAACCTGCAATTTCAGATTCTTCCCTATTTTAATCTTTGCTTGTTTGTTAACTCGAAGAACCCTATTGTAGCATTATAGATGGCGATCGCTCGACTAGCTCGACAAGCTAAACGCCCTCATGGGTTCTGCGCGAAGATGACAGGAGTGGCCCTGTTGGGATTTTGCTTCATCGTTGTCTGGTCCATTTTTTCTTCTTCTTCCTCCTCCGTAACTACGCAGAGGGAAAGCTTCGACGACATTGGCGAACCAGTCTCTGGTTCTGGTAGGGTGAGTAAATCGGGCTTTCAAACTGACGATAAGAGGGAAAGTAATAAGCATGAAGCTAGCAAGGATAAGTCTCCGGTTAAACCTGATTTGGATAGTAAGAAGGATGTAACAAAGGCTTATCCGCCTCCTGAAAACAAGCCTGAATCTGGGGAAGAACAAAGTAAAGATTCAAATGGGGAAAAGGACAAAGAGATTCAGGGGTCAGATGAATCTGAGGATAAAGATTCTAAGAAAGAGAACGAGGAAGAAGAAGTAGAAGATGGGAAAGGAGAAGAAGGTTCCGACAATGGCGAACCGGAATCGGAAGGCAATCTCGTGGAGCCGGTAGATCATGGGGCCGAAGAGACTGGAGATCCAATATCGAAAAAGAAAACGAAGAAGATAAAAGGTCCATTATTCGATTCTAACGCTCAATACAATTGGAAGTTATGCAAAACTAGAAGCAAGCACAATTACATTCCTTGTATCGATATTGAGATCGGATTGGGGAAGCTTCAGGCTTATCGGCATAGGGAGCGGAGTTGCCCGAGAGCACCTCCAATGTGTCTTGTGCCTCTCCCAATTGGAGGGTATCAGAATCCAGTGCAATGGCCTGAGAGCAAAATGAAGGTTTATAAATTGAATCTAGCTTTTGTTTCTTTTAGTTTTGGATAAATCGATTTCACTTCAAATGTTACAGATAATGTACGGTAACGTGGCGCATCCGAAATTGGCTGCGTTTGTGAAGAAACATGATTGGTTGATGAATGTCGAAGAATTTCTTACGTTTCCTCAGAACCAGACGGAGTTCAAGGGCGGAGTTCTTCACTACCTTGAATCCATTGAAGAGGTGAGCTTTACTTCATCTCCTCTTTTTGTGGCTTATTTTTTTGCATTATGCAATGTCACTGCGATGGAAATGTATGACAAAAGAATCGACCAATGGACGAGCTCGTCTCTTCGATCAATCGGTTAGGAATCAAAATAATTATGTTTTAAAGGTATTTTAAGAAATATTATAGATAATTTTATTTTGAAGTGGGAATTTCTATTTAAAAGATATGGAGTAGTTTCTAGAGAGGAGGAGGGATAATAAGGAGGTGGGCAGAACAGATCCTCGAATCTCTTTCAGGGAGAGATGATAGACCCTCGAATCTCTATTAAATTATGTATTTTATTTTTAAAAAATATATAATTGTGTTAATTTTTATGTTTGTCTATTTTATTACAATATGCTTCGGTTCCTTAGCCAATCATTCTCGCGAATGATGCTTGAAAAAGTAGTATAATATTCTAAGACAATGGAGTTTAAGTGATGATTGAGTGTTGATTGTTCATTATGCTCTTTGTCAAACATACAGAGTTTTGAAACTCAAAACACAATTGACAGATGGTACCTGATATCGAGTGGGGAAAGAGCATTCGTGTAATACTAGAAATCGGTTGCACAGATTCGAGTTTAGGCGTTTCCCTTCTCGATAGAGAAGTCTTAACATTAACACTGGGTTTGAAGGACGATTTGGTCGATTTAGCTCAAGTTACGCTCGAGCGAGGGATTCCCGCCATAGTCAGTGCTTTCAAAAGTAGAAGGCTTCCTTTTCCAAGTGGCATTTTCGACGCTATTCATTGTGGAGGGTGCGGGATATCATGGCACTCTGATGGTTTTCTTCTTCTCTTTATATCCTCATTTATTCGACTTTTCGCTTAGTGTTTTTGGTCTGATTCATAGGTGGTAAGCTGCTTCTAGAAATGAACCGGATCTTAAGACCGGCTGGATATTTCATTCTATCGTCTAAGCACGATTCCATCGAAGACGAAGAAGGTTTGAACCTGAGTTTGTGTTTGGTTTTTGAGGCAAATGTTTTGAATTCTTAGTTTGTTCTCTCTTTTCAGCCATGTCGACATTAACAGCGTCGATCTGTTGGAACATTCTGGCTCATAAAACGGACGATGTAAGTGAAGTTGGTGTTAAGATATATCAGAAGCCCGAGTCGAATGATATATATGAGTTGAGAAGGAAGAAGAATCCTCCTCTTTGCAAGGAAAATGAAAATCCAGATGCAGCTTGGTAAATCTAAATCCTTGACCCAAATCCCTTTTTTACTGTCTCATATTCATTCTGCTATGAATTTATGCTTTGCAAAATGGTTTTAGTCTTCATAAGTTTCGGTTTTCAAACATCATTAATCCTGGCATTTCATGGTCTGTAAAGAACATGAAACATAGAGGGTAAAAATGCAATTTAAACCTATCAGATTAGGAACTTTGTGGATCTTCTCTTTGGGTTTTCCCGGCGTTGTCAAGAAATCACTTTAAGGTTTTGAAAATGAGTGAAAAACCATCAATTAATTGAAACGGACAACTTAAATGTAGAGAGTGTGTTTATGAAAGTGATTTAAATTGTATAGTTTTGGACTCATTTGAATTCTCTCTCTCTCTCCTCGTTGAAATTCTCTCACCATTCTGCATCTTTTTGAAAACAGGTATTTTCCTATTAGAAATTGCATACACCCCATTCCATCGTCCATTGAAGAACACGGAGCAGAGTGGCCGGAGGAATGGCCTAAGAGGCTCGAAACATACCCTGATTGGTTTAGCAACAAAGAAAAGCTAATTGCAGACACCGACCATTGGAAAGCCATTGTGGACAAATCCTATCTCTCCGGGATCGGCATCGACTGGTCTCAAGTGAGGAACGTGATGGACATGAAAGCTATCTACGGAGGGTACGCAATTCCTAATTTCTTCTTGTTCTTGATCGATTATGGAGAGAGAAATTGAATTTTTCACTTGACGATGAATAGATTTGCATCGGCTCTCGTGGCCCAGAAGGTGTGGGTGATGAACGTGGTCCCCGCACACGCACCCGATACGCTTCCGATAATATTTGAACGAGGCTTGGTTGGGGTCTACCACGATTGGTGCGAGTCGTTTGGTACATATCCTCGATCATACGATCTTTTACACGCCGATCATCTTTTCTCCCGCCTGAAGAGCAGGTGAGAGAGTTTTTAGATTGGTAATGATAGGTTTAACTTCTCCATTTTATTGTAATGACGTGTTGAGTTGGGATTGATGCACTAAGTATTACATATAATTGTGATTAATCGTAAGACATTAACTGAATCAATCACAACTCGACACGACAATGTGTATAATAAGAAAATATGTTAAGAAGTTAAATTTATTTATTTATTTTTTCACTTGTTTTGTTCATCATGGCAACCTTTCAAATTCGAATATTGTTCTACAGGTGTAGGGAACCTGTATCGATCATTGTTGAGATGGATAGAATATTACGGCCAGGAGGGTGGGCGATTATACGAGAAAAAGTCGAAATATTGAATCCCATAGAGACTATTTTAAGGAGTCTGAATTGGGAAATCCAGATGACTTTTTATCAAGAGAAGGAGGGCATTTTATGTGCGAAAAAAACTTCATGGCGGCCATAGCTGGATATCCGCTGCTTCGACGAAGCTTCTTTGCATTCAACGCAGAATGACTCGCAGCAAAAGACAAACATTTGATAATTTTTTGCCCTTTTTTACTTGAAATCTCGAGCGATTATTGATCATCTGTTAATAGATAACTCAATCAGCGCTGCACATTTCCAAGTTTTTTGTACAGAGACTATTGAAATCGTTTGACTTTATGAAAAATATATTAGTTCTGATAAACTAGGATCAGTAAATCTCTGGGTTAACACGTAATGGATAGAATTAGATGGAGAAGATAATATTAGTGATCTTCCATCTGTAATCGCGACAGTGGATAGGGAAGTTGTTGGTGACTGATCATCAAATCCTCATTTCTTCGATTTGGATATGATCAAACATTTTTCTTGGTCGTCGAAGAAACCCATTTTTCTATTACAAGCTCTGGAACACGAGATCTCCGTCTGGGCAAATGACCGGTGTCATACTTGGCAAGAAAAGACAGGCTCCAACTTGGTTCCAGATTGCTTTCCACTTCTATATTTCTGGGGACAGAGATTTTGGGGTTGCTGCAGTATTTTCGTGGCCACATTCACGCAATCAAACGCTTTAATCTCAGAGGTTGAATGCGATATCGACCCAATTGGAGGGTGACAACTATGAACAGATGACTCCATGGCAGTTCTGTATATTCTTCTTTCGTTTTGTTTCCTGCCGTCCTCTCGAGAAAACAAAACAAAAAAAATTGTCCTGGATGTAGTTGTTCTTCGCTCTGTCTGGTTTGCTTGATTTGATATTGGATGAGGAAATAGCTTGAACTGGTTAAATCTGGGTCTACTTTCCGTTTGATTCTGAGTTTTTTTCTTGCATCCTGTTTTGCTTGTGGGTATCAAGGATTTGCAGAAGCTTATTCATCTGAAACTGTATTTCATTGAGTTCTTCCCTGTCTTCAACTGTTAATTGTATGACTGGGTCGAAAGTTTTCTGGTTTCTGTTTGGTTGTTCATACGAAGCCGAAAACCCTCTTGAATCCTGGATCTGGAATCTTCGTTTTGCTCTGAAACTCGTCGATCGGAAGTTTAATATTGACATTGCTAATTGATTGATTCTTTTTTAAACTGGTTTATGCAGCCGTTTTTGGGGAATTAGCTTCAAAACAATGGAGAATTGCAGTGATGCTCAGAGAAATGGCGATGGCGCAAGTCGCCGGAATCTTCAGATTGTGAAATACTCTCCTTACAAATCCTGGATGAAATTCTCAAGCTCGTGGTTTGATTTAAGAGTCCTGTACGTAAGGCTGAGTAAGTTCCGAGTTGATGAGTCAACCCCGGAATCGTTCACAGTCAATTATGTTCCTCTAACTTCCAACACCTTCTTGGAACGGAAGAACTCTAAGTTCTCTGAAGAAACCAGCGTCTCTTCACTTCTGAGAAAAGATAGGGTCGATGAGAAATCTGAAGTAATGACTTCACCGGAAGTATGAAGTTTGAGGTTTTCGACGGCGACGGTCTACTTCTCTCTGGTGTCTTGGACACGGCGGAAAGTAATGACTTCACCGGAAAATCAGAAGAAAGAGACAAGAAATGGCAGATGAGTTGCCAAACCGGAGACAAAGCCGGAGCGGCTTTTCTCAAGGAAAGGCGCGGGGTCAGGGGAGAATCATTTTGGCCAGAAATCGAGGTTTACATAGCGGGTTTTTCACCCAAAAAGCCGATCATCTTCTCCAAAACACTACACGCCGGCAACCAATCGGCGCGTGTGCCAAAATACTCAGATCATAAGCATGGTTTTCAGGTAAACAGAAACACTGTCCATCAATTCTGAATCGCGATCTTTCATCAATGGCTGATCGTTTATCCTTGTAGGTGGAAGAGCGGAAGAACTACAGTGGAGAAACTGAAGAATTCTACGGCAGCTCATACGGGCGGAGAACAGATTATCTAGAGAGTGAAAACGGCGAGCTCACGTTGTTCAACGCTGGAGTAAGAGTCGGCGTCGGAATTGGGCTCGGAGTTTGCGTCGGAGTCGGCGTCGGAATCGGTTTATTGGTTCGTAAACCAATAAAAAAAGGAAAGCCAAAAAAGGAAGATTTAGGTGGGGCCTTTTTTGACACCGTCCAAGCAAGCTTCTCAACATGGATGCAGCAAGATTTGATTTTGAAGAATGCCCTGAAAATAAAAAAAGGAAAGCCAAAGAGAAAAAGCATTAGATTAGATACCCTTTTGAGATTAGTGATATTGCTTGAAGATCAAAGAAAGTAAACGTTACCAAGACCATCAAAACCGATCTTCTTGTCCTCCGCGTTCAATGTTTGATTTCCACAGAACCAGATGGCAAAGAGATCGGATTTTGGACAGAAGCTCTTAGACGATCTCCGGCTGCGAAAAGAAAGAATGGAGGCTACGCCTCAAACTCAGACAAATCGACCAGAATTAGAGCCGGTAATCACTTGTTTATGAAACATGAACTCTACATAGATTGAAAAAGCTGCTTAAAAGAACTGGTCGCCACTTTGGAGAACCGATTTTCTGTCCATGCACATAGTGGAGTGTGAATATTTACATATTATATGTGGGTCTTTTCGCTCTAAAAACGATAGTTCTAAACAACATATTTGAATTTTTTTTTTGATATTTTCAACTATTTGTTTTCATAGATGCAAATTCCAGCTCCAAGAAAATAATTCAAGGATCTCGGGATATGAAAACACAAGGAAATGTAAGTTCTTAGATCAGTTTTAAACCAGAATGTTTCCTACTAAGATTTTTGTTAAAAAAACATGTAGATGGTCGCTTCTAGAGCTAGGAATACACATACTAGAGGGAGTAGCAGATTACCTCACAATGAAGAATCTTCAAATCAGGTCGTCCATTACTCTAGAGGTCAAAGCTCCCACCATATAGGAGATCTCTCCATGGCCCTAGCTTTTGCCCTCGAAAATGGAGGATTACTAAGAAGCACAGACTTTGTTTTTTGCCATATGGGAAGAGATGAACTCAATCATATCAACAATACATCAAATGCACCAACTAGTCTGCATAATTCAAAATTCAAGATCCTTCCTACTGTCTTTAGATTATCATTTTACTTAAGCATTTAAATAACAGAATAATAGATAAAAAAGCTGGAGGTAGTCTACTCCCCTCCATGACTAACTTGTTATATCCACAAGAAAATGTTTTTCTTGACTTCCAGTTGTCAATAAAGATACTATCATCTTATACTTCACTGACTACCAAAGAATCATCGAACGAATCTAAGAAATTTGCATTCAAACATTTATTTTTTCCTTTTTCTGTAGCAGTAACTGCTGCAGACCAACTACATCTCCTGCCTTCAGCAATCAGATCACAGAAGCAGTTTTACAAAGTCAAGGAAACAAAGGGCACTTGAGAGTTGCCTTAAGCAAATACTAATATCAAGGGAACTATTTTTGAACATTGCAGAGGCTCTTTTCAAACTTCAAATTCACATGGGAATTCTTGAGATTGGAATTGATGATTTTGAAGACAAAGAGAACACTGTTACATTGGAATGCAGCTTAGAAATAATGAAAAGAACAGCAAAAAGGCAAGAACTCATTGATCGTCCCTCCTCAAGCATTTCCATGAGGTTCATGAGAATATCATTCTTAGATGAATTGGTAAAACAATTGCATGTTGACTTTGAAATGCTGAAATTTTATGGTAGAAAAGGAAGAAACGAATGCCTTTTGAAGACTACTTGCCAAAAATGCTGGAGAATGACCTCAGCCACAGAAATCCTTACCTGAATTTTGGGATTTGGGATTGAATGAGAGAATGTTTTCGTTTATTGAGAGAGATGATGTGATAAAGGGTAGAGAAGCACGTCCTCAGTGGACTCGAGGATGAGATTGATAGAGATATATTGCACATGTGAGGGTTTCACAAGAAAAAGGAAGTGAAAAACATAGCAGGGTTTGAATTAGCTAGTTCAACCGTGGTTTTTTGTTCAAGTTGAGTGGATAGTATCATGTTTTGTCTTTTAAGATATTATTTATCAATCACTAGTAACATTATAGAAAGATCTCTGATTCATATTTTCTTTGAAGAGCTCTTTTTAAAGCATCTGCTTTCTTCGGCTAATTCCATTTTCCAAAATCAAAACGAGAATCATGTTTACAAAATAGCATGTAATCACACAGAACTACATCGGAAGGGGGAATAACCTGGAGTGTAGCAGTTGATAGTCCAGCGTTTCAGGAAGTGACGCAAAGTGTCTTCTATCGGCGTAGAATACAGAAATTCAAGGAAGTAGAAGGTGTACATTGTTGAGTTTCGCTTCAATCTTCAAACTGAACAACGGAAGATTATCGGTCAAAAATCAGGGTCGTCCATGGAAGACAGGAAAATAATTCAAACTCTATCAACTAACAGGCCTTTCGTTATGGTTTTGCAAAGAAAAACCAGCACAATAGCTCCATATCACATGGGAACGATCCAATAAACCAAAAGAATAAACAACGAAATCCAGTAAAATACAGATAAGGAAAGAGAACAGATAAGGAATCTCCTATTAATCATAAGTGAACTGCAACAGAAGAATTACATCCAGTAAAATACAGATAAGGAAAGAGAACAGAGAAGTATCGTTGCTACAGAGGAGAATAGAGAAAAGATTTACAGAGGAGAAGGGAATGAGAGGGACGAGAACAGTAGGAGGGAAGAAGCAGAAAATTTAGAGATTTACAGAGAAATTAAATATTTATATTATATTTGTAAAAAAACTGTCATTTTCAAATATTCCGTTGTCGTCCAGCGGTTAGGATATCTGGCTTTCACCCAGGAGACCCGGGTTCGATTCCCGGCAACGGAACTTTTTAATTTTTCGTGGACTTAAAACGACGTCGTACCACCAAATCCACGAACCACTATGATCATTTTTCCGAATCTCCATATTTCGCAGCCTCCAAGCTCAGCGATTTGACGCTCTTCCGTTCTTCCCAGGTGGATTCTCGTCCTCTCACTTATACTTGTCTATAGTCCGATACTTTTGTGGAAATCTTAAACTTCTTATCTACACCATGATTTCGTTTTATATTGGATTGAAACAAGCTTCTTCCGTTGTTAAAATTACGACTTTCAACTCTTAGGCTATTGTCAAACAAAGAAATCTCTCCTACTTGATAACTTGTGAGATTTCACGATTCTATGGTTAATTCACTCTGCAAAAGACGCGAAGAAGCTTCAATCAAAAGATTACCAACTCACATCCCCCAAAGATTTAGAAATCAAAACAAACCCTCACTTTTTCTTGATACCTGAATGATTACTCATATTTATAGATTAATGTTCCTTTCTCCCTTATGAATTTGAGCCTAATTTAAGGATTTGGGCCCCATCAGTTTGATTTGTCACTCATGTTTGTGCTTGAATAAGTTGTGAATATAAGCTGATGTGGTGTGGTTGTAAATGATGCAATGAATATTACTTTCTCTGTAATCACCTACGAAATTAACCGTGTAAATATCGTCAAAAATCTCTATAGTTGTTCTCTAAAGATAAACTATGTTAAAATGTAAAATGAGCAAAGAAGGAAGGATAAGTAATTCTCATTTCCAAACACACCCTTTAGAATTAGTTATATGTATGGCCGTTTTGCAATGATGAATCTAGTGCAGTTTTTCTCTATTTCGTATTCACATGTATTTCTAACTTATACCTTTTTGTGTAGACTCCCGAACAGTTGCACCAGGAAAATGTGCCTGAAAATCTTATTTCCCACAAGGTTATTTCGCTTAAACTTCTTTTCTAATGTCTTGTTTAAATCCAGAAGAATACCATGACTGTTGTTGAATCTTTCACAGACTTTCTCTGGCAATCGGCCTTCTTTCAGCATTCTGCTTCCTTCGTTGAATGCCTATAATATTGGTCAGGCATGTGATTTCATTGCCCTGTTCGGCTTCCTTTGTGAGTGCCTTCTTCTTCATTATTCTTTCCTTGTCCACACTCTGTGATGTACCTCCTTAGGCTATCTGTTCATTATACATCATTTGAGAGGTTTACCGACACCCTACATAATTGATCACCTGATTTCAATACGAAGATAACGAATTATTTCATTTCTGTAAGTGGATTTCCATCACTGATACGACAAAATGGCTTGTTATCTTTTTACTCTCCAGTTACTAGCTATCTATAGCACAGAATTGCAGTGGGAGGTTTCATATGGGGAATCAATTCTTTTGATCAATGGGGAGTGGACCTGGGGAAGGTATAGTTTATGAAGTACAAAGTTTATTCCAGAGTATTAGTTTTTCAAAATATGATATTTAAAAGGCATTCCATGAGCTTTGTGCGGCCATCCTGAGCAAGATTTCGACTAGTTTCTAATTTGTTTAACTGCAATTATCACAATTTCATTTGCTAATTGATTTCATGAATGGGAGTAGTCACTCACAATCAATGTTCGTAAGCAACTTCACGCTTCAAAAGCGAATGAGAGCCAGTCGACGGCTTTAATTTCAGTACAACTTAGTTGTTAAACAGATATTCAGAGGTAAAAACTCTCTCTCTCTCTCTGGGTGTGGGAAATGGTTTGAAACTTATGAGAATGTTGTACAGTTAATGTTTAAACCCTTAATCAAGGACTCTTCGATTCCTGGCATAATGTTCAGTGAAAATAAGCTTATAATTAGTGTGACAAACCTGATTATATTTAAAAATAAATAAATTTATGTATTTAAGATTCTAATCATTCATGAATTGTTCATCAACTTTGTAGATTTACTTCCTTTGCAGGCAAGTTCGGGTATCCCTTCTGAACACCCGACTCTTCTAACAGCAAATTTAACACCATCTTGGCGAGAGATCGTATCACCGGACAAAGTTACTATATTGCTAATATTTTCTATCCATTTCGTCATCTCGATACAGAGTGCAAGAGCATCCGGGTTTGTTTTATAATTTTGAAAAGTGATAATAATTGCCGAAAGCTGAATAAACCCAGGCCATCGAGAACCTCGCACCATAGATGGCGCCGGTGATATTAAGATAATGTAAGAGGGTATTGAAGTACAATCTTTCTGACCGATTTTGCATCGTTTTTTTCTCTAAAGCTTCATGTTCAGAGTTGCAATTACTAGTCGAAATTTGAACACAGCTCCGGCTATTCAAAATCGCATAATACGATGAGACGGAAATATCATTATTGATTATATATGTATTCATTGGCCATTTCTCAACCAACAATGCAGATAAATCCACACCGATAAGTAATTAGAAAATTAGAATAAGGTCCCGTGTGAAATTAATTATAAAGTCGTGCAACGAATTTCATGTGCCTGATTTGGATCGATTTTCTTTGATAAAGACATGTTATAACCTGATTTAATGGCCCCAACAACTTGCCCGATTAACTTCGAATCCATATAAAGCTCTTCTGCATGGGATGTTAGTACTTGTTCCGGTTCAATTTGATTGACTCGGTTTGGTTCAGTTGGGCTTAATGTGGTTCAGCTAGGTTAAAAAAAGATACCCATGCAAAAAGTTGTGTATTCTATTCAAATAATAAATCATTGATAGATACTTCGGGAAGGGGTGGACTTCCCAAAATTGTAAAAATTAATACTAAAAATGATTGATTTGATTTATTGAATGGCGATGATTCGACGCCGTTTAATAGACCTGATTCGCTTAGCATTACAAAACAGACCACAAAAAGCGCGTGATCCACCAACGGGTACTGGACCTGATTCATTTTGACCGTATTCTCAAGATGCGTCCATCTAACGCACAACACACGCGCTTGAAGAAGTTAGAAGATTAGCTTATCCGAAGAATCAATAGTAATCGTCAAAAGGTACAAGTCAAAGCATAATTTGTCCTTTCTAATTTGAACGGTAAGCGTAAATACCCTTAACGTACGCACCAGTTTATTTTTCCCTCTCAACTGTAACCTCTTATTTTTTAATTATATCGATTCAAACTTTAAAATATAAAAAAAAATTAATAATATTTTAAATTTTAAATTTTATTAATCAACCCTTTCAAAATATGAATATATGTTCATCTCAAATTTTATAATTTTATTTAACACTTTTACTTTTCGTTAATAATTGATTTGATATATTGGAAGACGAGTTTGTGATAAATAACTTAAATTGATCCAGAGTTTTTAAAATATAAGATAATATTATGGAAAAATTCATGAATTTGAAATGATTTTACAATTTATTATATATTTTTTAATACAATAATATATGAATTTATCTTCTAAAATTTAATTTTTTTTATTATATATGTTTTTTGATAATTTTTTTATTTTATGTAATGAAAAAATTATAATAATCATACCATTATTAAAAATTTAAGAAAATTTTCAGAATATTATCTTATATATTTATAGATGTTTAATAAAAATTTCAAATAATTCCGATAATATTTATTTAATGATTACATATTATAAATTTAAATTTAACTATAAGTTATATGTTAATGATATTTAAATTTGAGTGGTTAATTTGATAATTAATTTTAGGGTATCGGAGAAAAGTAACCACTAATTATAAGGTCTTAATTGATAATTACTTTTATGTTTATGGTCCAAACTTTATATCCCCCGCAACCCTGGCCGGGTACTCTCTCCTCTCACCTTGTTCCAGTGCAACCGACTGCCGAAAAGGATTTTCTTCGCCTCTGCAACTCGTCATCCATGGCTGCCCGCTCCGATTCCGAGTCCCATCCCAAACTCTCCGTCACCACGCCTCATCAGATCTCCATAGGTGCTCCTTTTCCTACCTCCATTTCATTCAACTTTCTTCGTCCTCTCACATTTTGCTTGCTGCTTTTCTCCTGTTTTTTGAGCTCACCGCATTGGTGCTATGTTTCCATTTTAATCGTCGCTTCAGTTGTGAGGACTTTATTCTCTGTATGCGTCGGTTTTGAATCTGTAACGCATCTAGGGTTTTCAGTTGATTGCGCGACCTGGATCAATTTTCGTCAATGTGTTGGTTATTAGACTGCAAAATATTGGATGTTTATATTGATTGGATGAAGATTTAAGATTTGATTTTATTTCTAGGGTTCTGTCTTCAGTACTGGGAACAAAATGTGATTACAAGGTTATTTTTTAAATGCAAGGACAAAGTTACAACGTCACATGCTTATTTCTTTTAGGTAGCTCGGACCACTGTTTTTTTAAATGCTTTCACATTCGATTACAAGGTTTCCAAGGATATATGTTTAATCTGTATTCAGACATCATGAAGAACCCAACTTTGTTTGTTATGCCTCACACTTGAAGGGTACTATAATTTCCTTTCATGATTCATCGAAGAATGCTCAACTGTCACTCTCTTATTATGTAATAAAGGATATTATGATGAATCCAATTGTTTTATTCGACGGTAACTTCATCAGTCACTAATTTATTTGATTCCTTTTTCCATTGAAACGGCCTACTTTGAGTGTCATAGAAAGGCTTTGATGTGAATCATGGCTTATTTACCATCATCCCCTACCAATATTTTACCTTAATGTTTATGTAGATTTTCAAGGATCTGGCAATGTAATTCCGCTGTCACCTCAGTGGCTACTTCCTAAGGCAGGAGAAGCTAAGGGAATAGAGGTTGTTGTATGTCAATTATAAGTTTGAAAAATGTGTTTAATTCAGTTTTTTTGTAGATCATAATTGACCTTGTATATAATTTTGTTCATTCAGTTTTCTAGTGTTTCACAAGTGATTGCCTAGCATATTAATCCTTTTATTTCCTTATTACTTTCTTAAATTTATTTATTTTTTGTTGCAACATTACTGCAGGAAAGCAATTGCTACCCACAACCAGTGAATGGAAACCTCTCAGATACACTTAAGTTATCGAGAGTTGTGGAGGGAATGCATGATATATCAATGAAAAATAATGTTTTTAGGCCATCCATTCTTGATGTGGAAGCTGACAAGCGTGATCGTTGGCGTGATGAGGAAAGAGACACCAATTCTTCATTCCGGAAAGATCGTTGGAAGGATGGAGAAAAGGATTTTGGTGACAATCGCAAGGCTGATCGCTGGATAGAAAATTCTTCCAGTAGAAATTTTGGGGAATCTCGCCGTGACCGCCGGATGGACTCTAGTAACTTAGATGGTCATTTTGATCAACGGCGAGAAAGCAAATGGAACACTCGTTGGGGACCTGATGACAAAGAACCAGAAGGCCTGTGTGAGAAGTGGGTGAACTCTGAGAAAGGGGGTGACTTACTCCACGATAAAGGTTCCTCTCATGATATTAGTCAGGGAAAAGATGACAGGGAGGGAAATCAATATCGTCCATGGAGATCTGCTTCCTCTCAAAGCCGAGGAAGGGGAGGACCTCACCAGTCAATAACACCTAGTAAACAATTTTCTACGTTTTCTTATGGACGTGGGCGTGGAGAATATACACCTCCAACCTTTTCACTAAGTCATGGAAGGAGTGGCTCCATTGGTAGCTCCAAGATCTATTCTAATCCTATTCATTCTATTACTTTCTGTCTTCCGGGGGATAAATTTGAAGGGAGTCAGGTTGAGCCTTATACATTTAAATATGCTAGGACAAAGTTACTTGATGTGTACAGAACATCTGAAGTGAGATCATGTCAAAGTATACCTGTTGGGTTTGTTCATGTGCCTTCTCTAACATTAGAAGAACAACTAGAACCTCTGGCATTTTGTATACCAAATCCCGAGGAAATGGTAATATGTATTATGGTATATATAAAATGTTTACTTAATGCCTTAGCTGTCTATCTGATTGCTGTCTACATTTTCATAGGTTGTTCTGAATGGAATTGATATCGGTGATGTTATAAGTAGTGGTGCACCTCAAATATCAAAGGATGGGCGACCTTCACTTGATATAGGGCAGGCAAGACGAGACAAGCTTGGTAGTGCACCTTCGTAACATCTTTTGATATTATATACCACATAAATAATATTTTTTAAGATTATAATATTCTTACTTATCAAAGAATTTTTAACATTTGGTTTTTATTTTTTAGCCGCTGATAGAGAAGATTTACCTCAGGAAGTTTCTGAGGGAACAAAAGTGAACCCAATAAATTTCTCAGATGAACTTTATGAAAGACAGATGCAATTTCACGGGTCTCAATTGAAAATGGAAACTTCTCAAGATTGCAAGATTAGTGCTGGAAATAAGCTCAAAGCAGAAGGTAAAAAAGACTAAAATGAAAAACAAAAACAAAGTATTTTGATATATGGCCGGATTATATTATTGTTCGTGATGGGTCTTATTATTCAAAAAAATATATTCACAAATCGGCTTGTCCAGTGAAAATTAGCTTAAACCAAAGTAGTCCTTTGCTTTACCCTAATATGGTGCTCAATCGTATTTCCTTTATTTTGAATATCTGACCCTGCTTTACTCTGATTGTTACTTTCCTGCAGCTTTCAGGGATGATGGTAATCACACACAGGCAGATGAGATTCGAACTATCAAGGAATTAAGTTTTCAAAAGAATATATCAGGTCATCCTGGTGATACATGGAAAACCTTGTCAACAGGAGAAAACAAACATCCATCTGTGACTGGTTGGATAGAAAATCCAAATGATGTCAGCTTTAGGACCCCTGAGGTATCATCACAATCTTCAAAGAATCTTACTAATGAATCGGGAAAAAGTTTGACAAATCAAATGTACACCAAAGACAACATTAAATGTCCAATTGGTGACAATCCTATTATTAGAAGGCAGCTATCTGGAATTTTCGGTGAAGAACAGAGATTGAGGAAACCTATACAGTCTTCTCCTGAGGATCTTAGGCTTTATTATCAAGATCCATCCGGTGTAATTCAAGGGCCCTTCACCGGGATTGATATTATTGGTTGGTTTGAGGCTGGTTATTTTGGTCTGGATTTACTTGTTCGTCTGGAAAGTTCTCCTAGTGATTCACCTTTTTCTGCACTTGGTGATGTCATGCCCCACTTGAGAGCCAAAGCTAAGCCTCCGCCTGGTTTTGGTGGATCCAAGCAAACTGAACTGGTGGATGGATCAACTAACCTAAGCTCCAGTGGGTTTGCACATCATCACTCTGGTCTGAGCGAAATGGAGCTAGTGAGAAATGAGACCAAGCTTAAACATGGCTCAGCAACAGAAGCCGAAAATAAGTTTTTGGAGTCGCTGATGTCTGCTAATTTAAAGAGTTCTTCTTTTGAGAATTCCTCTTTTTCAGAAGGTTCGTTTCGTCTATTAAATACATTTATTATGGATTTTCAATTGTCCATTATTACCTTGTGAAGTGTTACCAATATTATAACATGAATTTGTGCACTTCATCTGTAGGTATGCCTATACATTTTGGAAACACTTCTCATAATTTTCCTATCAGTGGAGTAGATGGAGGAAACGACCCCATACTTATTGCTAAAAGGATGGCGATGGAAAGGCAGAAATCTCTGCCTAATATATATCAATATTGGCAAGGCAGAGATGCTGCCTCAATGGTCCCCAAATCAGAGTTTTTTCAAGATTCCCGTAAGCCGCTGTCCAATCTTTTTACCCCAATTCTGGACAATCCTCGCCAGACTCCTTATTCCCAGAATGTTGACATGATGTCTGGCATATCAGATGGGTCATCATCTGGAATTAATAATATGGCTGGCACTTGGTCAAGTTTTACTGGCCAATCTTTATCCGATACACTCCAGAGTAAAATTAGCATGCAACATGATCAGAATTTACCTACTTCGGCAGCATTTGGGCTTCAACAACAGAGGTTTCAACCTCAGAACCTCCCATCTCTCACTAATCAATTTCCTCAAGCTATGGAAAATCCATCTATGGTTTCAGCACCAGAAAGGATAATGTCTTCAAATTTACCTCAAGAACAACAGCTGTTAAATATTTTGCAGCAGCAACAATTACTTCTATCCAATCCACCACAAGATCCACAGGTTTTAAATATGTTGCAACAGCAATACTTAATGCAGCTCTATTCACAGGCGTCTGCTCCCTCTCAACAGATTTCATTATTAGATAAATTGCTCTTACTTAATCAGCAACAGAAACAGGAAGAGCAACTGCAGCTATTACGTCAACAACATTTGCTATCTCATGTTCTATCAGCTCAACAATCCCACCAACACATTGCAGATCCATCTTATGGTCAGGTAAATGCCTCCCCTGTGCCAATGCAGAATACATTTACTGATCCATCTCGGATTCAGCCATCACCAGAGATGCTTCATGATAGTTCCAGACTTCCTGTTTTGAATGTACAAGGGGAGCATGTTACTAACTTTGGGAATAGGCTGATGCAAGGTACCCAGGATGTTAGTTTGGAAGGTTCCTCAGTAACTCTTCCACATCAAATATTTGGTACACAGCAGAAAAGTATGGATGCTGCCTTTTCAGAGCTGACAAATGATATCCACCTAAAGGAGATGTTGGCTGTGCCGAAAATGGTTGAGAGTTCATCTTTGCCAAATATTATGAACAGGTCAACAGAAGACGCCGATCTTATCGGCAAGGATGTTTCTTCTGAAATTATTGCTCCTAAAAGCATAGATCATAATACAACACTGACTTCAGATGTTGATGGAGCTCTCACGAGTTTGACAGCGAAGGCTGGTATAGATTCTGAACTTTTTAAGGGTGATGAAGCCCTTGTTTCTGTGACTGATCGTAACATGGAGGTGAAGAAGAATCTGGAAAGGGCACATGAAAAGCTAGAGGTGGAGAGGGATGTATGCAGCCATGGATCCTCCAAGGTAGAAGTGGAAAATGTTGAAATTCGTGAACCCAGAAAAGTCTCTGAAAAGAAATCTAAAAAACAAAAATCTTTGAAGTTACAGTCCAACGCCGAACAAGGGAAGGGCATTGTAAAAGGTATACAGGATTGCAAGCTGTCTGAAAGCAGCAAGCTGGAGTCTGATGAATTTAAATTGGTCTCAGATAAAGGTGCAGAACAGTTGCTGCTTCACCTGGAATCAGGAAATGAAAGAAAGAAAATTTTATCATCTGAGGCTGTGGATCCCCCACAAATTCAAAGTTCTATGCCTGAAACAGCTGGAATCAAGAGTGACGTGACAAGCAGCCAATTGCAGACTGGGCAAAGAGCATGGAAGCCAGCTCCTGGTTTCAAAGCAAAGTCGTTATTGGAGATTCAAGAGGAAGAACAGAAAAAAGCTCAAACTGAAGTGGTGGTATCTGAGATTGCTACTTCTGTTAAGTCCATCAGTTTGTCAACTTCCTGGACTGGGATTGTTGGCAATATTGGAGAAACTCAAAAGATATCTGGGAGACATGAAGCTTCCATGAACTCAAAGGTTAAGAAAAGTCAGTTACATGACCTTTTGGATGAAGAAGTTTTCCCGAAGGTTAGTGAAGTAGATAATGTGGTTTCTGACGCAATGTACAATTCATCTTCTGTAGTAGCAATGAGCAAGCATTCAGAATCTACGAATGATGAACAATTTATAGAGGCTAAAGAAACTAAAAAGAGCCGGAAGAAGGCTGCAAAAGCAAAAGGGGTTGGAATTAAGGCCTCATCACCCATCACTTCTGTTGATATACCTTCTGGTTCAAGTCCCATAGAGAAAGTGAAAAGTTCGCGTCAAGTGGAGCAGGAAAAGGAAGCTATCCCCACCATCCCATCTGGACCTTCGTTGAGTGATTTTGTTATTTGGAAGGGGGCAGAGTCAGCAAACGCCTCATCCATTGCTCCTGTATGGTCTACTGACTCTGGGAAGTTGTCTAAACCCACATCTTTGAGAGAAATACAAAAGGAACAGGAACGAAGGGTCTCCTCTCAGCATCCATCCCAAATGCCTACCCCCCAAAAATCCCAGCCCACTGAAATTTCCCGTAGTAATGTTCCTTCGTGGTCAGTTTCTGCATCTTCTCCGTCTAAAGTTGCCTCCCCAATTTCATTTTATTCTCGCCCATCCTCTCAGTCTAGTAATAAAGGAGACGAAGACTTGTTTTGGGGACCAGTTGATAATTTGAAGCAAGAAACCCAGCAGTAAGTATTTTATCCTTCTTTAACTTGCATTTGCTTACGTCTTTCCTTAAATCTTTGAAATATGTATGCATGAACTACCGAAAACCTTCTCTTTTGAAAAGAAAAAAGGTAACAAACAAATGAACAACGGAAGTATGTGGTATAACATGACAATTGCTAAGGAAGCAGTTCTTACCTAGAACTGATAGAAATGTCATTTGTCTGTGAATTTCTTGTAATTTATTGACAATCTTCTTCAAGCAGGGCCGACTTCCCACAACTTGTGACGCAGAGTAGCTGGGAAACGATGCCTACTGCTGGAAAAGGAACTTCAGTTGGATCACTAGGCAGACAAAAGTCATTGATTGGGAAAGCTTCTGAGACCTCTCTGTCTGCCTCAACCTTTGTTCAATCATCTTTAAGAGGAAAAAGAGATGCCAGGACCAACCACTCAGGTATACTGTTACTAGAGTGTTATAATTTATTTGTTTTATGTTTTCCAATATTAAATGATTCGGAAATGAATAATCCCCTTGCTGTGCAGAAGCCATCGACTTCAGAGATTGGTGTGAGAGTGAATGCATTCGGCTCATTGGGTCAAAAGGTACACCCCAAAGGAATAGTTGTTTTGTTGAAATCTCCTGTGGCCTTTAAAGGATTGAAACGAACCATTTTTTTAAAAAAATATAAATTTATCTTAGGCTAAATTTGTCTTTTTCCATTTTGCCAGAGACTAGTTCTTAGAATTTTGGCACTCAATTAGTCAAGTTTTTTCTTTGGCTAAAAACTTTCTTATTTATGCTTCTTGTCTAGATACTAGTTTTCTAGAGTTCTGCTTGAAGCAATCCAGATCAGAGGCGGAGCTGCTTCTGAAAGAGAACCTGGGATCGTACGATCCTGGTCACGAATTCATCGACAAATTCCTCAACTACAAGGAGCTGCTATCAGCGGAGGTCCTTGAATCTGCATTTCAAACTCGGAATGATTCAAAGGCAACTGGTTTCAGTGCCAAAGATACGAATTCCAAGTATGCAAATTTGGGAGATCTTGATGGAAACAACTCCACTCTGAACCCGGAGGGAACCTCGAAAGGCGGAGGAAAAAAGAAAGGGAAGAAAGGGAAACAGGTTAGTGCAGCAATTTTGGGATTTAATGTTGTCAGTAACAGAATCATGATGGGTGAGATTCAGAGTGTGGAAGATTAGACGACGGTCTTGAGGTTGTAAATACACATGATCTAGGCAGAAGTTGTTGCTTGTAAATGGTATTTTTGGTCGGGACGGAGGCCGAGTAGCAGAGATTATTTTTCTATCTACTCGAAAGGATTTTGCGTAGTCGAGGGCTAACCCCCAGCCGGGCGATTAGAGAATCTCGGGCCTTGGGTAAGTTTAAGACTTCAAGTTAGTTTGTCATTTTTTACGTTTGAAAGTTTATTCATCTCTTGAACTTAGAAGAACGTTTTAATTGTTATCCTAAACTTATATTTTGACCTGTGTTTGGCTTGTTATGAATAATGTCACGTTTATTAGTAAAAAATGACCTAACTAAAGATAGGAGTGGACATAATCATACCACTGAAAGTTTCAATTTGGTTTGAGAGAATTTTGACCCCTAATGGTCTCCTCTCGGGTTCTTAAAAACAATGGCTCACGGTCCATTTCCAGTCATGGGTAAAAACTCGTGGAATCGAAATCAAGCCATGAACCGAAAAACCGATAAAAAATCCACAATTCCAAAACCTACGTTTCCAAATAACGAAATTGTGTTTAAACCGGAAATCGGGTCGATACATATATATATATACACACAAGACAACCAAGAAAAACCCTAGCTTTCTCCCACCGGTTGATCTCCCCCGTTTTCATCTCTCTTCATATCAGCAGGCGGCAAAAAACACTCCATGGACAACCCACAGATGTTGAAATCCACCTCTTCGATTCTCCAGCTCTCCTCGATCTTCCTCTTGTGGTTGTGCGCCTCGCCGTATCTGTACAATCTCGCCGTCGTCGTGCCGGCGTGGGCTATGTTTATCCCCTCCACGTACTTGTAATCTTCGACTATCGACTGCATGCTCGTCTCCCAGAACACGCTGTCGTTGCCCTTCACCGCCTTCATTCTCACCAGCTTCGTGTCCTCGAACTGCACCAGCAATCCCGTCCGTTGGCTGAAGTATCCCCAGATCGCGTGGTTCACGATTTCTACGTGGGGCGTGCTCTGTGCTTTGAGAAAGGCTGAGTCCGTTTCTAGCTTGAGGATGAAGCAGTCCTCGTTGTTTATGGTTTTCTCTCCGATGCAGACGGCGTCGAGGAACAAGTTGGCCGTGTATCTTGGATCCAAACCCTGCGGAATTCGAACGCCGGTGAGAAATTACGAAGAATCTCAAAATAATGGCTATGATTGACCTGAAAAAACCGGCGAAGGGGTCTTGGGGGGCCTTTGTTGGCGTGACTGGGCTGGGAGGAGGATTGGCTCCAAGCGACTTTGCCGTCGCTGCCGGCGGTGATCTTGAAGCCGGAGACGACCAATTCGAGGCACCACAAATCGGGATTCTTTTGCCAAACGACGAACCCACCGACTTCTTGCTTGCCTCTCGCTTGAACGCTGTCGTCGCCTCGTTGCATTGCAGATCCGATCATCTTCACTTGCCCCACTGCGTACATGCTGTTCACCGAATTCAACGCCCCCGGCCCTCCGGTAGCCGCTACGTATTGCTGTACTATGTACTTCGCCGTTGAAGCTTCCTGTTCTCCGGTCACAAAATGAAAAATTAAAATTACCCATGTCCGAATATCTAGTTTTTGCATGAATTAACGCAGATGAAGAGCTTACGATGGAGCAATCTCTGATGGGTCGTGTCAAAGTGTGATCTAAATGAACTTGAAACGGGATCAAAGGGGAGCCGACGAGCTTGAGCAACGCCATGAACTCGTTGTTCGAAGCTGCGGAGAGGTGAGAAGATCTATCGGCCGATTGAGCTTTCATCAAA
Source organism: Begonia fuchsioides (assembly GCA_003255005.1). NCBI lineage: Eukaryota > Viridiplantae > Streptophyta > Magnoliopsida > Cucurbitales > Begoniaceae > Begonia > Begonia fuchsioides. The sequence goes on from QAOC01044849.1 coordinate 48,475, forward strand.
GCTCGCAAATTCTGCCATCGATGGGCGGCGTTGTTGCCCATGTTGATGAACATTTCCTCCGGAATGGGCACCTCAAGAACAGTGTCCAATCCATCCAAGTTGTCGAAATTAGGGCACAGCTTTCTCATCGAACAAACTCCGATTAAAAATGGAAACTTTACATAGGCAGAAGGCTCAAGTATGGCGCTAGAAATGCAAATCTTCCCGTCTTCTTCCCCCTGCGAGATGATTTGAGGTCAGAATTCAGGAAAACGAGAGAAGATGGAGAAGAGGAAGATGGTTTTTGTGAAGGGTGCTCCTTGCTTCTAGGGTTTGTTAAACCATGAATCTAGGATCCACCTGGTTTATTTTTGGCTTATTTTTCATTTCTCCTACTAATTGCCACCCATATCCTACAACACAATTTCACATTTTGTTCATCTCAATTTCTCCGACATAGGTCCTTTTTTTCGATTCAGATTAATCCCAGATTTGGTTTGGATTCGACCTAGTTTGGTGTGGTTTTTCACGATGGGTTCGGCTTCTATCGATGTCCGAAACACACAAAATAGCGATTCAATCCCGGTTCGGCCCACCCTTAAATAATAACGTTGATTCATTGATAAGATCAAATAAATTCATCAAATCGGAATTCTTTAGTTAGATGTGTTGATCGAGTAACCCAATGCACAAATCTAGTCCAAACCATCATGTCAGAGAGGGTTTCAACGCTCGATACGGCGATATGTTGTATAAACTCGATAAATTTAACGATGAATTTAAGTTGTAAAGCTAAGGTTGATTTGCAATCTTCTATCAAATACCTTAGATTAAACTACAAACTTACGTTGATTTTCAGTGAAATGAAGATTATCGAACCATAATAATTAGTTTAATTAAGATTATTAATTGAATAAAAACGCTGGCCGATGGACCGACCCAGGTTATAGTTTCATGATCCAGTTCATGATCAGTCTTATTTTATTTAAGAATCGGTCATGCCTGAATCATATTCTCATTTAGTTAAAATTAGCAGTTCAAGATATAGTTGATCATTTCAATAAATATATATTTTGAATTTTCTTATATTAAAATTTAAATTTTTATAATCTTGTGATTATTTAATTTATTTTTTTAATTTGATAATATATGTTCTTACATTAATTGTTATGAATTTTGTACAATTTAAATTACATTAAATACTACTAGATTTTATTAATTTAAAATTATTTTATTTAATTTTAATAGAAAATTTCAATATCAAACCAGATCAAAATCGAATTTTTAGTCCCATCCTTAACAGCAGCACGTTCACTTTGACAGGACAGGGCTATTTGGGCTTTTCAATTGGGCTTTTAGCGGTATAACTTCAGCCTTCGATCAAAATTCCACGCTAAAATCTAAACCATGTGCGGAGAGTGAGAGCGTCAATTCCCGCGTTAAGGAAGGGGAAATGAAAATTTATGCCGCGAGATTGTTTTAGGCAAATTGGCATCCATCGCTGAAGTTCTCGGAGGGCTTTGTCATCATCAAGCGCTGGTTGTTTGGGTTGATCGTGGGGGAAAGTAGAGTGGAAATGGACAGTGACGATGATTTTCAGCAATTTTCGCCTTCCAGAGTAGCATCCCCTTTTATCCCCGAAAGAAAGCTAAAGCGCTTGAAGAAATCAATCCGGGTTTCGGAGGATTCCGTCAGAATCCATTTTCAATCAGATGTGCCTGAGAGTTCTCCCTCGAAAGTCGATTCAGAAGATTCTGCTGTATCCATTGTTCCAGAACTAGAGGAAACTAATGAGTCGTGGGAACGAAGGTTGGCAGCAGCGAACAAATTGAATTCTGCTTATGATGCCAGTGGCGTGGAAGGAAGAGTTGGGGTCAAGCGGGCCCTGGATTTTCTTTCTGCAATTGAGGAGGCTGACAACATACGCGATGAAGAGGTTATGGAGGAAAAAGAAGTCTATGAAGAGAATACAGAGGACAATGAAGACTATGCCATCGAAAAAGAACTCGAAGATCAAAACACTAGAGTAGAAGAGAAACCCGGAGATTCGAGGGTAGATGAATTTGACAAAGATCGTCCCATTTTGGATGTGTTCGAGAAAGAGGAGAATAATATTAATAAGAAGAATAAAGAAGACAAGAAGTTTAACAAGACAAGGGATGCTAGGACTTTTACAGCAACCACTTTGAAGATGAAGGAAAATAAGGTAAGATGGTCCTTGCCAGTTCTCATTGGAAACGAAGCTGTCCAATTTGTTTTGAAGTTGAAACATGGAATTTCTTAAACTTAGATCTCGGTTGTTCATATCTTACAGGGTAGAAAAGAACTGATGACTGAGCTCCGGGCTGAATCTCAGAAACTGTTGCGAGGTAAGTTCAAAACTCCATTTGTAGTTCTAAATGTTTTTGAAAATATAGTCCACCACATAAATTACATTCTTGTTCATTTTTCTGTTTGATTAGAAACCCGTGATGCATCGTTCAAGCCTATACCAATAGTTGCAAAGTCCGTTTCATCTGTTTTGGAGAAAATTCGAAAAAGGAAACTAGAGCTCACTAAGAAGTAAGTGATTTTTTTTATAGTTTATGCGTTTATATATGACAATCATTTACGCATGAAACTTTGTTTTGGTTGCAGATCTGTCATGATAGACTATGCTGTGATAGACAATCAGGATGATGATAATGAGGGCGACCTTTTGGAGAGGCTTGTAGTGGAACATAATTCGGACAGGGTTGGAAGTGAAAAGGGTGCAGAATCAATGATCGAAGAGACTGTTAAACCTCTTGCTTTTGTAGAGGATGAAATAAATACAGCAAATAACGGTGGTTCAAGCCATGGAAAGCACAAGTCAGAGGATGATAGTGTTCCATCTTGTAGGGTGAGCCAAATTCTATTCTTTCGAGTTCAGATAGAGGAAGTAATTCAATTAATACTTGCAGAGAAAAGTTAAACTTTAAGTTAACAAATTTGATGCAAATTATGAGTTGCTTTACTTGTTTGCGACCTTTTCCAAATCCCCATGCTTAGTATTTTTTGAAGGTTTAAGTTGGTAGGATAAATTGGTGTCTGTCTACATAGAAAATATTCAAAAATGTTAGAGTTGGTATGACTTTGCTTCTTCTTGGATCTCTTGCCTTGCACTTTACTTGGTGCAGTTCACTCGGTCTTTTTTTTTCTGCAATAGCCTTTTACCAATTAGAATCCTCCATCAGAGAGCCGTAACATAGAAGAAGATTCACTGTCCAACAATATGATTCAATCCTCAATTATTTTACAATGGTGGGATTTGAACCATGCATCTCTCTATTTTGGGGAGAGATCCTTTAATCATGTTTGAGGTGGATATCCCTTTATGTTATGGCTCCCTGATCGAGGTTCTGATCAGTGGAGGACTCTGTGACGGGCAAGAAAGCGAGCAAAGCGCGAAGCTAGGAACCATGATATAAAAGAGAAATATTCTTCGAGTTGAGGCTTAGGAATTGTAAAAAGGCTAATGTACCTCTAAATTTAATAAATCTGATTAGCAAACATTATATCGTTTCTTGATTATGGTCAAGTTACAGGATTCTGGTGAAGAATCAAAGCAACCATTTCGACCTCCTATTGATGACACTGAGGTCTTTGCATTACAAACCATCAATGCCTTTTATTTTTGCATGACTTCAATCTATGGACTAATACTTTCAACTTCTGGTTGGTTTAGGAACTATTTTTAAACTCCCAGTTAAGTGCTGAAGACGAGATATCAGACGAATCACCAAACCGGCCTCAGGAGGAATTCCTTGCACCTTCCATACTGACCATGAACTTGAAATTGGACTCTGCTCCACCCGATTACGAGTACGATTACAATTACTTTTTTTTAATTATTCATTTATTATGCTTATTTTTTAATAGGAAATCCATATTTCTGTATAATTTTTAAGAAAGAAAGCTCCTTGTCTGTTGTCATCCATTTATCCCGTGACGTCCTGCAGTTAGAGTTCTTGAAGTAACATACATAATCACTTTAGTTTGAAAGTACAATCATAATTCTCGAGTCAACTCATGACTATGCAGTCAGGATATGCCTCAGTCTTTGTCTGATATGACTGAAAAATTTGAAGCTTGGATTTGATAATATGTTGTTACTTTAGGTCCTCATTATCACCATTTTGTGATTTTGAGAAAAACTTGAGAGCACTTCTCAATTTGCAGATCTGAAGAGGAAGACAATGACAAGGAAAATGTTGATCCTTGCCCATATAGATTAGCTGATTCATCATCATCTCCTACTGGAGATCCTGTGAAAGCTTTTGTCGAGGATGAAGCTGAAGAAGAAGATGACAGTGATAATGATATTCGTTTTCAAGATACTGAAGAAGAGGAGGATACAGATTTTGAAGAACTTAATGATATGATTGCAACTGGATATAAAGAGAAGCCAAATGATGGTGAAATACGAAATCAACTCCATCAGAAATGGCTTGAAAATCAGGATGCGATTGGAACAGAAAAGCTTATGCAAAAATTGAAGTGCGGTTCTGAGTTAATCAAGGAAAGCTCGTCAGAAGATGAAGACGAAGAAGAAGATGAAGAGGTGGAAGATGAGAATAATGTGTTTGATAATGAAGCTACAGAAGATTCACTTCAACCAAATGCACGTATGAGCTTAAGAAAGATGAAGCAGATGGTTTGTCAAATGTTTACAGATGCAGATGATACATACTTTTCAGACGATGAAGAAACAGAGAGGAGACTGGCTGAACAATGCCTGGTTGAAAAAGCTGTGAGTTTAGAGCTTTCCATTGAACATGATTTTTTTAAGCTTTTATCCAGTGATTGAATTGGGTGTAGAAGTATCTGACCATTGATGTTGCACAGGGAGAAAAGACCCTTTTTTTATCGCCAGCAGATGACGAAAGTTGCAGAGAGGTCTTTGGTCTTATAAAGAAGCTGAATATTGTGCCTGAGACCAAGAAGAAAACTACATCAACTTGTACGATGCCAAATTCATTTTGAAAATTTGTTCCATGTTAAGCAATTATTCATGAGTTTTTACACTTTCATGACCTCATTTCCTTTGTTCCAGCTTTATTCAGTGCTCAACTACCTGGAGGAAACAAGAACATATCATTAAAGGTGTACTCATTGCCATGCTGATTGATGAGTTGAAACTTGACAATTAATGTTACCCACTAAGCATCATGTTTATGCGACTGGAAACTATTCGTTATTCTCAAATTTTACATATGATTTTATGAAAGTTTCTGGGGTTCTACTGGTTTGGCTTTGGCTGCACTTTTCTTTGTCTAATCTTTGGGAATGTCAAATTTTTGCAGCCATCTTTCGTAGGTCGGAGTTCAAATCAGTCACTGGCAATGGCATCATCCAAGAAGCATGGATCAAATAGCAGCCGATCTTTTATATTTGAACGCGACGACAGTTCTAGCAGAAGTGAAACAACGATAGCAGAAGAAACTCACGATGCGGTAAAACTATAGATTTCGTTTTTTTTTACTTTCTTTCGTTCTTGTTTTTATTTTCTTTGACCTCATGACTAATAATTCAGCTCCAAAAAGAGAACAAACCTGCGAGGGCTGGTCCGGCCAGGCCAAGCTTTTCTCAGTCTCAAGCTAAACCAAGCTCGCTGTTATTTGCGTCTCGACCAAATTCAGGTATTTCGTTGTTTGAAATACTCCGGCAATCTTCACTGCGATCCAAGCAATGTAGCTTGGATAACGTTTCGTCCCAATCTGAGTCTGTATTCGAGGCATTTAAATTGGACAAGGCGGCGGCGAAGAAGCGGGTGAAAATGGAGGGAAGAAGATGATCCTTACTGCATATTTCTTAGGTGGGTTTTTATTGGGCCGGTTCTCTCAGCCCAACTTGTTCGGCATTCATGGAGCTTGTTTATATTATTATACTGAGGACCCGGCTGATAATTAATTATAAATATTTAATATAAATGAGGGTTAGTTGATGAGTATTTAATATTTAATATCTAGAATTACTTTATTTTTTAATTAATTGGCTATGGCCAACTGATGTTTCGTTTTTGTTTGTCGTTTGGAGTTGTCTGGTTCTCTTCCTTATCCACGTACTGCAAACCTTCTAGACCAGCTCTTTTTTGTGGCTTCTGAATTTTGTTCCTTCTCCTTTTTATGTGTTTTCCTTTTCAGCGTCCTTCTCCGGTTCTGTGCTTCCCGCAACGGTTTCATCGGCTCCTACCGTTTTCCAGACTCGAAAGTTGTTCGTTTCCCCCCTATCTCTGTTTCAATTTTGAGTTCCAATGGCCGCGTCGATTTCCCAGGCGAAATGTTTTTGTTGGGGTTGATTTGGATGGTGTTGGATATAATGGAGAAACATCCTCGAAGGGAGAGTATTCTTTTGGGTTATAGTCCTCAAATTTCTTTCGGCACTCCGGCGTCTTCTTCGCCGAGAGTCTCCGGTGGGAACTCCGATATTGACTTTGGCGATGTGTTCGGCGGGCCGCCAAGAAGACGCTCGTCTATCACCGAGACTGTGGATTCGTTTCCGACGAAGCAAGATGCCGAACCAGTCGCCGCCCGGACTCTGTGGTCGGGTTTGAGTGAGAAGCCTGTGTTTGGGGAAGAACCAGCTTATGCAAGACGCCATCCAGGTGACGGTTTCTTTGACGACATATTCAAAAGTGAAGATTCTGGTTCTTCTACTCCTAAAAGGCGCGACAGGGAAGCTTTTTCGCCCATGGCAAGTTCTCTGGTTTTGAGCCCTGTTAGGCCCTTGCCTCCCATGGCTGAGACCTTCGAGAGTTCGCCTCCCACGGCAAAATTCAGGTTCAACTTTCTCTTTATCCTTCACATTTTTAAAATCATGTGTGAAACGAACTGATTTCTTGCTTGACTGCCTTCAATGTCGCAGCCTTCCGGCGAGTGTTGCGCGGGAAATCGGTGTTTCTTCGCTGGGTTCTGCTACTCACGGCAGAGCAAATCAGTCGTATTCTCCTCCACTTCCTCCACATTCCGCCCTATCAAGTCAAGCTCCGGCAGAAGCAAAACGCGATGTTCAGTCGTTTTCAATCCCCAGCCTCTCCTCTCCGGAGTCGAGTCAGACCGGGGAAGAACCATCTCGGCAACAAAAAACTGACGTCGAGAAGATTTTCAAAAGTAGTGAAGATTCGACCAACCAAAGCCAATTTCCGTTTCATTTTTCTATATATAGGTGGGCAAATAAGGAGGTGTCCTTTACGATGCCACCGACGAGAGGCCATGTGTCGAGGTTGAAAGAAACTGCTAAAACCAGGAGGTGCTCGAGCTCTAATGGCAGGATGGTGTCTGAAATGAATATTAACCAGTCTCCTACGCCGGCTCTGAGAAATTCTGATCGCCACTCCGGCGATCATCCATTATCGAGCGCAGATTCTTTCAAATTAAGACCAGAAAAGGAAGAAAGCAAAAAACGGCCTCAGATAGTCGAGGAACCAATTCTCCCCAAACCCCAACCGGAGAAGACGACCAATCTTAACAAGACTGCAGATCGCGCTCGCTTACACCACTCGAGAAGAGAAGCTAAATACGCCGGTGGGTTTGGTTTGGAAAACAGCAACCAAAACAAACAAAATCCGCCTCAAATCGTTGAAAAACCAACTTTGTCCAAATCAAAACCAGAGAAGGCAAACAATGTTCAGGAGACTGTAGATTCGGCTCCATGGAAACATTCAAAAAGAGAAGAGAAAGTCAACTCTATTGTGGATACAGGATCTGTTGAGAAAACAGAGAAGAAGCTGCCGGAGTTAACGAAGGACGCCGCCATGCATGAACTCCGATCTGCTCGTTCAGCCGTTGATAATAAGGCTAAAGACGGTGATAATCTACATCCATGATTGGCTTTAATGTTTGTTTGCCATCTTTTTGAATAATCTTTCTTTCTGCGTAGCAGCAGCTAAAGAGACATTTACAGTGAATGATAATCATGAAATCACTGCGAAAATCAATGAAAGATCACCTCTGAGTTCCGACAGTAACAAAATTGTGAAGCAAGACGTCGGAGAAGCAACTCCGGCAAGAAAGACGGCGGTGGAAATATCCAGTTCTCAAAGTTCATCTTCAACTCCCGGACTCAGTGCCGGTGGACGGAGAGTCGGAAAGGTGAAAGAGTTCGTCAAAATTTTCAACCAAGACCCATCGTCGCCGGCCAATGCTGACGTCGACAACCAGAATCCAAGCCCCAATAAACAGAAAAACAGGGGAAGCTTCGGAGCAACCATCGACGTTCTCGCTGCTACTAAAATCGATCTGAAAGTTCCCTTGCAAAATTTAAACAATACTGCTGCAGACATTTCCGTCAAGGTACAAATTCATGCTAGATTCTGAACGTGTTCCAGATAAGTTTTTGGTGATTTCTTTTCTCATCTTCATAGGCGGACGAGCTCTCCAAGCAGTCTCCAAAGGAACAACCTTCGGCAAAAGCCGACAGCCAAAGAAACAACACTCAATGTTCTGAACATAATAGCCCCGCCGGTAGAAGCAGACTTATAAAACTCTTTGTGCAAACCAATCTTGTCTAGATTTCGCGTCTGATTCCATAATTTTCCTCTCATTTTCATGTCCAGAATCCATACCCGAAGACCTGAAATTCACAGTAGTCGACATTGATGAGACCTTCCAAGACAATTTTCAGGTAGACATCCAAAACCAATCTATATTTTTGCATTTATACATCAAACTGCATGTTATTTCATGATTATTAGCTACATAAATTCAATCGTGGGCGTTTTATTTTTCTCGATTAAATTCTCATGAAGCGATTGTAATCGATCGTATAGCAGATAAAAGAACTAACCCCGGACGAAATCAAACAACTACAGATGCAGAACGATCTGGACGAATTCAAAGTACACGAGTTACACATGACTACATTTTGCTCTTAGTTTTGTAATTAAACTATATGCACTAAATTGCAGGCGATCGACGATAAAATACGACAATGGTCGAGAGGAAAGGAAGGGAATATACGCTCGCTTTTATCGACCCTGCAATACGTATGTCGGGTTTTCCTCACTACCCGTGTTTGTTATTGAGCATGTGACAAATATGCAATCGGGAATTGAGCAGGTTCTTTGGCCGGAGAGCGGGTGGAAACCCGTACCGCTCGTCAACATTATCGACGGGAATGCCGTGAAAAGATCGTATCAAAGAGCTTTGCTTTGTCTACACCCTGATAAGCTTCAGCAGAGAGGCGTTTCTTCCCGACACAAGTACACGGCCGAAAAAGTTTTCGATATTTTGCAGGTGAATTACTAGCGAAATTATCGTATTTTTGGGAAATTCTTTGTAACATGTTATGCCATTTGCATTCAGGAGGCTTGGACGGTTTTCGGCTCGCTCGGTGTATCGTGATCGGATATCGTGTGATGAAGATAGTGAGTTGCAGTCATTTTGTGCGTATATATACGAATAAAGCAAGCTTGATAATCCCTCATTAGCTTCTTAATCTCTTTTTAATTATGATTATCGTTTATTAATTAGGGGCAAATGGTAAACGGTAAACGGCCATCCTCCGCCGGCAAGTGACACCGGCTATTAACGGTCATCTTTTTTATAAAATACCAAAGAACACCATTCTGAGATTCGCAGCTTCTTTTTATCCCATTCTGCTTCTCTGCTCTTCTTTCTGCTTCGGCTCTGAAATTCGCGTTAACTTCACCCACGATTCTGTGAAGTATCGCGTTTTTGCTGCTTGTGATTTCGTTTCAGAGTTTCTTCGGCAATGTCGGTGGCTACGAAGCCTCACGCTGAACTGGATTCTGAGAGGCGAGCGATTTTGTGCCCCGGTGGGAATCGAGTTAGGGTTTTGGAAGAGAAGAACTGCAAAAATGAATCCGTCAAGAAGCCGAAGAGCTTGAGCAAGGTTGTTCCTGGAATTACTGAATCGGCTGTGAGGAAAAATGTCTCAGTTGATTAGATTAGTGAATTCCAAAAGGACGGAAAAGCGAAAGGATTTGAAACCAGTTAGGGTTGCTCCTAATGGTAACGAAGTTTCTGAGATGGAGGCCAAACTTTCGACTCCCCTCAAATTTCAGGTCGTTGCATTTTCTTTTTAAAAAGACTCGACTCCAATCCCAACAATATTGGTCCGGGGGAAATGTCAATTAGACATGTATCCAGCCAATGAAAAATTAACACGTGTACATTAACTGGTACGCGGCAAGTAACCGTGGTTAAGTGAAGATTTCGTCAGTCCCACTCTTCAGCTTCTATATAGATAATAATCTCCGTTCTCAGACGCCATTCGAGTCGAGCTCCCCTGCAAGCGCACCCTTGGAGAGCAGAGGGAGGAAACTACAGCCGGGTGAACCGGGTCGTCTTCCTCTTACATCCATCAGGTATTACTCAATTTTACTTCTTGTTCTCTGCCGCGTTCTACTTTTTTTCCTTGGTTGTTTGGAATTTGGATTATGAGAAAATGAGAAAATTTTGGGAATTGGGTTTGGTAGATCGATTGACGAAGATGAAAAGTCTGGAATTTGCGTTAGCTGAGGTGATTTTGCTTTTGTTTTTTTATTTATATTAACGATGGATGATTAGATTGCTCGTAAAATTTCATCTTCTTCTTGGGTCCTTGAATAAAGTAACTCTGTGGTCGGGGTCGCGAAATTTCCGTAAACTTCATTTGAAATTAGTTTTATCAAGTTCTCTCTACGTGCTTGAATCTCTAATTTAATCTTTGTGTTCGAATTTGGGTTTAATTGAGTGTTTTTTTTAACTTGAATTGCGTAGATATTTATGCAGGAATATTTCGTACTAGTTTTCTTTGTTTTTTTTTTTTTGACGTCCTCTCTTTCTTCTACTATCGTTTAATCCTGAAGAATACTTCTTCTTTGGTTCCATATTAGACGATGGATAACTTAGTGCAAAGAAAAGTACAATCCATTTGATAATTCAACAACTTTTTCTTTTAATTTGTTTGACGACTGAGTTCGTGCTTGCAATTTCCAGCTTATTGGACCAACCCATGAAAGGAACTGAATTTTTCTACTGAATTGGGTCATCATGTATCCTACCAAAGCTTCTCCTCCTACTGGCATTGATTTCTTTTGTCCCGTCAAGGTTGAGGACCTGTTCTTGTGTCTTTACGAATTTCAGAGAGGATTATCTCTTCCAGAAAATGTCATTGCCGATGTTAATCCTTTCCAGCATAGGCCATCGAATTTGCCTGGTCAATACATTTGATAATTCTCAATTCTCGAACCATCTTCAATTGCTCTTCATTCAATATGCTGATCACTAGTCCATGCGAAGTCTTTCTGTTTTAGATTTATTAACGGAAGATTAAATGTTTTTACAGATGGTGTCTGGTTCTTTGTTCTTCCTGCGGAGAAAGCTCGTACTAGTTTTGGATTCTGGAAGATTAAAGGGGAGGCTTGTAGTTTATTTTCTAACCAGCTCATTACTGGTTGGAGAACAACTTTTGAATACTATGAAGGGCAAGCCCCTTTTACACTCAAAACAGATTGGCTGATGCATGAATACTGGATAGTTGATAGGACAATACATGAGACTGGCGAGACAAAGGTAAAAATTTAAATTATCAAACTTAAGATGATAATTAGATAATATATTCAATCAGCATTTGATCTTGTGCCGAATCCGACAATCATCTCCCAGTTTGGTTGGACAATCTGCAGGAAGCTAGTTCATTATTTAGAGTCTTTTTCGGAGGTGCATTCAAAGAAAATGATGAAAAAACTCAGAAAATGTTTGCTGCCATCGTTGCTGCTGAAAAAAATCAGATTCTTTCCAAACAATCAGCCTTTGGAAGCGAAAACTGTATCGAGACATCTGGTTCAACAAGCATTCCTCAGGTACAAAAAAATAAAAGTAAAACCCAGATAACTATTGCTTAGGATCCGTTAGAAACTGAATGGAAGTATCTCTACTCTGTGAATTTTTTGATGCATTGGTCTCCAAATCAACGCTTCTTATTTGCTCTAAATTAGATTGATTAGTCTGTGTCTGTGCTGCCTGTTGATGTTCTTCCCGCCTTGCTGGTACAATAAAGTAATATAGTTCAGGCCATTTTCATCCTCTGTATCAACGCTTTTTACTTTAATCTTGGTGTTTATTTTTCTCCTTTAACATTCTGGCTTGGAATATTAAGTGACATCTAAGAATCATGCGATCATTTAGAAAGTTTGCTCAGTTTTCATAGCTGGATTCATTGCTTTTCCCCAGGCGATCAAGGACGAAGGGCCAGTCCGATTGAGAACCGAAACTAAATCGTCAGATGAACACAATCCTGATCAAGAAAACACCAATGAATCGGACTATCTTTCGGGAGGCGACTACTTAGAAATTCTAGATCTCGAAATCCCACCATCTCCAGCATCAAGCTCAGAAAATTCAAGCTGCCTGACAATGTCATCAGACCAAATCTTCGACCTGTTACAGGAAATAGAGCATGAGATTAACCAGGAGTTGATCAGTAGAGATGCCCCTACCACGGCACCTCTTAGACCTAACGAGCTAGTCGATCACCGCCCATCCTCTTCAGGTATTTATTCCTCTCACTCTAGAATTTCTCCTCGTATTTCAAGTAACATATAATACTGCTATCTCAGGGAATTCTGATAAACTAGTGGAAGAAAACTGGAATCACAGAGTTAAAAAAGAGCAATCTTTGAACAGACCCAGAGATCTGTCTGGAGATTCGTCTAGCTCGGGGGCTTCGTCATCAAGCGGAGGCCCCATTACAGACGGAGAGAAGAAGGGTAAGAGATCTAAGAAGAGGCTTAGGAAGTTCCTCTGCTTCAGACCCTTTTGAGTTCTCTGTCGATGAACCTTGTCTGTATCGTGTGTTAAGAAGAGGCTTAGGATCGGAAAGCTGCTGTCCGATCTTTTCTGTATCGTGTGTTTCGGCAGTGCATTAATATATTATGAAGTGACTGTTTTGTTTGACTCCGGCGTCTGAGAGACGAAGAAAAGTGGACGTCCTTTGTGTCGGAAGTGGTGGCGATACGACGGCGTTTGTCGTGGCAGACGAGACTACGTAAATTAATGGAGGCAGCTAACAAAAACATTATCTTGGTCTTGCACCTTCAAATTTCAAACCTTCGCATTTTACTAAAAATCTCATCCATTATTATGAGCTTCTTTGGTGCTTGTGGGGCCCATTTTCAATCCTACATCCCAAAGTCAACGAAGATGTCTTTTAATTAAAAGTTAATTATCAATTTTATATTATTCCAAGATAACAGATATTTTAAATTTTATTATAATGAATATATTATTTATCATCACGGTTTATTAATTTTAACTATATTTATTTTTTTAATTAATTAATTTTATTAATAAATGATAATAGAAAGCTTTAAAATATTATAAAATTTGTGAACNATTTTTCATTTTTATGGAGAAAATTTTCAGTTCGATTTCTGTTTTTGAACTGCACTTTTTGGTTTTTAAGCCTTTTTACCCAACGAATATAAACAGTGATCATCCATTTAAGTTTTATTTGATAAACTTTCATAACCCTGTTAGCTTCAGTTTCATCCGAAATTCTCCATGGATCTGACAAATAAAATCCATTTTTAGCTGGTTCCGCTTGGTTTCCATCTTTCACTTCTTTTACATTCGACTTATTGGCATATGCAAAATGATGTTGTAGTGAATTTTAATTGTTCTATTTTTTTTGTTGAATTTCCATTGGCTCTATTCGCATTTGAGTGGACGGATTTCGATTTTTATTCGGACTGGAAGTTCATGTGGTAAACTTGGTAAATATTCTTCTGAGTTGAAACATTTTTAATTTCTGATTTTGAAGTCATTCAAGGATTGTTTACTTCATTACTTCTGAATTATTAACAACGTAGAAATGTCAGACTCTGGATTTAGCTTAGGGATTGTTAAACTTCCTTTTCAAAACTGCTGTTCTTGTTGGTAAATTTTGAAATTCAAACTTGCATCACTAAAATTTTTGAAGCCTTGTATAATTCGTATATCAGTATTTTATTGTCATCATTGAAATTTTGATTATTATTGAGAATTGAATCTTGAACATGTTTGCCCATGTTTATAGTTTGTGTTATCCTGTATATCACAAAATTTCTGCTAATCACTTGCATATTGCACTTCTTCCCTTGCCATTTAATGAATATTTATCGAATTTGAAAAAAAAAATTACAGGTCCTCACTAATGGAATAGAGGTAAAGCTTCAACGAAATGCCCTTAGTGTAATTGAAGCACCAACTGGTAATGAGGAAAACGATGATCTTGAATTTGAAAACTTACCGTGGAATGGATCAGATATGGGTACGTTAAGCACAATATCAACTCCATCCGTTTGGGCTGTTTGTGAATTTGAAAATTTTCCCTACTCGGATCTCGAAAATTAGGTCTTCTGCGATTAAATTTCGCATCTTGACCTGATAATTTAAATAGTTTTGTACAAATAGTTATCATCTGGCTTAGTTGAGGTTGTTACATAGGATCCTTTTGTTCATCCATCTTTTGCTTTACTTTGTTTTAACTTTCCTGTCTCCCTCAGTCTTTTCCTTTTCTGACACGAACCACTTTTTTCAATGATGCATATGCTGTTTCTGATCAATCAGCCTCAGATGACACACTAAAGTCTCACCGATCAAGGTACAGAATGCACAAATCATCTGGATCATCTTATAAGACTATGAGTAGATCCTTATCATGCGACTCACAGTCTAGAGGATCAATTTCTACTCGTGGGTCCACGGTATGCGCTATCGGCGTTATTTTTTCCTCATAATATGTGACAATATTTGACTTTTATTGGAAATTGCTGTTCAGAAGGTTGACCTGAGAAAATTGGAGATGGCTGCTTTGTGGAGATATTGGCGACACTTCAATCTTGTAGGTTCTGTCATTGGATAATTATCATAGTTTTCGAACACATTCTTGCATGCTTTGCTGATTCGATATTTGTAGGTCGATGCCATTCCAAACCCGTCAAAGGAGCAACTGGTGGATGTTGTTCAAAGGCATTTTGTGTCGCAGGTACTGAACCTTTTTATATACAGCATCTGATTTCGATTGTTAATTTGATGGAATGTCGTATAATTTCTATCGATTGGTGTCCATTTTAGCAAATGGACGAGGTGCAGGTGATTATGGGGTTCGTAAAAGCGGCAAAGAGACTCAAGATGGTCTGCAAATGACGGTGAAAAACGATAATAACGCGAGAAGAGCCAGAGAATCATCCACCATTGCTAACAAATACAGAGAGTGGGCAAGAGTTCCTCCACTCTCTTGCAATTGATTCTGTCTGTGTAAGATACCTATCCATGCCTTTGTTTATGCTTATCACTATTATAGTAGTCATATTATCTAGGAGTGGATTTAGAATCTTTTTTTGGTAGTGTAATTATGTATGTATAAAAAAATGGAAACTGGCTCTGGCTACTTCATCTGGAATGAACTCTCAACCGAGCTTGTTTTCACTGCAGTTAATGTTTTTTTTCGATTTTTTTGAATGATGTCTGGACTTTCATGTTCTTGAGCCTGTGATTTGTGTCGTTTTCGTATGGAAGAGCTCATCCTGTTCAACCAATTGACGTGCAAAGCCAGAATATGGAGAATTTAGAGGTAACTGATGTTTTAATTGAATGCATGTGTTTGTGGGGAGAACTGGTTGGTTGGTTGGATGTTGTCGGCCTCGTTTCATTGATGATTGTAGAGGATGATGAAGATTTTTCATATCTAAGTGGGTCCCCTGTCATTATTAGCGTTCGTTTTCACATGGGCTACGTTTGAGCCTCTATATTGGCCGATGGATCCTCCCCCAGTCGACGCACAAGTGGGACCATCTACGGAATATGGTGGTCAATTTGATTGAGAATTGTACGTCGGAGTCAGCACCGGCGGCGGAGCAATTGGCCTTCTCGAGGTAGACTAATATATTAAGGATTAACGAGAATCCGATGCTCTTAGTAAATCTCTTTATTCTTTTCATACTGCATGTTTAGTTTTGGGTTGGGGTTTACTTAATTTTATTTATTTTTAGGTTGGGTTCAAAAAATAGGACCGGAATAGAATCTTAACAGATGGTTTTGGTACATACTGCATTAATGATCCGGTTTTTAGAACTCGTATTTTGGGGTTGGAATGGCCGATTTGGTTTGGTTTTATTCGAGATTTCTCCAGCCCATGGCCCTGTGTTCCAAAAGCCGATGAAACTTTACTCAGAACCAGCGTCTCACCAAACCATATTTCACAAGTTTCGCTTCTGATTGGCTATGGTTCAGCATTGGTATTGTTCCGGTTGGGTTTCCAGAATCTGGGCTGGGTTTGGACCCGCTTGTGGGTTTGGATCAAGTTTACAATTTCAGACTGCATTACCAAAACCAACACGTGAACCACGATTTTCCTAAAAAGAACCGATCTGAATTTGGGCCGGTCTGCCAATTCCACCGGAAAAGATGCTTCAATTAGAAGAATGGGGAGAGAACTGCCCCCACCCGACGCTCAAAGGTTGAACCGCTTCCCCAACAAACATTGACCCACCATACTCGACGCTCAACAACATCAATTGATTTAATTAAATAAACTCAAAATAAAATAAACTCAAATTGGATAATTGAGAAAACCCAAAAGTCAGACTTCGAGACATAATTTGTGGGTTTATTTATATTTTGACTAATTAATTAGGTTTATTTATTCGCACCTGAATTATTCATCTCCTGTGACACCTGTTATTGTAAGACTCCAATTATGGGTATATTTGCTGGCTTCCACCCACTTCACTGAACTATTTTCGTATTTATTTTTCGTAAAATAATATTTATTAAAATAATTCTTTATTATCTGATCCATTCCGGTGATATTTTTGCTTCCAATAATATCTTGTGAGTGCCGGAGTGGACCCTTCTCCGGTTCCTCCATTATCATAACAAATTCCCCCCAATTAAGTTGGTCAAGGTTTAGGCTTTAGGATTTAAGTTTTCTTTGCCTATTGAACCATAGCTGAAACAAATAAAATAGTAAACCCTAGCCTAGGGATTGACACTGGACAGTTCGAACCAGTTTTATATCAAAATAAAATTATAATCAAAATTCAGGATTCTTGATTTTTAGAACTGTAATCAAAACTAATAGTTCTGGTGTGACTCTGATTTTAAATCGATTTTATTTATCTTTTAAAAAAATTAAATTATAACAATAAAATTTGATTTTTATTATATATGGTCGAGTTTTAAGTAATTAGACGAGTTTATAAATAATTTTTTTATTTATATCAGATTTTGTTAGAGTTTAAGTCAGATTTTGCTTGATTTTATAACTTATTTTGATCCTCGGTCCCAATATCTAATTAAAACTGATGGTTTCAGTATCAGATTGAAATGGACAGTTCCGGTATGAACACGAAGACAAACTAATTTAAGACCAGAACAAAATACAATCGTGAGTTCTACCGTTTTGTTGTTGTCTTTGAAAAAAACAATAATTTCTCAGAAATCTTTCGGTTCCATCAACAATAGGGAATAAAGTTATGTAACTATAAAATAGAAAAACATCAGCATGCATAGAGACCTAGCATTAAACTAATTAATGCAACTAATCAAGATATTAATTAATAATCGTAACAAAAAATGTCACTTTCTGATTGCTAATGTCTTATTATATGAACCTATAAATCAGCAAAATGGTGGCATACCCACCTGCTCTGACCTAACACTAAACACCTTTTCGTAATCAGGATTAGGAAACCTAATTAGCTGAAATGATCATCCACTAATACGTCATTAGCCATGGGAACTGGAAGGAGTTCAGTGGAAGCAAGAGGGGGGCAAGGGCAATCATTGTCTTTTTCCACCTGGCCCTTCTTTATTTCTCTGCCTGTTTTTGCTTAGAAAGTGCCATTTGTTGCAAATATAAAATAATACTTATTTTCGAAAAATGGAAAGTTAATTATTTAAGAATAGGCCGAGGGTAGTTCTGGGATTATGCAATATCCACCCAATTAATATGATGGAAAATCTAGACTTAGATTACCTAATTATGTTTGACGACCTGTACTCTTATCTTATCCATCATTTTCAAGCTCTTGCACCAGCACATATATCATTTAATAATGTGAAAATACCATTTTATCCCGAAAAAGCTAATTATTACAAAAATAAAATAAAAATAATAATTCGACGAAGCTTAGACCAAATCTAGGGTTATTCCAAAGTTAAACTCTTGCAAATGTATACCTTTTCGTGGCTACTTTTCAAAGATCTGATTCTCTCCTCTAAATGTCTTCTAAGTAGACTTTATTCCAGCCGTTGCGTTACGAGTACGACTAAATATTTGTTAATTGTGGTATTTTTCAAAATTAGAATGGTGTTTCTGTGATTTATTGCTAGAAGGGGGGTATTTGGATAACTGAGAGTCAGATATTATTATTATTATTGTATTTATTTTTATTTTTTTGTTGCATAAAAGGGTTCTTGAAAATGGAAACTATTAAAGGTGGAGAGAAAGTTGTCGTTCTTCACCTGACCTGACCTGACCCAACCCAACCCAACCCACTCCCCATCTAGTTGATTTTTTCTTTCCCTTCTCGTTTCTCTCTTCGGGGTCAGTCTTTTCTGCCCTGAACACCCCCGGAACTTACTTTTTCGGGTTAATTATGGCTTCTTAATCCTTGTCGGAGTTATTTCGAAGCTCCCTGCTTTGATTTACTCCTGGGAAGATCATTGAGTTGGAGGAATCGAAGATGGGTTCTTCCCCTTTCTGCACTATTGCTTGTATCTAATTGGGTTTCTTGTTTTGCAGAAAGGGTGTCTGTTAGTTTCTTTAGTGAATTTGTATTTGAATAGTTCAGAAATGTTGAATTCCCAGCCGTTTTTCTGGGTTTTGGTGCCGATCGGTTTGCTGTCGGCTAGTTGATGGAATCTTTAGTGGTAGTTTTTGAGTCTCTGTCTATTAATGGAGGTAGTAGTTCGTTGTAGTCCATGTATTGCCCGCAGAATTCATTCTAGGCTTCGATTTGCTGCAATTGTTTTCAAGGTGAGTCCCAACAGTCGAATGTTTTGCAGTATGAATGAGTACCACTTTTTTTCCTCTTTAGCTTCTCTAAATGGGATTTAGGGTTTGGATTTCGGTTAATTGGAATATTTTTCTGAGCTTCTTCTCGATTTATGTGAATTTATGAAGAAGGGGAGGAATTCTGTGTTATTTCAGGGAACCTAAGTAACTTCGACTAGTTTTGACACATTTTTTTCTCTCTCGCTAGCCGGCCTTATTGGAGCTGCTTTTGCACTCTTAAAAAAGCAATGATTTGTGCTTTATGAGGATTCCTGGCATGTTATGTAATTAGGAAATCCTCAATTTTAATGTTTAGATATTATTTCAGCTCGATTTTGGTAATTTATCAAAGCTACTCTGGAAGTAAAATAGTCATAGACAGTTCTAGTTTTGTCTCACCTCATAATTGGTGGGAACAAGAACTCTGTTGATCTGTTTTTGTTTAATCAGATTGGAAGAAATAATTCACTTTCTTCTTGTTTAAAATTAGACTACTTCTCAGCTGCAGCACAATTTATGGCCAATTTTTTAATACCAATGTGTAATGGCTTATCTGTTCCTCATGCAGATTTTATTGATAGTCAAATGTTCAGAAGCGACAAATGTAAAATCTCAAGAAAGGAATCATCAATTGGATTTGGTAGCTGAAAACATTGTATCACATTCTTGCATCCATGATCAGATACTTGAACAAAGGAGACTACCTGGTCGGAAAGTGTATTCTGTTACTCCCCAGGTCTACGAGGTTTCTACTGCACGAAAACACCTTCACCATAGAAGTAGGGAACTGCTTGAAATTTCTGAATTATTAGAGCACCAAAAGGATGCGAAACAGCCTATTAGGATTTATTTAAATTATGATGCTGTTGGTCACTCACCCGATAGAGATTGTCGAAATGCTGGTGACATTGTGAAGGTATTATTTTCTTCAGCTTTGTTAAGTATGTATCATACCGGCAATAGCTAATATGGATTTTTTTTGTGCATATTTCTGTTTCTTTGACCAGCTTGGAGAGCCACCCGTGACTTCATTTCCTGGCTCTCCAACTTGCAATCCTCACAGTGAACCTCCGATTTTGGGCGATTGTTGGTATAACTGCACTATAGAAGACATATCAGGGGAGGATAAAAGGCGTCGCCTGCACAAGGTTTTTACTCCCTCCCCTTCGGTTAGAGTATATCCTGTTTTTTGACACCAAGAAATGAAATTATTTCTAGAAAAAAAATTCAGAAAACCAAGAGTTGAGTTGTTTATTAATGAGAATTTTCTTTTATACCAACAATTATATATTGTGAGGGACTCTAATAAGGTCGCTGAATGGGAAAAAAGTTATAAGAAGAAAATAAGAGTGATCTAGGTTTAGTACAACTATAAAAGAATTTTAATATTTAATTTAACAGTTCAGACTGTATATAAAACTTATCTGATCTTAGAGGAGTTATATAGGGGTTAATAAATTGAGATGAAATGCAGGCATTAGGACAGACAGCTGATTGGTTCAAGAGTGCATTAGCTGTAGAACCAGTGAAAGGCAACTTGAGGCTAAGTGGGTATTCTGCTTGTGGACAAGATGGTGGAGTTCAGCTTCCTCGTGAATATGTTGAAGGTATCTCCATCCACCATTGTTGTCATTGGTTTTGTGATCGATTTACAATTTCTATTTTGCCTTTGAAGGATTGAAAATGTATTGTCTCATTTCTATTTCTTCAGAGGGTGTTGCTGATGCCGATTTGGTTCTATTAGTAACCACTAGGCCAACGACTGGTAATACTCTTGCATGGGCAGTGGCATGTGAGCGTGATCAATGGGGACGTGCGATTGCTGGTATTTTATTCGATTAGAATCTATTTTTTTTGCAACAAGCTACAATTTTCTTTTTTGATGTTGAAAATATATCAAATTTGATTGTACCATGTTCTTTGGTAGGACATGTCAATGTTGCACCTCGACATCTGACTGCTGAGGCAGAAACTTTGCTATCCGCAACTCTTGTACATGAGGTAGGAAATGTTGTTAAAGGTTATGCATTGTTGGTCTTGTTGGTCTTTGACTTTATGCTCAATTTCTGTTAGGTAATGCATGTTCTTGGTTTTGACCCTCATGCCTTTGCACATTTCAGAGATGAGCGTAAAAGAAGACGCACTCTGGTAACATCATTATTACCAACTCGATATCTTGCTTATATAGTTAGTTCATTGGACGATTGCTTTTCAGATCATTCCCTTTTCCCTTAAGAAAGAAATGGACATACATGTAGTTGCTGCATGATATGAATTACAGCATTACCAACAAAACATCAGACTCGTGATTTTAACTGTTATAATCTTTAAATGATTGGTCAATATATATTTTTCTTCAAGTTTGTGATTGAGTCTTGCAACTTTTGATATAGGATGATCTCATTACTAATATTTCATTACTGTTTGCATCTTATTTGTTGTGAACTATGCATAATATCTTTTAATAATATATTTGAAACTTTCTCATTGGAATTCTTGGTAGCAGGTTACAGATAACGTCATGGATGAGAAGCTTGGACGTATGGTCACAAGAGTGGTACTTCCGCGTGTTGTAATGCATTCTCGGTATCATTATTCGGTAAATCTCTGCCTTGTGTTTTCATACTCTGCCTTGTGTTTTTCCCTTATTATTGGGAGTTTTCATTAGTTGTGAAGAAATCAGATGATAATATAAGTAGTTCAGTCTAAAAGAAGTGTCATTATTATTTCTCTGGCAGGCATTTTCAGAGAACTTTACTGGTTTAGAGCTAGAAGATGGAGGGGGACGTGGCACATCAGGTCTTCTCTTTCACTTATGCTTTTACATCCCTTATGCACTCAATAGTTTTTCTTTCTTTGGCAAATTATTCATGTGTTCTCCTGATAAGGCCCAGTCTATGGATATTAGGGTATTGGGTATTGGACGATTAGGTTATGTTTTCTATAAACATGGTTGTTTTGTATTAGGAAAGATAGGAAAATATTAGGGTTATCTTGAGGGTGTCGAGCGGCTATTAAGGAGCTCGGAGGAAGCAAACTTTTCTAAGTGCTTATATTTCATTTTTGTTCGTTGTTGATCAAACTATGCTCTTCTTTTGTTCTATGGTTGTTTTGAGTGTTCTTTTGTTGGATTATATATAGAGTTGTATCATATTCATGCGCATGCATACATGATATTTACATATGTATGGAGACCAGTAGAAAAACCTGTCATAATCTACATTCTGAAACTTATGATGGTATTTTGTTCATCATTAGCATATTATGAACGGTGATTACATCTTTTCAGGTTCTCATTGGGAGAAAAGGCTCCTGATGAATGAGATCATGACTGGTTCAGTGGATACAAGATCTGTGGTTTCGAAAATGACTCTAGCTTTATTGGAAGATAGTGGATGGTATCGGGCCAACTATAGTATTGCAGACCATCTTGATTGGGGTCGTAACCAAGGAATTGATTTTGTCAAAAATCCTTGCAATCTCTGGAAGGGAGCATATCATTGTAACACCACCCAATTGTCTGGCTGTACATATAATCGGGAAGCAGAGGGGTATTGCCCTATTGTAAGTTACAGTGGAGACCTTCCTCAATGGGCTCAATATTTTCCACAGGCCAACAAGGGTGAGTTTTTTTGTATATGTGGAATGCTATGATTTTCCATCCATTAAATGTTGTTACTTTGTTTTTAGGCAATGCCTGCATTTGAGCTGTATATTTTCATGACTGATTGATTAGTTGTAATTTTTGCGCTTTTGATATGTACAATTGAATTTTGTTTCAAATATTTAGCTATGAAGGAAGACAAAATCTTTCCTTCTTTAGTCTCCATGTTCATAAAAATTTAATTTTAGAGGAATACTAAATTTATCTTCTTAGCATATCATCTTAACTTTAGAATTTTGATTAGTATAATTAAAATATTTAAATATATTTTAATTATTTATAATATTTATTGCACCATCTAGCATTACTACTAATTTTATTTGTTTTCTTGATCTAAGATTTGATTTAGTTTTTTTTGTCCTTTAGGTGGACAGTCGTCATTGGCTGATTACTGCACATACTTTGTAGCTTACTCAGATGGATCATGTACAGATACTAATGGTGCACGGCCGCCTGACAGAATGTTGGGTGAAGTGCGGGGGAATAGCTCGAGGTGGGATTCACGAGCATGATGTCATTATTCAGCAATGATTTTAATAATGTTTTTTTCATGTATAGGTGTATGGCTTCGTCCCTTGTCCGAACTGGGTTTGTTCGAGGCTCAACAACCCAAGGAAATGGCTGTTATCAGCATAGATGTGTCAATAATTCCTTGGAGGTAAGATTTCAAAATGTTGTTCCTTTTCATGAAAGGCTATTATCAGTTGTATCAAATTCATAGATGAGGGATTCCGATTGATCGTTTTAACATAAAACATAAAATTCAAATTTTTAGTAAGCCCTCGCATTGCATCACATTCCTCAGGTTGCAGTGGATGGTATGTGGAAAACATGCCCCGAAGCTGGTGGACAAGTTCAATTTCCAGGCTTCAATGGTAGTTTTTTTTCTTCACCCTCACAAATCACAGCTCCATCTTATTGAACATCTCAAGTTTATTATTGAAATTTTGATGTTTTTGTAGGCGAATTGATCTGTCCTTCATATCACGAACTTTGTACCACAGACCAAGTTCCGGCATCTGGGCAGTGTCCAAATTTTTGTAATTTCAATGGAGATTGTGTTAATGGAAGGTGTTCTTGTTTCCTAGGATTTCAAGGCGACGACTGTCATAAACGTAAGATCCCCAGTCCTTATATATAAGTTCTTAGTTCAAACCATGCCATGGATTCTAATGTTGGAATTTCTTGTCTGCAGGTAGTTGCCCTAGTGAATGTAATGGACATGGTACGTGCCTTTCTAATGGCATCTGTGTATGTGAAAATGGCTACACTGGAATTGACTGCTCTACTGGTATTTTCTTTTCTTAACAAACTACTCAAATCAATAACACGCTCAATATGTTTAAATGCCGTTTTGCAGCCGTTTGCGACGAGCAATGTAGTCTACATGGTGGAGTGTGTGACAATGGCGTATGCGAATTCAGATGCTCTGATTATGCAGGTCATTCGTGCCAAAACAGCTCTACCCTTCTCTCCACTCTTTCGGTCTGCAAGAACGTGCTTGAAAAAGACATTTTCGGTCAGCACTGTGCCCCGAGCGAACCCAGCATATTACAACAGCTCGAAGTGGTCGTTGTGATGCCTAATTACCATCGTTTATTTCCCGGTGGAGCCAGAAAATTTTTCAATTTCTTCGGTAGCAGTTATTGCGATGCAGCCGCAAAGCGGTTGGCTTGTTGGGTGAGTTTTATTATCGAAATAAATAATGTTATATTTATTTTATTATCATATATATTTTTATTATATACGTTAATATGTCAAATCTTACGTGTTGTAATAAATATAATAAATAATAATTTTAAAAACTAAACTGCCATTAGTCTATAGACAAGGTCCTTCCTTTGATGGTCTCTCGTGGTTTTTCGTGCTGCTTGAATAATGATGGGAAGTGTTTGGAATGATGTGCAGATTTCTATCCAAAAATGTGATCAAGATGGTGACAATAGGCTGAGAGTGTGCTATTCGGCCTGCCAGTCGTATAATTTAGCTTGTGGGGCATCGCTCGATTGCTCCGATCAGATGCTGTTCAGCAGCAAATCGGAGGGTGCTGGGCAATGCACGGGTTTCAGCAAAGTGAATTCTTCGTGGCTTAGTCGAATCCGAAGCAACATATTTCCAAGCAATGGGTCGAGGAGAAGCAATCTGTAAAATATCAGGAGTTTTAGGGGGGGTTTAGTTCTTTTCTTGGCTTCATTGTTTATTGATGTTAGGGATCTTTCTAGGGTTCCGCGTAGGAAGGTAAGGCCTTGATGCCCTAGATTTAGATTCTCGTCTGCTTGAGGCTCCTACTTGTGTAAGAAGGAATTGGGCCGCCGGAGCTGTGCAGTTTTCCGATCACTTTTGTTATCGACGAGGAGAGAGAAATAGAGAGAGAGAGAGAGGAACAGCTTAGTCTGCGTCTAAAACAATTTCGGCCGAAGGCCATTGAAAGAAAATGAAGATCTTATTTTTCTGTCCTTTTTGGGGTTTACTTTTTGGATCGCCGGCGTTACATTTACTGGCCTGAGTTGTGGACCGTCGACTCTGCGGCTTAGATTACAACGGTGAAGCTAAAACGACGACGTATTGTTTTCCAATTATTTAGTGTTATTATTAAAACGTAGGAATTATGGGTCGCGTACGCGTTGGATTCCAAAACCGGGAAGGACGTCGGGGAAAGCGCGAGGCTTTTTCCCTCTTCTTCTTCCCGTCAACGGACTTCCTTTAGATTTCAGACTCTGGTTCCTTTGGTCTTTCTCTAGATCGATCTGGAGGTTTTTCATTTTCAGGTTTGTGAGTCTCAATCTTCTTCTTCTTCATTGGTTGGTTGAATTTTATTTCCTTTTTGTTTGGTTTTAGGTTGTTTCTTCTGAATAATGGGGTCTTTTTTCGCGCAAATTCTTTGCCTCGTTCAGCTTTTTGTTTGATTATTCTTTAATTGTAGGGATTTATATGCTTCGTGTCCTCGTGTTGTGTCAGGAGTCTATCTAAGAGATCTGACGGGTTCGTGTTTTGTTTTTAGGGTTTTCGATTACCTCGTGGTCAGCCGTGAGTTTTTATGCTTTTGTATTTGAGATTTCTCTGCTGGATAATAATTAGCAAATTTTAATGATTAAATTTTCGATGTTTTGGGAAATTCTCTTCTCGTTTTGTATCTGTTTTTCCTGATTCGTGAGATTGGAAAAATTGTATATCTCGAATGTTGCGTGGATGATGAATATTTATTCGACATGGTTATTTGATGATAGGTATTGTGATTGAGATTTGAGACTCAGGGGTTTCAGATATGGTTAGTGGGTTTGGGGAGTCAACAAGCAGGCCAGCTCAAAGTCCTTTTTCTAGCAACAACAACAGTAACAACACTGATGCTGGAAATTTTGAGTGCAATATTTGCTTTGACTTGGCTCAAGATCCTATCGTAACCTTATGCGGCCATCTTTTCTGCTGGCCATGCCTTTACAAGTGGCTCAATATTCACTCGCATTCCCACGAATGCCCAGTTTGCAAGGCTCTGGTTGAAGAGGAGAAGTTGGTTCCCTTATATGGTAGGGGAAAGACGTCGACTGACCCAAGATCAAAATCGATTCCTGGCGCTAATATTCCTAATCGCCCAGCCGGACAGAGACCCGAAACAGCTCCTCCTCCAGAGACAACTCACTTTCCCCAGCATGGCTTTGCACCCATGGGAGGTTTTGGTGGATTTGCACCCATGGCAACTGCAAGATTTGGTAACTTCACATTTTCTGCAGCTTTTGGTGGCCTTATCCCATCTCTGTTCAACCTTCATTTGCACGGCTTCCCTGATCCTGCGATGTATGCTCCAGCTGCTAATTTTTCTTACGGCTTTTCTAATTTTTTCCATGGAGGCGTCGCAAATAGATACGATAATCAAACACGCCAAGGGCAACAAGATTATTTTCTGAAGAGGCTACTTTTAGTTATAGGATTCTTTGTGTTTCTTGCATTTATTTGGCAATAGACTACATATCCTTTTAGTTTTATCTTAACACTTGTTCAATTTTCATGTCAAAGTTCTATATGTTTATAAATATTCAGAAGCCTTTACCTGTTTTTTTTTCTGGAATTGAGAAAATTGTTCATATGTACTTCCTGACCTTCTATTTTATGCTGGTGTTCTTTTAGTTATCTCCTTCTTTGTCTCTCTATAACTTGTTACACATCTTAATGATTCATTATAACAATATTTTGCTCCCTCATAGCTCTTGTTCATGCACACTTCATGGAAGTTTGCAACTCTGATTTTGTGAATCGAAATTGATACTATCAAAAGTATATTCTCTTGTTTTTCCATGACGAGATCGATCAAAAGTACTTCTATAGGTTTCATACCTCACTGGGAAAATATACTTTTATCTTCGTTGGATGAATTTGACAGTTCTGTGTTTCAGGAATCTGGAAGCGTGTTCGTAGTCAACAGAGTTATCGATCACCCTGAACGGTTTATGGTCCATTTCTGTGTTGGAGGGTTTTTTTTTTCTTCTGAAAAGTTTATTCAGGATTAGTAACTTGCAGTTGAGTTTCTGAAGCCAACTTCAAGCTTCTTTGGGAATGTTTTTGTGGGCTTCCATGTCAATCAGTGACCAACCATATCAGGTAAGTTCTTAATTTTACAGTCACTCCCTAATACTTTTATCTCCTTTACTGTATGTTGATGCTGTAGAAACTATAGACTTCATGGCAAAATCTAATGCTCTGGATTTCCATTTCATTCAAATAAAAAAATCCACAGCCAGTTAGATTACATCTTTGGAGTTTCAATTTAATGGCTGTATTCCACTTCGATTCCGCAAATCTAATTCTTTCTTCCCTTTCTGCCGCCCTATCTGGCTACTACAGGGAAGCCCCTCAGTTCTACAACCCCCCCGGAATGTCCCTCCCTCGCCGATGACTACATTGACTCCGACAAAGATGGCTTCCATCTCGGTTCACTTCATGCCGTCATTCTCTCCATGTTCTCCAACAAACCGTCTTCCACTTCGTCGCTTCCGCCTCCTCCTCCGGTGAGTCCCTCCTACGCGCCTCCTCGCTTCCTTTCCTTAGATCGTATTAATTGGATAAGATGGCGACGCATGATAGCTTGTACGCCACTCAAATAACGTAGCATTGGAATTAGTTAAGTGTTTCGTCACATTTAGAATACCCACAAATCAAGTCATATAATATCTAGGAAACAATTCGTTTTCTTATTTATAGCACGTTACTGTCAAGGTTTGATCCATGCAGCATCACATTTGAATTTGAATGAGCAACTTGCAAGCACTCCATTCGTTGGCCTTCCTCAACTCCAGATCCAATTTTTCCAAATAAATTATTGACTGCCTTACAAATTTGACATATGAATAAAAGATGATTTAATTATTTATATATTATTTTAATATATTTTTTACATGATTTTTCTTGTTATTACATACGATTTTTTTTTTTAATTAATTTTTTTTCTTTTTGTCAATGATTAAATTTGAGATATATAGCTATGATATTATGATAAATTATTCATTATTTCAAAAGTTTGAACTTACTGATAAAAAATAATTTAATTATTTATATATTATCTTAATATTATTTTTCATATGCAGACTAATTTTTTTGTCTTTACATGTAGATTTAATAAAATTTTTGCTTTTGTCGAGTATAGAGCTTACAAGTTACGGCATTTAGTTTGATATTATGATAAATTATTAATTATTTTTAAAATTTTGAATTTGTAAGTGAAAGATAATTATATGATTTCTATATATTTCCTTAACCATGGTTAATTCGGGATTTGGAAATAAAAAATTGAAAACTAACTGTAGTCAAAGTTTCGACCCAACTTATTCTAAAAGATACCAAAAAAAATATCTAACAAATATTTATGTTTTTAATTTAAATAAAAAAAACGAGAACCAGAACTATGTCGAACAAGGGAGGACCATCAGCATCCTAAACGTCGTATCATCGTAGATGTGACTACTGCAGAACCTGTCTCTCAGGTTTATTCTCTGAACTAAGAAAACATAATCATTAATATTAAACGACAAAAGGTCAAGGCTTTGAACGAGATTCAACTGTATAATCTGGAAGTTCTATTCTTTTTAACGTCTTGGAGGGTGATTATTCATCCTGGTTCGCTGCCCACCAGTCAACCGCCACTTGGATGAATAGCCATTCGACCTCAAGCTTTTTTTATTATTATTTTTACTGGGAAACAAGCAACTGACGAATGCTTCTTAATGGCTACGTGGCGGGTTCTTTCCGCCATTAATTTGACAGCAGAGCTCTGAGCTCGAGACTGGAGTATTTCAGACGTTTAAGTCAGCCCTGGCATGATTGACGCTGTTGAGTTTGAATTATGCTTCCATCGAACTCAAGAAACAAGGAGAAATCCTGCCTAAAAGCGACGATTTCAATAAATTAGAGCACACCCTCTTAATGACTCGACTGATTCAATCTTATAATATGGAGTTATTTTATTATGGAGCAGTAGAAAGTTAACACGTTGATTGATTTCTGGCGGCGTGTCTTCCCGATCTCTGGAATGCAGCCAGTTTAAAATTTGGTCTTTGCTTTTGAGCTCTGTGGATTGATCTCGAACGCCAAACCTAACTTTGGGCCGTGTCTCCCTAGATTTCATAAATGAACAATGCTCAGTTGGCAAACCGAGACATAAACTCCGTGTCCGTAGTGGAAGGAAACGTGTAATCTTTTCCACGGTCTTGGTTATTGCACAATGGCTCTGGAAACGCCATTGTTGAACAACCAGAACGGCGTTGGGAACGGAGGAGAGCGGCGGAGGGCAGCGCGTTTGGCTGTCAAAGAGTTTGGGTACGAGTCGAAGAGGTTGTGGAAGATCGCTGGACCGGCTATCTTCACGGCCATTTGCCAGTACTCGCTTGGGGCGCTCACTCAGACTTTCACCGGTCAGGTCGGAGAGCTTGAGCTCGCGGCTGTTTCCGTCGAGAACTCCGTCGTCGCCGGTTTCGCCTTCGGCGTAATGGTATAAAATCTGTGATAGATCTTTGAAAAGGAATCTTTTTTTTGTTTATTTATGCATTTGGTTGATGAACAGTTGGGAATGGGAAGTGCGTTGGAGACGTTATGTGGGCAGGCCTACGGCGCAGGGAAGACTAGGATGCTCGGAGTTTACATGCAGAGATCATGGATTATTCTCCTGACAACAGCCTGTCTTTTGGTTCCGATCTACGTATTCTCACCGCCGATTCTCCATCTCGTAGGAGAGACGACGGCGATATCCAAGGCCGCCGGTAAGTCTAATCGGCTTCGACATACACGAGGACGTTACTTTAATGTAGGTTCAGCTTTTTGTTAAATCTAAAAATTTAATGCGATATTCTAATGCAGGAAAATTTGCTCTATGGATGATTCCACAATTATTTGCATACGCGTTGAATTTTCCGATACAGAAGTTTCTTCAGGCGCAGCGGAAAGTGACCGTGATGGCCGGGATTGCAGGGGTGGTGCTGGTGTTTCACGCCTTCTTCAGCTGGTTGCTGATCTTGAAACTTGGGTGGGGTTTGACCGGAGCCGCCCTAACGCTCAACGCATCGTGGTGGCTCATCGTGATCGGACAATTGCTCTACATCTTCATCACCAAGTCAGACGGCGCTTGGAGTGGCTTCTCGTGGCTCGCCTTTTCAGACTTGTTTCCCTTCGTCAAGCTTTCTCTCGCGTCTGCCGTAATGCTCTGGTAGAGTTCGTCTTCTCCGGCTCATCTTTCCTCGGAGCTGGTTTTTCTGATAAACCCAGAAATTTTCTCATTCCAAATCGATGATTTATTTCAGCTTGGAGTTCTGGTACATGATGGTGCTTGTGGTTATAACTGGTCGGTTGCCAAATCCACTGGTTCCCGTCGATGCCATCTCCATTTGGTAAAACCTCGTAATCTGCTAAAAATGGACTTGTCTGATTATTCAAAGCTTCATTATTTTTTTCTCTTTTTGCAGTATGAACATTCAAGGATGGAGTATCATGATTTTCTTGGGCTTCAACGCTGCCATAAGGTGCTTCTACACTTGTTCGGATACTTTAGTTTGAATATTACTCTTTCAACTTACAACTTTCTCGCCATCAGCGTGAGAGTTTCTAACGAACTCGGAGCCGGAAAAGCTCAGGCGGCGAAATTCGCAGTGATCGTAGTTTCCCTGACGTCGGTGGCGATCGGTGTGATCTGTATGGCCGTCGTGCTATGTACACGAGACTATTTCCCCCATCTTTTCACGAGCAGTGAAGCTGTCGCTAAGGAAACCACAAAGCTAGCCACTTTACTTGGATTTACAGTTCTTCTCGGCAGCCTCCAGCCAGTTTTGTCCGGTAAACATCACCGTCTACACTTCATCCAATTCGCCCTGAACTGCGAAAATTAGTTTCTTTTTTTCAAAATTTTGAAGGGGTCGCCGTCGGAGCGGGGTGGCAATCGATCATTGCGTATATCAACATCGGATGCTACTACGTTGTCGGATTACCGGCCGGAATACTCATGGGATTCAAGTTCAATCTCGGCGTCGAGGTAACATCCGACATGCTTGTCGGAGCTAGCTATTAGCGTCTCAAAAATACGACAGAACTCTGAGGAAACAATGTTTTGCAGGGTATTTGGGCTGGCATGATCGGAGGACTGTGTTTACAGACCTTAATTCTGGTCGTTCTTACTGTTCTTAGAAATTGGGATAAAGAGGTAACATTTTTCTCAAATTCGATTAAAAAATTTATTTCTTTTGAGATATTTAATTTGTTGATTTTAATCGACTCATTGCAGGCTGAAGCAGCAGAGAGTCGCGTCCGGCAATGGGGAGGATCTGCAGACTGAAGACGAACGTCAACCTCCTAATCAGATGTTTTTTGTATTTATTTTTGGATAATTATCCAATTAAACCTTCTAATCTGGGATTTGGGTTGGCCAACCCTTGTTTTCTTACCTAATTCCCCCTCCCCCGACCATCTCGCCGGCAAAGACTTTACGGTCGGATATTTCACTACGTCGCTCATAGTTTTAACAAACGTGGCCGCTGGGTCGATGGAAAGAAGCGAACTTTGTCGCTTGTGGACGCCGGTGCCGGCGAACGCGCCGAGGACTGAAGCAAGGAATTCACCGGAATAGTGAAATCTCGAGACGTTGAAACTTTCAACGTCAATTGTTGGGTGTCGATTTTTTTATTATCTTATTCGCACGCACGTGCAACACTGATGGTCATTCATCAGGTTGCACGATGGCCATTCAAAATGTCCGACAGTACAGTAATGGAGGTTCACAATGGCCATATTTCCATTAATAATTTAAAATTTAAAAGAGGTTCTTCAATATTTTGAATTTCTCGTGATTTTAAACACTTAATCATTGCATTTTCCCTAAATTTTAACAATATATATATCAATTTAGTAACTTTATTTTGTCAGTTAATAATAATAAAAATATTAGAATTTGGTGTCAATTAAATGTTAGTAATAATAATTAAATTACGAAATATGAGGTTTATTTAAGTTAACTAAATTAAATATTATGGATCTGACGTCATCCTACTATTTATGTAGCGGGCATCGATGACTAACAACGAGGATGGAAGATCGTGGGAAAAAAAGATCTTTAATGAATCGACTCGACGCATATTCGCCGTCTCAGCTAACCTCTTTGTCCAGTGTTGAAAATAGCCATGGCTCCGGGAACGCCGTTGCTGAATAACCAGAGCGACCTTCTCAACGGAGAAGAACACGAGAAGCCTGCATGTTTTGCGATCAAACAGTTCGGATTCGAGTCTAAGAGGCTATGGAACATCTCCGGCCCGACTGCGTTCATGACGTTGAGCCAGTTCTCCCTCGCTATCGTCACTCAGGCTTTTGTCGGTCAGGTCGGCGATCTCTAGCTCGCTGCTTTTTCCGTCGAGAACTCCGTCGTCGCCGGCTTTTCCTTCGGAATCATGGTATCGTCTTCCACACTCTGTGTCTATGTTTTGTTTCGATTTGATAATCATTTTATTTCCATGAGAGCCGAGAGCAGTGTCAGAAAGTGGAGAGGCACCGTCGAAGAAAATTAGAATACTGACGCATTCCGGCGAGCGTTTATTCCGGGGGGTCCCGGCGTCCTAAACCTCCGGATGGTTGATGGGATGGGATCATGGCCTGACCCAACATCTAGTTATGAATCTTTAAGGTGTAGTCCGGAGTCCCCACCTCGGTCCCACTGAACCGGTCGTGCCCACCATTTTAAATTCTTGGAACCGTGCCCATAATGGGTTCGGTTTCAAATTAATAAAAAATTAGACAGTATATGTTTTTAGTGTGTTCTTGAATCGTATACATTTATTACATCAATTATGACACATAAGAAATATCTTAACCGTGCCCAATAAGAGTAATATTACATTTATTCTCTTAACTTAAAGTTTTTAAGTAATAAGTAAAATAAATAATTATTTTAATTTAATATCTTAATTTCATTTTAATTTTAATACATTAATTATAATTATAACGTATAAAAATGCAATTAGTCTAATTAAAGTATATTTAATGTATTATAATTAAAATAATACTTTATAATATTTATTACATCAATTTTGACACATAAAAAAATAAATTAAAAAAGGATATGTCCTAATACTACTCTTTGAATAATAACATTACATTTACGACAAATTGCTTGGCTTACATTTTGGATAAATTAGAAGTATTAAAACGACGTCGCTTCTCTTGCTTAAAAATTATTTTGCCTCGGATGAGGGTATTTCCGTCCATTCCTTGCGTTATCTTCTTGCACTTGTTCGTCTCTCTACGCTCGTACTTTCAGTTCGCAGAGACGCTAGGCAAATGGCGACCTCCGTATCCTCTCTCGCCTACTCTCTCTCTTCTCTTTCGTTTTCCTCCCAAGTTTCTCGAAAACCTGTCAATATCTCTTTTCCTCGTTTCAATTCGGTTCCTATTTCTCACGCTTTCAAGTCTCCTGCGTTTGTGGTTTCCGCATCTGCCGCATCAACTGCCATCGGATTGGAAACTGAAGACCTGGAGAAATACGTGAAATCTCGTCTTCCTGGTGGTTTTGCTGCTCAGACGTTCATCGGCACTGGTAGAAGAAAATCTGCTATTGCTCGCGTTGTCCTCCAAGAAGGCACGGGCAAAGTTATCATCAATTACCGCGACGCCAAGGTTACAACTGATTTCAATTACTCTTAAAATTGACTTGTGACTGTTCGGATACGTTAGGGTCTTTTATTGTGGCTATATCAGTATTATTTTTCCGTCTACTATTTGTGAACACGCTAATGATTTTAAATACATTCGGAATGAAACAATTATAGAGAAAACAGATTACGTTAACAATGCGAGTGAAGTTAAGAGTGATGTTTGGAAGAATACGAACGAAAAGTGGGGGACAAGAATAATTACTCGTAGTTAAGTTTTATGTCTCAATGAGCGAAGGGACAAATGATAAGATACATTCATATTACCTATCTTCACTCTTTTTCTCTGTTGGCTTTAAATCATAACTATCTAAGTTTTCAAGGGATAAAGTTTGTAATGAAATGACAAAGAGAAAGGTCACTTAAAGTTTACTGTGTACATAATTATCTAATTATTTACTATAGCATTCCATTTCCGCCCAACATCATCTGGTCAATTTTTTGCGACCAGGCTCCATCTGTAACAGGAAGATAAAAAGTGGTTTTATCTATGTTGTTAATTTAGAAAAGGATTTGCTGAAAGACATTGGGAAATTGTTAGCGGCAGGAGTGAGTTTTTATGTACTAGGAAGAGCTAGCTTTTGTCCTTCTTTGGGAAACTATGTATTTTAGTAGGACTCAGCTTTTGCTGAGCTCCGAAAAGGGAAACAAACTAAATATGATTTCTTAATAAATCATTTACCCGCAAGTAGGTGATTTCTTATTTGTTCCACAAGTTGTTCCGATGGACTACACCTGTCGAGTGCTTATTTTGACTTTGAAGTATTCATTCTTGGTATCTTCATATTTCCTCTAGTGTTTTTATGATGGAAAACCAATTATACAACAAATTCTTGCAGCAATCACTAGGCAATCCTGAAGGAGAAGCTGTTCTACACTTTTTATCATTTTATGTTTAGTGCCCCTGTTATGAGATAGAAAGAAAAATCATGAATTGGGTTAGTAGGAACAACTCTCAAGTATATTCCAACTAATAGGTTCATTTACCATTAGACAACTTATTACTGGATACTGATTTAAAAGTGGAAATAATTTTTAGGTTAATTTTTGGTTTATTAGTTCTTATAACAGTTAAGATCTCACCTGTATTTAGGTTCTTTCAGGAATATCTTCAAGGCAATCCCTTATGGCTTCAATACGTCAAAGTACCTTTGGTAACTTTGGGATATGAGAGTAGCTATGATGTGTTCGTCAAAGCTCATGGTGGCGGCCTCTCAGGTCAGGCTCAGGCAATATCCCTCGGAGTTGCTCGGGCCTTGTTGAAAATTAGTGCAGATCACAGGTCACCTCTGAAAAAAGAGAAGCTTTTGACCAGAGATTCAAGAGTAGTTGAAAGGAAGAAACCTGGACTGAAGAAAGCTCGTAAAGCTCCTCAATATTCCAAACGTTGAGCTTTTGTGCGCAAGTATCGTCATATTCTTTTCTTTTATCACCTCGATCAATTGTTAACATGTGGCTCGCCATGTCAGACTGTTCTAATTGTATCAACAATTGTCGTGTTTTTTTTGTGCTATCGAGATTTTGAGCATGTGGTGAAGCAGGTTATGAAGAATTCGCAAACTATCGAGCGACTGTTTCTGTAAAGCGCCCAATGGTATGTGATTTCTTTATCCTATATCATCAAATCAGCTTAAAGAATCAACTATGCTTTATGGTAGAAATTTTATGGATATCAGTTAAGTTTTTCGCTTTGGTACAAGATTTCTCCAGTATAGTGCTTATATGCTACAGTTTACCTCGTACTTCACTTGTTGAGAATTTACTTTTCGCCACTTCATTTGGTCTTCTTTTCGGTAATTGTCCACCGGAAAGTCGTAACATGGAAGAAGGGGATCAGTATTTTGTATCTCTTTTACGAGGAGAGATCCTCGAAAGGAAGACAGCACATGTTCTAGTGTTTCAGATGATAGTCTTTTGAAAATGCAAGTTTGTGTTACGTCAAGCGTATGAATTTTGTTAGAAATCACGATTATTATATTAACAAGTGATGAACATATTTTGTGACATGTGGGTTCTTTAATACGTTACGTTTTTAATTGGCGATGCTTAGTTTGCCTACTCGGATTGTTTTTTTTCATCTATCGATAAATATTTCCCGAAAACATGCTCATTGCCCGAGTCATCCGTTCAAATTAGTGATTTCCTTGGAAATTCAAAAGCTATTTCTATTGGGAAAGAGGTGAACTTGCCCATGCTTGTAATTTGCAGTTTAATTTGGTAATAGCTGGATAATTTCCACATCTTTCAATATTTTTAATTATTTTTATAATATGTTTATTCTCTTAAAATTGTCTTAAGCGCTTCAATTAATAAAATCAATTGTTTTTTTATTTATTACATTAATTGTACTTTTAACTATATTAATATTATTTTTAATTTTATTAATATTACATTAATTGTACTTTTAATTATTTATGTATCATTGTTACATAATTAAATAATTGAAGGTATTTTGTGGATCATTTTCATCGGGTATAAAAATGGGTTTGGTCTTTCGGTTAAGCTCAACCCGACCCATCATCTGCAAAGCGTGTTGGGAGCTTTAAGCACGTATTCTGGCCATCCGCTACTCATCTCCCGAGTCCTGGCTTGTCATTGAGTGTGGGTCGGAAAAATCGATCTTGATATACTGTTAGCTTGGGATCGCTGAGTGCAGATCCGGAAATGGCGAAATCCAGCGCCGACGACGGGGAGTTGAGGCGAGCTTGCGAGGCGGCAATTGAAGGCACCAAACAGAAGATCGTGATGTCGATTCGTGTTGCTAAAAGCCGAGGGGCATGGGGAAAAACTGGAAAGTTAGGGCGTCACAACATGGCCAAACCTAGAGTTCTTGCTCTCTCTAGTATGCTCTATTATTTCGTATTAGATTTGTGTTTTCCTTTATCATCAAACAAATCGGTGGCATTGCACTTATTTTGCCATCGACTTTTCTGAATCCAGTTGTTTGCACTATTTGGCGCGAATTGGAAATCATGAACCTTCTCCTTAAGCTCCACCTTGATGCTTAATGTTCATTTTGTTTTTAGAAAAGAAGTTATCTGGTCAGTTTTCGTTTAAAATTTTCAGGTGAATTTACAACCATTAAAATACTGTATGTACAAGAACAACTCGACACCTTAATCTTCTTTTATTTGGATTTTCTGGTCGGGAATCCAGTGTGAGGCGTTGATATAATTGAACATAGATCAAAATGTGCAAAGGATATTGGGCGATTAGAGGAACAAGCCAATAGTTTTTGTTTTCATTTTGCTTTTCTTTTTAATGAAGCATGGTAAACATGCGGGATTTATTGTTCCAAATAAAAGCAATTTTCATGGTCCAAAATCCAAATTCTAGACTGTCCCATTATTCAGGAATATATCCATTATCAGTGATGGCTACCCATTTATGCAGCAAAATCAAAAGGACAGCGGACCAAAGCATTTTTGAGGGTCCTAAAATATTCCACTGGAGGAGTTCTTGAGGTAATTTTGAACTTTCTAGTTTCTACAAATTTGATTGAGTATTTGACTTTATGATGGGAGAATTATCTTTTATTATTGATAAAATTATAGAAAATGTTAGAAATTTTTAATCCAAATGTCACCTCTCACTTAAAAATATCATTTTTTTTCTTTTTAATTTTCTTATTTTGTGTCCAATTAGTTTCCGAAGTCTAACATAGCCGAGGGATTTCGAGCTCTAGTCATATTCTTAGACGACACATGATTTTTTTTACCTTGACCTTTAGTAAGGTTCTGATACGACATACTCCAATGATGAAGACCACGTATGAACAGCAATTAACACAAGAAAACAAAGATGAACTTTAAAAGCAAGAAACAACCGACGAGCAAATATGGACTCTCGCATGTTCCCCGGGGTCCTTTCAACTCCTTGATGTGAACTCCTTAGTGCTCTTGTGTATTTATAGATTTAAACAAAGAAAGAAAAAAACACCTAATAAAAACATAAACGTTAATGATGGTAACCGATGTCCTTAACTCTTCATTTTAATGTAAATCTAGTTCTTCATCTTCATTGTAACACATGTTTATTGCTTCTTCTTCTTCCAAGAATAAACCAAAGTCTTGAAAGGAAAATCAGGTTCTTAATGAACAGTAGCATTGCCTAGTCTAGTCCATGCGTAAAAGGGTCGTGTTTTGGACACTTCCTTTCTGTTGCTACCCTACATTTTTCAATGACATTGGAGGCACAAATGATAGATAAACTAATCAAAAACAGTGTGCGAGAAGCAGAAACAGATTGGTTCGTTAATGTTATGGCTGATGGTACCAACGGCATAGTGTATTAAGTTGTAATTTATGATTATATTTCTTGATTTTTCTTTGAAACACTTCAAATGCAGCCTGCAAAGTTATATAAGTTAAAGCATCTTTCTAAGGTGGAGGTTGTAGCAAATGATCCCAGTGGCTGTACATTTATGCTGGTAAAGCTCAGTTTGGAATTGTTTGTCTGAATTATGTTATGTTGATTCTTTTATCTTTAATTGAAAATTGCAATATGCCTCTTAAAATATCACAAAAAAGAAAGAAATGGAGAGAATGTTATACGTGTATGAGGTAGGTATCTCACCTTTTGGTGCTAATGATGAATATGCTGGTGATACTATCCGTCTCTCAAATTGCAATTTGCTTTTCTCCCATTTTTTGCTGCTACTAATAATCTTGTTTTGTAGGGATTTGATAATTTAAGAAGCCAAAGTGTTGCTCCTCCTCAGTGGACTATGCGGAATATTGATGATAGGTGATTGATGGGACGGGGACTGTTTTTATTTCTAGTAATGGTCTTATGCAATTTCATTTACAAATGTCTCTGGATTACATGCATAGGTGCTCATTTTGTCCATATATAATTTTTTTCTCTGGTGATGTTTCTTAATATTTATTTCTTTCCTTGCAGGAACCGTCTTTTGATTTGCATTTTAAACATTTGCAAGGATGTTTTGGGTCATCTTCCGAAGGTTGTTGGTATAGATGTTGTCGAGATGGCTCTTTGGGCGAAGGTGGGAGTGTCACACTTTGTTTCATTATTAATTTCGGATATAGGCTAAGAAGATTTTACCATTGTAGAATTGAAAAATTTTCTTATCATTCATTTAGATTTATGCCTTTTCTCCTTAATAAATTATTGATCTGATACAGGAAAACACATCCACTCTACCTACTGAAACGACTCAACTGGATGGGCCTGTTGTAACTAGAGCCCCTGAAACTGAGTTGAAAGTAACTGTAGAAAAAGAACTTGTATCTCAAGCAGAGGAAGAAGATATGGAGGCTCTTCTGGGAACGTAGGTTCAGATTGCTATGTATATGTATTTGCACACGATTATGATATTGTTTACAAATGAATTGCTAACTTAGAGCTTATTAAAACACTGGTAAATAAATCTGCCAATGTGCTTCAGGTTTTGATGATTGAAACTCCCATATTTTTTTCTGACTAGTTATTTCTCAGGTGCAACGCTTGAGATATTATCATGATGTTTTTGAGCTTTAGAAGCTTAGTTGATATTTACTGTTTTTATCATCTCATTTGTTACTTGGTTAGGGTACTTATCGATGTTTTTTATCTTTATCATGCAGCTATGTCATGGGTATTGGTGAAGCAGAGGCCTTTTCTGAAAGATTGAAAAGAGAGCTTCTAGCTTTGGAGGCAGCAAACGTGCATGCTATTCTGGAAAGTGAACCTTTGATAGACGAGGTCTTTTCTTTTCTTTTTTTGTTCCATTATAACAACTTTTGTCTCTTCAATCTTCTTGTTTTGTTTCCAAGGAAAAATAGATTTAATGTGCATAATTTTATTGATTTCTATTCTCTCATTTTTAGAGTACGGGATGACACTAAAATATTGAGCTACTTATTAAATCAGCTTAAGTGTGCTTTTATTAATAGCACTGTTCAAGTTTATCTTTTCTCCTGCTATGAAAGTACAGTTTATATTAGTAAATGAAATTGTATTAGAAGAAA
Organism: Begonia fuchsioides; assembly: GCA_003255005.1. Classification (NCBI taxonomy): domain Eukaryota; kingdom Viridiplantae; phylum Streptophyta; class Magnoliopsida; order Cucurbitales; family Begoniaceae; genus Begonia; species Begonia fuchsioides. The sequence continues at coordinate 88,260 of QAOC01044849.1, forward strand.
TGATTACATATTGGAGAGCTTGAAAAATTACTCAAATCAAACAGCTTCAATACTAGTCAGAAAGTGATCTATGAAAATAGTTAAATCAGGCTGAAGATAATAGAAGAAACTTTCTTTGCCATTGATGCAGTGCACCATAAAATGAACTGACTCCCAGCAAATTATCTTTTGTGTCTACTTCCTATCTTAGTGTCTACCTGTCCACGTTGAACCATCTCCACATCTGAATCATATGAGCAAAATGGATTATGCAAAACAAAACTGTCATCTTTCCGTTCATTCAAACATGAAAAACATTCATTAGAAGAAGATTCTAGCCCTCTTCAAACATGAAAATGATTTAACGATGAACCTGTGCTTTTAAATATTCCACAAAGTTCTTACATGATTGTCCCCATCTGAAGGCACTTCACTTATGTTACTAATGAATTCACGTCACAATGCATCATCTTCCTTCAAGGCTCTGAAAAAAAGACACTTTAACCACGTCTTTGTTACAAAGCAAAAACTGAGAGATGTTAGAATTCCTTTTAAGTTCAAAACACTTTACCAATTTTGAAGGAGATGTGCTTATTATTAAAGCATTCCATAAAGTACAGCCTCCATAGTGCTCCAGTTCCTTGTGCTCCAATCATCATGTTGTTGTTGTTGCACTGTGAACAAAATAAATTCCCGTTTGCAATTCTTACAAAGATGTTCTTCTACTTAAGGTTACTTTTTGGCTTCTCTAGGTATTGCAAGGTCTTGAGGCGGCAACAAATTGTGTTGAGGACATGGATGAATGGCTTGGCATCTTCAATGTGAAACTCAGACACATGAGAGAGGACATTGAATCGGTATTAATAATTATTTTTTTTATGAAGGTGCTGGTAATTGTGCCAGAATTAGGACTTTGTTCAAAGTCTACCTGCAAGTTGTCCACTGTAATGTTCATCTACGTTTGTCAATTTGCCATTGAAATTCAAATGCATTGTTCCACCAATTGAGTTATTCTACTGCCCAAATAGTTATTCAAATTGTATAAATAATTATTCAAATAGTTTTTTCTATTTGTTTTTCTTGTGGTAATGTATTATTTTCTTAATGTATTTTATTCTAGTGGTTAGTTTTTCAACTTTTTTAGAAACAATGTGTATTAAGAAGAAATTACAAAATTAGTGAGGGTAAGAATCCCTCTAAAAGAGAAGCACATGCGATCACTTAATTTACTACGATTCTCCTTTTGAGAAAAATTTAGTGACAGTAAATAATAGAAATTTGCTCTTTATTCTAGATGAAAATAGCCCACCGTCATGGTGAGTTTTTAACTGTACGTACTACGGGCTTTGCAAATTTCTCAAAGAATTTGAAAAGTAGGGTTTGGTGCAGTTGATAATAAGGGCTAGCTCACTGTAAACTGGGTTGGTGCTAATGTCATTTTTTTTCCTTGGGGGTTTATTATTTTGATTGTCTTAACTTTATTATTTGTCAGAAGTATATACGCCTCTTACACCACCATGTTGTTTTAATGCCAGATAGAAACCCGCAATAACAAGCTAGAGATGCAATCTGTAAACAATAAATCACTTATAGAGGAACTTGATAAACTCCTTGAACGATTGTGTGTCCCTTCTGAGGTTTGTCATCACACTATAAAAGTCTGACATTTTGTAACTTTTTTAGGATATGGTTCTTCTAAGTTTGATGTTTTATTGTGTCATAGTATGCCGCTAGTTTGACAGGTGGTCAATTTGACGAGGCACGAATGCTTCAAAACATAGAAGCATGTGAATGGTTGACTGGTGCTTTACGTGGTCTTGATGTACCTCATTTGGATCCTGTGTATGCAAACATGAGATCTGTATGTGGTCTCTCTTTTTGCCCCCTTTCTTTTTCTTTCTCTCTCCAAAAGTTTCTAATGGCTATTTATATTAAATGGCAAATGGTTGAAGTTATCAGATAGTTTCAATTTTAGACTCTAGTAGGCTCTGCATGAATTGGTGCATGATTTTTTTTGTGGCAACTCATTTATTTTAGCTCAGCGAAATGAAGTGTCACTTTGTATAAGTTTGAGTATATTTACTTGAAATTGTATCAAGACTTCTTGACTGAATGAATTAGAACAAGATGAAACATTAGAAACTCATCGGGAACCATTTGGTTTTCTTTTTTGCAATGCATCATGAGTCATTTTAATAATTATTTGAATACAAGTGTACGTTATGAGTCCTTTTTAAATGCTACATGTAAAACTTTGCAGGTTAGAGAGAAACGAGCTGAACTTGAGAAGTTAAAGACCACATTCGTTAAAAAAGCTTCTGAGTTCCTTAGAAATTACTTTGCTAGCTTGGTGGATTTCATGATTAGTGACAAAAGTTACTTTTCTCAGGTTTTTCATTGTCTTTTCTAAATTTTTATTATTTCTTTGCCAGTTCTGAGTCATTTTCTTGTTGTTTGAAATAGCGTGGACAGTTGAAGAGGCCAGATCATGCTGATTTACGATATAAATGCAGGACGTATGCTCGTCTCCTGCAACACTTAAAGGTCAGATAACATGAGAGTCTCCATTATCATGGACAAGTACCAGAAAAACTTAAGACTGTTTTTGATAATTATGTTACCTTTGCAAGTGCAGAGTCTTGATAAGAATTGCCTAGGTTCTTTGAGGAAAGCTTACTGTAGTTCCCTTAACTTGCTACTTCGTCGAGAGGTCAGTATATCTTATCCTTGAATACGCAGTCTTTGCTATGTTTGAAATGTAAACACAAATTCCTTGGACTGGCTGTGTTTGATATATCATTAACTCCTCACTATCTATTTACCTTTGTTTTGACATTAAGATGTAGTATAATTTTTTTATTTGCATAGCATTTTCCTAGACTGTACGAGCAAATGATAATTGCAAACCACTTAAACCTTTCTTTAAAGCTCTCAATCTCTATCCATCGATTGAACCTAAGAATTATTCGTAGCTTTTTCTTCATTCCACATACACAAAGACAATGTGTTGAACATAAACGGTGGCATTATGACAATGATATTTTGATATTACATCTCAGAGACAAATGCTCATTGTAACGGTGGGTGTTAAAATGTTGATATTTGGTAACTTAGAAAATGAAAAATTGTTGATGAACAGTAGATGTTGGTACTGTACTTGTTAACAATCTTAACTTCTATTGCAGAATAAAAGGCTGGGTATCCTTTATATCTCTTGCTTATGAACATGCTTTATCTCTCACTGGTATAAATTGTGGGTTTCAAGAAATTGTTTTGGGTGTTTACAACAACCTATTGTCGTTTTGGAATATCCATTGTGCTTTTAGGGGTTTATTTCAACAGCCTCCTTTTTTCCATTTCCTGTTAGAGATGATCAATAATTTTATTTATTTACCATGAATGAGTCATGGTCTTTTGTCAAAAAAACCTTTTTCATCTTTTCTTACCTCTGTTAACTGTACCTTCTAAAAATAACTGATTTAGGGACACTGACGTCACTTCAGTTTAGTGCTGATTACTTGTTTCTTTTTACTTATGGCTAAAAAAAGGTTTGACGTGTGTCTTATTACTGCAGGCTCGGGAATTTGCTAATGAGCTTCGTGCTAGTACAAAGGCCTCGAGAAACCCCACTGTCTGGCTTGAAGCCTCCACTGGATCTGGTCAGAATGTGAATGCTTCTGACACGTCAACGGTCTCTGATGCTTATGCTAAGATGTTAACAATTTTTATCCCACTCCTTGTCGACGAGGTCTGTTTAGATATTTGCAAAGATTTAACGTTTAATGCTTTTATTCATATTGATCGTCCTATGTGTTAAACTGCAGAGTTCCTTTTTTGCACATTTCATGTGTTTTGAAGTTCCTGCACTTGTTCCTCCTGGTGGTCTTGCTAATGGAAATAAAACAGGATACAATAATGATGGCGCTAATGATGATGATGATGATTTGGGAATCATGGATATTGATGACAACGATAGCAAATCTGGTATCTTTTACTGGTTAATATTAATGTAATCTCTTTTCTTCTTTGAGGCAAGGGTATGAATTCAACCTGTATACTTTAGGTTGCTGTCATGCCTACTTTTTTCCCTGTGGTAATGAAATAGTATTATTGATTTTATAGGTAAAACTTCTTCGGAGCTTGCAGCTTTAAATGAATCTCTCCAGGACTTGCTTGATGGTATTCAAGTAATACACCCAAGCATATTTTACTTATTTATAAGCTTTAACTTTTGCCTGAAGTTCTGTTTTACTTAATTGGGAACTATTTTTATTGATATCAATTACCAAAATTTTGAAGAGGTGCGTTGTATTTTATAAAATGCTGTTAATCAGTAGTTCGAAAGAAATTTCGTTGATTCCTTAAAAAAGATTTAGTTTTGACTAGCAGCTGTCCAATTAATATATATCAGGAGGACTTTTATGCTGTCGTGGATTGGGCATACAAGATAGACCCTTTACGCTGCATATCTATGCATGGGATTACTGAGAAGTATCTCTCTGGTCAGAAAGCTGATGCAGCAGGATTTGTGCGTCTTTTGCTTGGAGACCTGGAATCTAGAATTTCAATGCAATTTAGTCGTGTAAGTTCTGGCTATATTCTTAAGAAGGGCAGTTCCAAGATTTGAATTCTAGAGCCCAGCTCATCTGTATGTTCTATGCGTTGTAGTTTGTTGATGAAGCATGTCATCAGATTGAAAGAAATGAGCGAAATGTTAGGCAAACAGGTGTATTGCCATACATTCCAAGGTATGACATGTTTATAAGATTCATGTTTATTCTATTTGGTACAATTTGCATTATCTTTGTGATTGAGTAAGCTGTTTTTGCTGTTGAACTGACTTGCTCTAGTGAAGAAAATCGAGAATAAAAAAAATTAACCAAATTTTATCATTGTGCTCCAGTAATGCTTTCCAATCTTGTTATGACTTTCACAAGCTCAGCATTTGACAATATTCTAAATTTTGCTGAGTTGTCGACAACAGGTTTTTAATTGATAATAGGAATGACACCCAGAGTATCTCGATCACTTTCATTTTCCTCATGGCAACGTGATGACTTCATGGGAAAAAAAAGTTCTCCGTATTCTACAGTGAAAGCACTTAAAGCTATAAAAGTTCTTTTTCCGTGTCACTACATGGCCTTTAATTTAATATAAATTTAGTTAGTACTTACAATCAAATTTAACTGTAGTTGGGTAATAAAATTGAACAGTTGAGTTATTGGTTCTTGATACTGTTATATTGTTGTTGCATTCTTGAATTATGAACTGCTTGTTTGCTGTCTTGTTTATTTAGATTTGCCACTCTCGCCACCCGTATGGAGCAGTACATCCAGGGACAATCTAGGGATTTGGTTGACCAAGCGTACACGAAATTCGTGAGTAGTTATTTTTAATTTGGTAAAGCAATTTGAAATGTGAAGTTTGAGCTAGGTAATTATGAGATATGTTTTCTTTGCTTTTCAACCGATCCTGAGGTTAATAATTATTGCCACTTGTGATTTCGCATCACAGAAGTGAAACACGATTTGACAACTGGCTGGATTTCTATGTGACGTAGGTTGATGTGTGGTGTGTTGGTTTGTAGTTGTGGATATAAGTAACATCAATACAACTTATAAATGATCTGCAGGTTAGCATAATGTTTGTGACTCTGGAGAAAATTGCAAAAACTGATCCAAAATACGAAGATATTTTTCTTCTGGAGAACTATGCGTCCTTTCAAAATAGGTATCAATTGGCAGGATCTTCAACTTTTTTACGCAAAATTGATCTTCATTTGTCACGTCACTTTTCTCATTGGAAATGTTTTAATCCAGTTTGTATGACCTGGCAAATGTGGTGCCTACATTAGCCAAATTCTATCACCAGGCAAGTGAGGCTTATGAGCAAGCTTGCACAAATCATATAACAATGATTATTTTCTATGTAAGTTACTGTGACATATGATTATATTTTATCCTTTGAAACCGTTTGAGATTTTTTTTACGTAATCGTAAATGTGTTCCAAAGATACATGACTTCTTCCTCTTTTTAGCATTTTGAGCGACTTGTACTGTTTGCGCGAAAGATTGAGGAGTTATTGTACACAGTTCCACCTGAAGAGGTTAGTGTTGTAATGACCTGTATAATAATTTCTACAAGGAAATATATTTGATTTCTAAGGAATGATATATGTGCCTCATGAGATAAATGCCTACTTTAAAGCACCATGTAACATTGTAAGAAAGAAAGCAATTATCTTTGTTCTTTGAACTGAGTCTTTAAGTCTCAATCATATAGAAAAAAAAAACCTTTGCAGGGAAAGTAATTAGACATAAATAATTATTATGAAGTGATTGTTTCTTAACTCTGTTGTTCAATACAAGCTGCTAACCTGCCTTAGTACGGTGAGCTTGCAATGAACTGTATCATGCTTGATATCGTGTCCGGATAATTTTTCTGTTTGTTTGTCTGGAGAAAATATCATGTGAGTATTCCTATACCAGTCTAGATGAAGGACTGGGGTTAGTTTATCACTACTTATCTTGTCTTCTATTCAGTTCTTATGCTGACGAAATGTGGATTGCACTTTTCATTCACTGTTTTCAGATCCCTTTCCAGCTTGGGTTGTCAAAAATGGATCTTCGCAAAATGTTAAAATCAAGTTTATCCGGGGTAATTTACACAGTACCCTGCGACTCGTTCTAAATTAAAAAAAAAAAAACATAACTTTATAACATTCCTTTCTAAGGTTGACAAGTCCATTGCTGCAATGTACAAGAGGTTGCAAAAGAATTTAACCTCAGAGGAACTGCTGCCTTCTTTATGGGATAAATGCAAGGTACCTAATGTTTTTTTTCTTCGTTGGGAATCGATGTTTCTTCGAAAGATTATGCGTTTTTGCCTTAGCTGCCATTTATAGGTGAATGCAGGATAGAAAATTAGAGCTGTTTAAGCTTGTGATGGGTTGTTTTGTGCATTGACAGAAGGATTTTCTGGACAAGTATGAAAATTTTGCTCAAATTGTTGCCAAGATTTACCCTTCAGAAACCATTCCTTCCGTGGCAGAGATGAGGGATCTTCTGGCTTCTTTGTAAGATGAGTATTTCATACATGTTTCATCTCTTTTCTTCCCTCTTGTGAATTGTTAAATGCTGCTTCTTCTTTTTTCTTGTAATCACTCTTTAATAATTGATTATTATATTAATGTAAAAACATTTTCAATCGCATGTTCCACTGGATTCTTCATTAGTATATGCACTATTTGAGAATAGCTATATTTGACCATGGATTTATTACTGAAAGAGGTTGCATTCACCCTCGTATTCTATTTTCTTCATATATCTTTCGATTTTATTGATGCAATCAAGATTAATAGATATGATAGTGAAAAATGAGGTGAAGTAGATATGATAGTAAAATGGACAAAATGAGGTGAAGTAGATATAATAGCTATAGTTTTAGTAATTTAACTGAAATGAACAAAATAAATTTGACTGATTTCTTGCTCCGTGAGATGATTAGATTATACCTTGTGTCATGAGTACAATGATCGGAAACTTAAAATAAATCCTTAAAATGATGCATTAAAACACTGAATCTAAGCCATAAATTATAGGAAGATAATTTGCTTCCTAGCTTTATTGGTTAATTACAAGTATAAATAAACAAACAAACGTGTCATTTCGCCGGGAATCTGCGCAAAACAATTCCGGCGGCTACTTGTCTTCGCCGGTATCAGTTTTGAGAGAGAGTCTAGAAAGAACAAAGATGGAGGCAGAAGATAACAGCAAAGCTCCGGCGAAACAAGCAAGATCTAACCCAGAAACTAAGGGCACGCTTTTGAACTTATCAATCACTCCGACTTGAAGTATCATCATCACTGTGTGACCCATTTTCGATTTCGCCTGATCGATCGACTGCATTTCCATCCACGTCGGAAGCGTCTGAAACAAAGAAAATCATCAGCGAAGAACGAGTAATTCTTATGTCTGGCTTTTTTACCTGAACGTAGAAAAGACCGAACAAGCTTGAGCCTGATAAGCGATGGCCTTGCTCCGTCGCCGATTTAGTTCCGACGAACATCGTGTACAAGCCCAGTCCAAATATCAGCATGGCTGTTCCGACTAGAAACATATCTGCAGATGGAATAGAATGTTGGTCGACTTTAACAGAAGCATCTCTCAAATCCATGGCAGAAAAGTTGAGCTTGTTATGGAGATATTTATTTACCTATGGCTTCAATAAGTAGTTGCATCATCTGTCCTTGATCCAATCTTCGTGACAGAGAAGTAAAGTACTGGAGGTATGATTCCAGAACGATAAAACAACCCTGCAATTATTAAGGAAAGAATTAAGGTTTCGAAAGATAATGGTGATTACTTATCTGGTGAATCGAATCTCGTTTACCTCCAAAAAACATAATATCGAGCCAAGCAATGATCCTGCGACTGCTAGCAGTGTCAAGAATCGGCAATCGATCACAGTCTACACAACCGATAATTGATTAGTTTCCGATAAATAATCGTCCATGGATTGAAAAGATTCTAAAAAAACACGTACCTTGTCGATGAACATCTGGGCGTGTAATCTCCATGGATTTGGTCCAATCGAAGTCCGAAAAGGAACTAGAATAGCAACTCTAACATAAGACATTATGGAGGAAAGATACAGCATTCTGGGTCTAAGCTGTTCATCCAAACTTATCGTGCAATCGGAATCGGAAGCAACCGTTGCTGGCTTCACAGAACAAACCTGCTTCTTCCGACAACCATCCCGTCGAACCACCGGTCTCCCCCTGGTCGAATCCACCGAGTCCAGACACCTCGCCGGCGAAGACGTGGACGATGGAACCGGAGGCGAAGATGGAGAGAAACGTAATAATCTGGCTGAAGCCATTGATCTGCAGAGAGTGGGCAATGAATAGGAAAAGAAAGATTGAGTTGATCTTTATAGGGTTCAAGGAAGAGGAAGATTCGAGGCATATTAGGTGTCGGAAGTGAGGAAATTGACTTCCCTTTTTTTCTTGGAAAGGTGGGCTTTGATCTAAGGAAGATTAGCTCACGTGTTTTCTGCAAGCGTGGGTCCACGTGCAACCACGGCCGCACAGCTGCGGGGCGTACACCGCGTTTGACACGAGCAGGCCGGCGAAGGAGGCGACAAAACAAGTCAGAGAATGATGAACTTGGCTCACACAACAAAACAACCTACAAAATCGATGAACGAACCATTCAATTACGGCTACCTAAGTTCCACTTTGACCATTGTAATACTTACGCATTTTCTCGATTTTCTCGTGGAATCATGTTAGATTACTCAATGATTCAACCCAAATTAATTATATTTGCATCTTCAGAAGCTCAAAAATTAAGCAGATGATATATGACATCGAATTGCTCAATTTCTTCAAGCTAAATGACCCACCTACTGAGCGATTATGGCTCATATTTTATATATGGAGAAGGGCATGAGAAGACCTTAATCCTTGGCCATGAGAAGAGCACTCAAACTTATATCATTAGTTACTCTAGCTCAAAATGGATTTTTACCCTTTTAAAATCGACTATAAATAAATCTAAAAATTTGAGCTTCATTTATGTTACTTATAAATGATTTTTCTCTCTTTGCACTATGATTTTTATGAGCATTATAATTAAATTAGGGTTCATGCAAAATATACAGTTTCTTGCATCAAAATTACTTTTCAACTCAAGAACTAACACTTGAAACCAAAATTTCAGAACTGAAAATTAAGGACTATAAGCTCTGCAAATTAATCAAGATGTCAAGGAAGTTTCGGAAAGTTCCAAATCCTGGCACAAGGTGCATATTCTTTCGACGAACGATGTGCTTCGTAGTTTCTTGTCATACTGTTAGTTCGGAGCTGTAATAAGATACCAGACCAGACAAAGATAAGAGATTAGGGGATTCTGAAGCACAAATCAACCAGAGTTTCGACCGATTTAAAAGTAAAAACAACAAAATCAGAACAAATTTTAAAATTCCGATTGTAAATCCAGAAAAGAAGTTTAGAAGATGCTTTCAGTTTCTTCTATCGCAAACAAAAAAAAAAGCGGAAAGGAGTAAACAGTATGGAAAATCAAAACACAGGATGTGGAACTACATCGGCAAGGGTTCTAATCTCTCAGACAAATGCCTCGTTTTGTCATCAAGGTTGAATGGATAAATGAGATCAGACTCGTCATCAATGTTCATCATCACAGAGATAACCCCCTTCCCGGCCAAAAAAAACAACAAATCTACTTTCTCTAATNTCCAAGATTTCACACATACAACATAATCCAAATTTTTTGAAATGTATTCATAATCCAAAAAAATTCAAATAATTCAAAACTATCTATAATCTAAATATATCAATAATACAAAACAATAATATTTCATTCAAAACCAAAAATCCAAAACTCCAGAATACAAAAACAATTGATAATGTCAACATAATATATAAAATAAACCATACAAAATAATCATAATCCGCCGTTTAGAGTTCAAAAATCAGCTCTATGTCTCACCCGGTTGCATTCTCCGTAATTTCTACAAAAAACACATAAAACATATTTATTAATATAACATCAATAAACAGTAATGTTAATAATAAATAACGTGTAGTTGAAATATACTTTCGTCAATCGTTTTATAATCTTCTAATACTTCCGACAAAAATAGAGTTTCAAATTCAGAACCAACTCTGAGTGCATATAAGGGCTTCCACTGTTTTTGGTAATAAAGAAGTGTGAAATGAGTCAATAACGCGACTAGTACAACTGAAAACTGACTCTGACGGCACTGTAAAAATCGGAACGATTAACACATCATTTGCTATCCGACTCAAAATTGGAAATTTATGGGAATTCAATTTCCACCATAGCAAAAGGTCTAGAGTATCAGAAAATTCTTCAACAGCATCGTGTAGGTAGATGTCAAATTCCGACCTAATAATTCTAGACTCCGTAAAAGATGACCCGACATATAATCTAGAAAATAAAAGATCATTCAGTAGTAGTGCACTAACATTGGACGAACTCGATGGTTCGTCACTTCAACTCTTATACTCACTGTAAAGTCGGCGCAAAAGAACATCTACCTCGTCATAATATTCACGTCCCCAATGCTCTTTTTCTTGGATTAGTAGTTGTAACAGGAGTTGTAGATGTTGATTGTATCGTTGTGTCGATAGCTGCAGAAGTTGTACTTTCCATTCTGCAAAAAAACATCCAAACCAAATTTAAAATTCTCAAATAACTTAATCCAAAAACAATTGTAGAATATTTGACATCAATTCTAAGGCATATTTGCACTAAACATAAAGTCTCGAGTTTCTTCAAATAAAAAACCATGATTTGCACTTACTGGATCCGACCCAAACGACAACAATCCGATCGGATTTGCAGTTTGCACTAAACCAATTTGACGGGCTAAATGTCTAAATGGCTAAATATATCCGCTGTTTTTCACAAATCACAAATCCAAGAGGGATTGCGTCGAGTTTGAGTATCAACATTCAACTATTTATCAAGTAACAAGTTGATACTCACAATTCACAAATCTGAATCATCAAATTGTAAAGATTATCATACCTTATGAATCACAAAGCTCGGGTTGGAGTTCGTCAGGGTTCGTCGAGTTCGTCGTCCGCCTCTTGGGTTCGTCGCGGGGTTTGCCAGGGTTCGTCGTCGAGGTTCGTCGGGAACTCGGGATTTCATAAGGCTGAAGGGTTACGATTTACGAATTTGGGGATTTCGGTTTTGCAATTATAAAGTATAGTCAATCCGAATGTCGGATTGCAATCCGATCTGATAAGCAATCTGAATGTCGGATCAAAACTCGCATTTGCCGACCGAATACTCTTTGCCCGATCCAATCCGATCGGATTGCCAGACTGGGTCAGATCCGCCCACCCCTACTCAAACTTATATGATTAGACTAAAAATGGATTTTTACCCTTTTAAAATCGACTATAAATAAATCTACAAATTTGAGCTTCATTTATGTTACTTATAAATGATTTTTCTCTCTTTCCACTATGATTTTTATGAGCATTGTAATTAAATTAGGGTTCATGCAGTCATCAAATTTACTTTTAAACTTAAGAACTAACACTTCAAACTACAAATATTTCTTTGAAAAAGGGAAATCCGAAAAAAATTTCTTTATAAAAAACGAAAAACTAGAGGCTCTGCAAATTAATCAAGATGTCAAGGAAGTTTCGGAAAGTTCCAAATACTGGAAAAAGGTGCATATTCTTTCGACGAACGATTTGCTTCGTAGTTTCTTGTCATACTATTAGTTAGGAGCTATAATAAGATACCAGAACAGACAAAGAAAAGAGATTAGGGGATTTTGAAGCACAAATCAACCAGAGTTTCGACCGATTTAAAAGTAAAAACAACAAAATCAGAACAAATTTTAAAATTCCGATTGTAAATCCAGAAAAGAAGTTTAGAAGATGCTTTCAGTTTCTTCTATCGCAAACAAAAAAAAAAGCGGAAAGGAGTAAACAGTATGGAAAATCAAAACACAGGATGTGGAACTACATCGGCAAGGGTTCTAATCTCTCAGACAAATGCCTCGTTTTGTCATCAAGGTTGAATGGATAAATGAGATCAGACTCGTCATCAATGTTCATCATCACAGAGATAACCCCCTTCCCGGCCAAAAAAAACAACAAATCTACTTTCTCTAATTCAAAATCAACATTCCAGCGGCTCTGAATAAGAGAAATAAAAAGCAGAAAACAAAGAATTAGAACCAGACGGCGACTTAAGATCTCAATCGAAGCAGAAAGACGAAGAATCGGAACAAAACAGCGAATAGTAAGAACTGGGCACCCCACGCTACTTTATAGTACGCAACAAGAGGTACGGATTTGCTAGGGTTTATCCAAACGATGCTGACGAAATTACCCCTAATTCTATAATCCAGGCCCATTGGGCTGATGGGCTCAAGAACGAGCTGATCTATTCAAATCTCCAGAGTCATGGATGACGCCTGGCCGTTTTTACCATTTTCTAGTGAAAGTATAAATCCACCGTGTTCAGGTCTAATATGCCCCCTGGTCCTTTCATCGCCGGCGACTCCAAAGTCGTCGTTCTTCTCGACGGTAAGTGTTTTCCTGTGCGCCACTTGTTTCAATGCACTCCTCTTCCCAATCATTGTCAAATGGGTCGGATTGGCGGGAGTTAGTTTCACACTCAACTGGCGAAGGAGATCCGTGCGGCGTTAAAATCCAAACTTGAGAAGGTAACCTTGGCCGCCATGGAAGAGATGCCGTTGATGAATTCCAGCATACGAGTGTTGAGGATCAAACTGAAGGTGGCGTCTTGGGTCAAGAAAGGTGAGTTATTATTCGGTTACCAACCGTTCGCGACGAAAGACCCGAAGATATTCGGGAAACCGGAGGAGTTCATGGCCGGCCGGTTTGTCGGAGAGGGAGAGAAGATGTTGAAGTACGTGCTGTGGTCTAACGGTCCGGAGACTGAGAATCTGACGGTCGGAAACAAGCAGTGCGACGGAGATATGACAAACTTTTGTAATTTCTTAGAGGATTAAATTACTTTTCACTGCAAACAAAACATTTCTTCGATAATCGCCTGATCGAGATTATGATTCTTGAACCGAAGACCCATCATTAACAATTTCCCAAACATTTCATAAATATCTCCACGAGGATCAATAGTCGACAGCATAACCAACGTCAACAAGCAAGAAATGTATGAAAGCTTACCCCCATCAGTAGTTCTCGGCAACGGGTCTCGAAGGGAAAAGCCTGATGAGAAAAGTGATCAACGACCAGAAGCACACCACACCAAGGACTTGAAATAAGACTATCATTGAAAATACAGCGCCAGCTTTTTCCACTGCTTGGGGAGTGGTACCAAGATCTTTCATGCCCAATATCAACCTCTCCATGAAATTAGCAGCTTTTGTCAACTGGTACAGTCTGTAGAGCTGGAAATCCATGAAAATTTGTGAATAAAGATGGCTGCAAAGGAGATGCTTTGGATTCCAGAGGCGGTTAAGTGTGTTCTATACCTCGAAAATGATGGGAACCAGAGGCCAGCAAGAAGATCGTCTATTGTCGAGATGGGACTCGAAGAGAAATTGAGCCAGGAAACTGGAGAGAAAGGGTGCCACTGCAATGGGGGCTGCCAAGCCGATTGCTGGGAATGTGACGCATACAGCCAACAGAGGGGCGATGATCTTAAACCCAGAAGTGAAAAATGCTGAAGCTAGATATCCTCTGAGGCCTGTAATCAGACTCCACCTCTTTGAGCTGAATTCTAGATATGGCCTTTGAACTTGTTCGGTTACGGCCAGGAACGTCGAGAGACCAATGTAAAATCCGACTTCAGAAATCAATGAATTCAAAATTTCTGCAAAATGGTTTTGAAGGAGGCGATTAACGCTCTACTCATCCTAGTTTCGTAAGCTTCTTCAAACAAGATAAACTTGCAGATGAACAAAACATGAAGAAGAAGATGGAATTAACAAGTACCTACGAGAATCTCATTCTTCAAGAAATCCTCGACCGCACTGCCAAAAACAAACTGGGGAATAATCAAAGAAGATAACAAAGCGGCAGGAGCTAAAAGCCAGAGGAAGGATCCCTTATTTTCGTCAAAAGGAGCTGAAATTACTTTCCCTTCTTCAACCAATTGATGAGTGATGCCAGTAAACGAGACAGAGCCTGATTTACCCCTAAAAGGCTCAACCCCGCCGGAGACGCTATAAGACATGAGATTATCCTTTTTCCCATAAGTTTCTAACTCGACTTCCGAATTGAAACGTGAAGTGGACTCAGAAGTACAAAAAATAGCTTTTCTTCTCAAACGCGGCCGACTCAAATCCTCAAAATTCCTCTGAATAATACGTGCTGCGAAGTTAATTTGCTTCAAAACAGGACATTCAAAAGAAACTAAAGAAGGGACAAAATCAGCAAAAACTAGTTTTTGCACAAAAGAAACTTACAGTTTACATAGATTTCCTGCCGGACCTTTCTGCATCTGTTTCTAACATGTCTCGCAGAAACCTTGCGAGTGAATAAGAAGAAAGTTAGTCATAATACACCAAGACATTAGGGCCAGAAGGATCATTGGAAGTGAAACTTCGAGAGTAAAAAAGTGGCTCACAAATTGAAGGGAAACGAGCCGTCCATTGGAAGAACCAACGGTGGTGGAAGGAAGCCCGGAAGAAACAAGCTGCAGCTCCATTTTCAGGATAAAAGAGCAGAATTACAGAAGTTTCTGTAAACCCTAAACCCCTTGATTCGGAAACTGATATCGTCGACCCACAAGAACAACTCGGGCCAGTTCAATAGCCCATTTCATTTACCTAGAAATAAGCCCGGCCCAACAAAAAGATCACAGTTTTGCACGAACAAGAATGTCCAAACAACAATGCATGAAGTTGAAATAGACTCAAAACTAAAATTAAGAGCAGCCAAAACTGAACCAGAATTATAAATTAAATTAAAATTATTAATTTTAATTTGGTCTTAATTCTAATTTTAAAAAATTATTATTTACGGACTAATATAAATTCTAAAGTAAAGTAAAAATCTGTCCAATTAATTAAAATCGGTGTTGGTTCTGGTAGCTATTCTAAAAATCTAGAATCGTAAATTTTGATTTTAATTTTATTTCGATATAAATTTGGCCATCCGACACGTGCCCACCCCTAACTAAAACATATGTAATATGTTGTTGGCTTTTGGAATCAAAGAACTGAAGCAAAGAAGATATATCAATTGCACGTTGTTTTTTGATGCTCAACGTGCTGCATCGGTTTTCTTCATTAGCATTAAATAAACAAATATTTACATCCATGCACCTTTCACGTGCTCGTATCTTTTAGGCATTTTAGCAAACTTAAACTAACCAACTAACTCACTAACTTTCCACGTTCCATGGAGATGGGAAACTACCAAATAAAAAAGTGCATGCACTACTTAAACTTCTATCACATCAGCAAACAAATAATCCACCGTGTCCAACGCTAATATGCCTCCCGGTCCCTTCATCGCCAAGGATCCCCGGTCATCGTTCTTCTCGATGGCAAGAGTTTTCCAGTGTTTTTCGACATGTCCAAGGTCGAAAAGAAAAATATTTTCACCGGAACTTACATGCCGTCGACCAAACTCACCAAGGTGAGTTAGTCCTCTCGTAATTCGACCCGTCGGGACCGAATCACAAGAAGCTGAAACGCTTGCTTTTCTATCTTTTACAATTTAGGCGGGACGAATTCATGCAGCGGAAGGAAAAGCTGGGTTTTCCCAATCAAATGAGCAAGCCTCGTTTAACTTATCGGTCGGGCTTATTTCGGGACTGATCCGACGAAAACTAAACTGGGTACTCCAGGTCCAACGTTAATCACAAAATGGATTGCCTTTCAGAGTAACCCGATCCTCACCGTCGGTCTTCCAGCCATTATAGATGACTTACGCCTCCATACATTTCCTCTTCCACCATTTTTAGCGAAATGTGCTTACAGAAAGCTCTACGATTATTTCTACGAGTCATCGGACCTGTTCTCGAAGAAGCTGCAAGGTTAAGGATATCGAAAGAAGAAGCTTGCCCCAATATTCTGTTTGCCCCAATATTCTGCTTGCCCCAATATTCTGTTTGCCACGTGCTTCAAGACATTTGGAGGAATGATCATCATCTTTCCGAGTATTCTGAAGCTCGTCGGGAAGGCCGGAGTCAGTTTACCTGCTCGCTTGGTCGAGGACATCCGAGACGCAGTTCAATCCAACGGTGGAAGGGTAACCCAGGCCGCGATGGAACAGATGCCGTTGATGAAGTCCGCCGCGTACGAAGTGTTGCGGGTCGACCCGCCTGTCCAGTTCCAGAACGGCATGGCGAAGAAAGACCTGGAAATCGAGAGCCACGATGCAGCGTTCCGGGTGAAGAAAGGGGAAATGATATTCGGTTGAAACGGCGACGTTGGGAGAATCCATCACCATTACTTCTATCACCTGACGAACGGTGACTCACGGTTTTTAATTCCACGTGATAGTCTGATAGACTCCGTATATTAATTAACAACATTAAGAAGTTCGAAGTTCAATATATACTTGCTGTACTGAAACAACGTCGTACCCAGGAAACGGCGATGACACGAAAGAGAGTATCTTTTTTTGGGTCTGTAGACGTTAGAAGGGAGAGTACTTCAGTTTGGAGGTTGTGCCCTAAATTGAAGGCAAAAATAATCGTCGTCCACCGTGTTTGGCTCTGTTATTTTTAGAAAATGCATGGAGTTTCTTCTTCTTTGGCAGCTCCTCTTGTTCCTTCTTTTTCTCTCTACCATCAATCCAACAATTTGCTCGACCTTTTTCACGGCGGACGGCGTGGTCAACTTTTGGGAGATAAAAAGTGAACTTTCCCACGGCGGAGTCCTCAAGGGGCACAAGGTGGCGGTCCTCTGCCTCGCGGCTGCAGGGAATATGGTGTACAGCGGCTCAGCCGATGACACGATTTGTGTTTGGAGGAGAGAGGGTGCGATCCACACGTGTCTATCTCTGTTGACCGATCACACTGGACCGGTCAAGTGTCTGGCCGTGGAGGAGGATCAGGAGTCGTCCAAAAATGACGATAAACGGTGGATATTATACAGCGGGAGCCTTGATAAGTCGGTCAAGGTTTGGAGTGTGTCTGAAACGACCGCTGATTCTAATCGGATGGCCATGATGAAGCCGCCGAACACGGCGTCCGACTTGGAGTCGCTGCCATCGGAAGGAAGCTTCTCTTCTGTGAGCAGAGCCAGCCAAAACAAGACCCACTAACCATGGAACCTCCGGCAGAGCTAACAAAATACGAGGTTTATCGTTTTATTTATTACTATGAGATTTTTTATTTGTCAACGAACTTGAAAGGTGCGAAATAAAATAAAAGATTTGATAAAATCCTTAAAAAAAAAAATAAAAAGTCAGCGATGATCTTGAAACGAAGCACCTGTTTGAACACAAGTCTAAAGAAATTTTAATGGGAGAGCTCGAGATAATGGCTTCGGTTCTGTTCGTTCCGAGTCTAAACCGGCAGCCATAGCTGGATCTCCTCCTTCGAGCAGTCCAAGAATCTAGAGAGAGAAACCATATCTCAGTCACTCAACCAATATTACCGAATATAACCAGTCAAATGATTGATAAATGAACACAAACCTTTGAAATCGACGGCCTTAATTCCGGGTCTCGACGTAAACACAATGAAGCAGCTCCGGCGAGTACCTGAAGTTGATTAGGGAAGTCCGGTGTCTGGTCGGAGGACAAACGTGAATCGAGAAACTGATAACTCTTTTCGAGCAGATCGTCGTTCTCTGGCTTTCCGTCCAAACTTTTAAGTTCCCCGATTCTCAGACCAGTCATCAGTTCCAATAGAACGACTCCAAATGCGTAGACATCAACTTTATGAGAAACGACCCCTCCGTTGATGTACTCCGGCGCCAGATATCTGATTTCGCACCAGTAAAAATACAAGCTTTAACTAAAACCAGAAACTAGAAAACACGAGACAGGGCAATTTAGCAATACCCTGAAGCTCTGACGGCACGGTCATCAGAGCATGAAATATTGCTTAGACCAAAATCAGCGATCTGGAGGCAAGAAAGAGGGGGAAAAGTGAGTGATTAACACGAGTGATGCATAAAAAGATTGCTTTTTTGACCGAATAAGGCTTGTACCAGAGGTTCAAAATCATGCGTCAAGAGTATATTCTTGGGTTGCAAGTCTTTGTGCACGATGCAGCCAACCCGACAATCTTCGTGGAGATATCGTAAGCCCCGAGCAACCCCGGTCGCGATCTTTAACCGTGACGGCCAGTCGAAACAGGTTCTCGATGCTGCCCATGAAGTCATTTTCAAATATTACTATTAAAACAATATATAAATAATTAAATTATATTTCATTAACAAATTAAGGTTTTTCAGACCATCATTAATTATTGTCTTCAATAAGAAAAAAAAATCATTAAAAAAAGAATTTGCATGCAAATATTAGCGGTGTGCACGGGCTTGTCCGACCCGTTTTTATTTCGAAATAGAATTAGAACTTTAACTCACGGTTTTAGATTTTTAAAACCATAATCAATAATTCTAGTTCTGTTATAGTTTTAACCTAATTTTATTTTATATTTAAAAAAAATTAAAATATATTTTTCTATTATATTTAGGTCGGATTGTAAGTACTTGAGCAAATTTATAATTAATTTTTCTATTAACTTTAAATTTTATTAATGTTTTGGTCGAGTTTTATTCGATTTTAAAACTTCTGTTCACGGTTCCAGTTTTATGGGTTTTTACTCATAAAGACCGAAGTTAAAATCAAATCGGATTAAAACTGATAATTCTGGTCGAGTTTATAGTTATGGTCCAGTTTTGTCCAATTCTAACAAATTTCAAATAAAAAAGAGATAATGACTTACATATGATGAGAATATTAAAATAATATATATACTTTAATTAATTTTTTTTATATAATTTCAAGTTATTAGGACAGTTGATAATTTGTAAACAAAAACTCGTAAAGATTAAGAATTAGATCTTACCATGCAAGTGAAAGTCCAAGGAATTGTTGCATATGTACTCATAAACCAACAGTCTTGTCGTGTTTTCAATACAGAACCCAATCAGCAAGACCACATTCCTATGTTGTGCAGAGCTTAGCAACCCTAGTTCGCTACGGAAATCGGTCTGTGCTTGTAAACCTTCACACTTCATCTGCTTCACAGCTACTACCTGCCCATCTCTCAACACCCCTCTGTAAACGTTGCCGAAACCGCCTTTTCCCAAGAAGTTAACGGTCGAGAAGCCGTCGGTAATTTGCTCTAGCTCTTTGAAAGAAAATGTTCTTAAGGGTTTACCAAAAGCTGGAGCTTTGTGTTGACACGTAGAGCATAGTGGTGGGGGTTTTGACGATGATCTAGGTAAACAGACAGCGTCCCTGATATTGGAGTTCATGTAATCTCGGTCTCGACGATGGTCGTCCGATGTATGAAAACTTTGTGAAGTCTCGGAAATCAAAGATAGAGTTTTTCGCGAACTACTTGTGTCTTGGAATTGCTCGACGGCCGAGTATTTTGTTCGGAAAGATCGTTCGAATAAAGGGTTCTCTTCATAAAGGAGGAAAGATGAGCTGATTGTGTCGAAGCTAGATATCGAGCCTTCCCTCGTGGTTCTTGTGTCGGAAATGCTCGGTTCTTCCAGGCTGCTTGTTCGAGTGGTGGACTGCTTTGCTCTTGTCCTCTTTGGCTGCACTTTTTTCGTGTCCATACTTGGTGAGGAAAGAGCAGAGAAGAAGGGAGTTGATGGTTCATTCGAGCATCCTAAATTAAGCCTCAAGATTCTTGGATTAGATCCCTTCATTGCTACGATGTTGCAGCTTAGATCTTCCATGCAATACTTCACCTCCTGCTTCAGTTTTCTGTTCATCGCCATTGAGAATGTTATTGGTGTGAAGAAATCGTGATTTCAGGCCAATGGGACATTGTTCTAACGCTGAAGTTAGAAGATAATAGTTAAAACAAGAAATAATACTTTTTAGGTTTAATTACTTGTCCAGTACAACCCAGTTGACTTTGTTGGTCTTTGCTTCGGCTGCAACGGTGCCTCTGCATGACCCAGATACAACCTTGATCTTCACTTTGATCTGAAGTCAACGCAAAACAATGTTATGAAAGAAAAAAGCTTTGTCGACGCGAAGAGTTTGAAGCTTTACCTCTATCCGGCTGTGGAACTGAAGAACCATCTTTGAACAAGACTTTGAAATCTCGCAAATCCGATCAGGCAGCTCCTCCGGCCAGCTCTTTCCACAGTCGCGGGTCCATAAGGGCAAGTTCAAGAACCTCCTCCCTGCAATGACAGTTAAGAAGGTCTTCACGAATTGCACGAGCGGCCATTAACGTAGAAGAGCTTACCAGTTTTATCAATGGAGAATAAAGCGAGGAAAACGATGCAATCTCCGGGACGAACGACGTGAGCAAGAGCCCAAGCTAGCGCCGATTTCGACATCGCTCTTTTAGCTTTGACGGCGACGATAACTTTTTCCGACGCCGTTTTGGTCCCGTGAAATTTCCTGAAACTCCCACCAATATCATTGGCCATCATTTCCGTTCAAAGATCACAGCGCCGGCGAAATTTAAAAATCGGTCTCCCTGAGAGCTATAACGTGAGTATTTAAGGTGGCGAGACACCGCAGACGAGACTCACGAGACTGGACTCGTCGACTTAATTAAGGTTATACGTATGATGTACGTATCATATGGGGAACGGCAAATCACACGCACAAAACGTGATCATGATAATGATAGAATATCAAGGACTAGTGACCCGTGTTACGATATTAAATTCAGATGAAGCTAATCATAATTGAAAGATTTCTTTATTTTAGCTTCGGGTCGTCCATGGCGGCAGAGTGGTCTCATGCTTCGCATCCAGAATGAAGGGGACGACTTGGACGGCGAAGTTGATGCCGGGGCAGATTCTTCTTCCACCGTTGTTCAACCCTAATCTTCACGATTTTGTCTGCAAATAATCAAAGCTTCACAATTTCTGTCCTCCAAACCTCCATCTTCCTCTGTTAATTTCTCGGCTTCAAGACGAGATGCAGAGGATAGAGTTTCCTGGCAGTGAGAGCCAGAGCATCAACGTTTTCTTCTTCTCCATCTCTCAATCTCCAGCTGAACTCCTGTATTAGCCTTCCAATGGCGGAGCGGCTATTAGCATCGCCTGAAGAGACCCTGCACAAACTCTCTTTCCTCCTCCAAACGCCATTGTCCTGTGCAAATCCATCGCCTCAGATTTCCCGTCGATAAACCTTTCCGGCATCCAAATTTCCGGCCTCTCCCACTGCTTCTTGTCCATATTGCATGCATAAATGTTCACCGCAATCTATCCACAAATCAAATTTTTCATGACCAATTACTAATTAACTTTTGTGACTGTTATTTATTTATCACCACTAACCTCGCTTCCACTAACCTCGCTTCCGGCCGGAACAAAATGGCCGCCTATTTCTGTGTCTTCGTGCACGTATCGCAACGGGATAATAGGAACCGGACTGTGTCTTCTGAGAGTTTCATGAAAGACAGCATCTAAGTATGGAAGTTTAGATATGTCTTCCTCTGTGAGCTTCTTGGTCCCACAAAGGTTGTGAATTTCAGAGTAGAGATGATCCTGCAAAAATAAAAAAAAATTACGAATTTATGCTCATCGAACAACAGGAAAATAACGGTCGATATTATTCGATATTAACCTGTTTTTTTTTTATCCTTGGCGAGTTCATACATCGCCCACTCTGCCACTATCAAAGTAGTGTCCGAAGCCTCGACGATCGATTCCCATAACAACATAGATAGTTGATCCTCGTTAAGAGTTTTCGCCTCCGACAACAAGAAATCGATATAGCAATTCAAGTCCTGGTTACGATAAACGAATATTAAGATCGAAATATAAATGAGAAGCGACGAATTTGTTACTACCTCACCGGAGGCAATTCGCTTCTTCTGTTCTTTGATTAAGCTACTCATAACGGCTCGTCTATTGAACGACATTCGATGAATTCTCTTCTCGATGCTCGTATTCGGAATCCATTTCAAATAGGGAAAGAAGGCCCTCCAATCAACCTCTATTGCACCCTCCATTGGATCAACCACTAGAACCTTGAATACTTCCTCCCTCGACATAATTCTTTCGAGCTGATCGACGTAAATTGTTTCCACATCCTTCCCCAGCGCCTGCCATGAACGATTACTCTCGTGTTTTTCAGAAAATGATGGATAAAAACGAAGAGAAAAACTTGTCGAAATAGCTCACCTCTTTCAATGCCAAGCCAAAGAGCTCCGACTAGAACAAATGTCTAAAATCGACCGCCTCTGAGGGAGAATTCTTGGCATGCGCGTGTAATTTACTCGAAATGTTTTCAACCATGGCGTCTCGGTGGATTCGATGCCGCCTCTGCGTGAAAACGAGGAATCCGATCGACTCAAAATGGGCTCATCGTCGATAGTTTAGCAATTAGATTTAGCAGCTAACCTGAGCTGTGACGCCCAACATATTTGTGAGCAAGTTCTTCTTTACGGACTTGTGGAACTCATCGTAATCACTCGTTGCAACCATGCATTTATCGGATGTGAGAATCTGCAGAGCTTTCGTCAACTTTCTGGTCGATATAGACGAGTGTCTCGTTACCATCGCCTGCAACGATTTTTATAAAATTTAGTCGAAACGGAGGCTGCTTTTTGTCGTTTGTTTTTTGGGTTTGTTCTGTGTTTTGATTCATGGATTGCTTGCTAATAATTTGTCAACTCTTCAGTAGATAAAGGATTTGATTCGCTACCTCCTTCGCAACATCAGCGGAATTGAGAACGATGACTGTTGAATAACCGGTTTTGATTGAATAAATTGGTCCGTATATCTCGGCCCAGTTGGCGAATGTCTTGTGGGGTTTCTTCTCCTTCAGTTGCAGCAGGTTTCCGATCACCGGCAGCCCTGGAACCACTGTAAAACACACCAGTATCTTTAGAAATAACCAAATATGGGTTTCCATGGAAACGAGAAAAGGAAGAGAATCAGAATCAGGAACAGCAGCGAGCGAGCAATGGCCTTTTCTCCGGCGCGTCGATTTAAGTCCTTTGAGAAGGAACAAGACCGTCGACAAAGAGAGTCCACCCAGAACGACAGCGGAGGCAAACGGCGCCGCTTGAAATTCTTGAATGATTCGAGGGATTGTAGAAACGGAGGCCATTGATCTCTCTCTTTCACAGAAGTTATGGTGGATCCCAAATCACTCGGACACTCAAAAACCTCCCTGGATCCTCCCCTATAAAGGAAGAACCCCAGCAGATAAAAACGCTCAAAAAGAACAAACTGGCCGCAGTAGGGACAAAGCAGATAACTTCTGCATCGTGCACCTGAAATATATATACAATTAATGGATGGAAAGCCAAACAGAAACACCCCATCAATCTCACATAAAACATTCGGCATCAAATTCAGATGTTTGAAGTTGGGAATTGAACAGATTCCATATTTGGCTTGATTTACTCTGCACAGTCTAAGTGCCATTTGGGCTTTTCTGTTCTGGCCCTGGCCAGATCATTTTGATAGATGACGACGAAACGGCATCTGGGTCATTTCAAAGAATCATATCTTGTTCGATTCCACGGTGTAGCGGACCCGGAAGAAAAAAAAAGTTACAATAAACTGTTTGTAAACGGGGAGTCTAGCTTCGATAAATCGAAGGAAAGAAAGGGATGAAGATGAGTTATAGGGGCTTTGCATTTAAACAAAAAAACAGGGAGATATTAACAGTGAGATTATGGAATAATAGTTTTTTAAAATGGACAATGCAGAGCAGTTGGTTGTGTGTAACTTCACTCTGATTCTCAGATTTACATCTTTGAAATTTCGTTCGTGTTATTGTCGGAGACGATCGAAGAGATATTTCAGGGGAAAGGGTTACGAATCGTTTGCGGGAATGAAAGCTATGAACTAACAAAAGTGGGTGCATTTTGTGAGATTGTATTTTGTATAACTAGTAAATTGAAAAAATGGGATGGACAAATTCAATGTTGCAGGATTTAGTAGCCTGGAACGACTGGAGGTGGTGGTGACGCGTACTGGAATCCCATGTTCGGCGGAAGAACGATATCTTGGGTTGGAGGTGGTGGAGAGAAGACGGGAGGAGGAGGGGGTGAAGGAGATGGAGAAGGTGGTGGTGGAGAAAAGACCGGCGGTGGCGGCGGAGAGGAGTAAGCAGGTGGTGGAGGTGGAGAACGGCCTGGAGGAGGCGGTGAGTAAACCAGTGGAGGCGGTGGAGAGTGGGTTGGTGGAGGAGAGTAGACGGGTGATGGTGGAGACGGATCTGGTGATTCTGGAGAGTGAGCCGGCGGCAGAGGAGTAGCAGAGGGGACCGCCGGGGTCGGAGATAGTGCCGGTGACAATGGAGATTGAGCTGGAGGAGTACATGTCGGAGGCGGCGGAGATCGGCGCCCTGTGAATGGTGATTGGTCATATGGGTCTTCGATTGGGGAAGGTGACACTGTCGTCGGAGGAGAAGACTCCGGTGGATTTTCCGGCGTCGGAGCTGGAGGGCTTGAAGTAGGCGTTGACGGTCTTAGAATTGGAGACTGGCCTGACGGCGATGGAGATGAAACTGGTGCAGGGATCGGAGAATTATCTTCCGTCGGAGGAGCTCCTGGGTACTCCGGTTGCTTTTCCGGTGAGCTAATCGGAGCTGATTGTTTCGGCGGTTCAGACGGCGTTGGTTGCGGGTTTGGAGCATTTGCAGACGGCGGCGATCCTCCGCCGCCGCACTTGGATTTACTGCAATCCA
This sequence comes from Begonia fuchsioides, assembly GCA_003255005.1. Lineage (NCBI taxonomy): Eukaryota > Viridiplantae > Streptophyta > Magnoliopsida > Cucurbitales > Begoniaceae > Begonia > Begonia fuchsioides. Next base: position 113,560 of record QAOC01044849.1, read on the forward strand.
CCGGCTTGTTCACTACTGCACTGCAAATCTTCTCACCTCTCTGCTTCGGCCTCTCCGGCAAGCAGTTAGTGCTATCGTCGAACACGGCGTTCCTCTTCAAAGAGGCTCCGCATTCATCTGCGGCGCCATTGAAGAAGTTGAACGAGTAGGTGAAGTTAACCAATCCGGGTAATTTGCAGAGACTTTCAGGGATAAACCCAGTCAAAACATTGTGCGAAATATCCAAACGCTCAATTTTTTCAAGGCTCGCAAAGGTCTTCGGCAAGATTCCGGTGAACGAGTTCGATGCAATATCCAAAACAGTCAAGTTCCCGAGCAATCCGAGCTCCGACGGCAAACAACCTCCAATATTGTTGTTCAAGAATACAATCTCGTCGAGGGAGTTCTTCATTTTTCCGATGCTCTTCGGAATGCATCCCTTCAGTTTGTTATTAGCAACGACGACGACGGACGCCGGAGAGTTTCCGAAGTTCTCCGGTAGAGTCGACGTGAATCTGTTGTTGTTCAAGAAAATTGCGTCGAGTTCTTTCTCAAAAAGCTCCGGCGGCAATTCACCCTCGAAATTATTAAACCTCAAATCAAGGTATTTGAGGTTCGGAATAGAAAGGACCACGGACGGGAAAGGTCCGACGAAACGGTTGTTGCTGATGTCGAGTTCGTAGAGAAGCTCAAGCCTGTAGAAGCTCTCCGGGATAACTCCACAAAACCTGTTGGAGTTAATGTGAAACAATGCGATATCAGTCAACAGAGCCAACTCATCTGGAAGGTTGCCGGCGATGTCCGCGCCGTTGATATCGATTCCGGCGACGACGGTGAGATTAGGGTCTTCAACGGAAGGCGCGCAAAAAACTCCATTGTAAGAGCAAACGTCACCTCCAACCCAATTTCCGGTGGTGTTAAAAGGGTCGGAGAAGATGGCCTTCTTCCATTGTTGCAGGGCAACGTAAGCCTGACCAAGCCTGGAGTTTGCACAATTCACGTTCGCGCCCAAGGAGAAATCGAAATTATGCAGCAAATCACCATTGTTATCCAAGGTAAGAAGCTGACGACTAGCAACGGAAGAAGCCCCGTCGTGCTCAGCGGCGAAAGAGGAAGAAGACGAAAGAAGCAGAAGAGAGAGAAGGAAGAAGCCGCCTGAGGCCTGCATTTTCGACGAAAAGACGACGTTGATACCTCGGAAAGGCCCAGACTGCCGATAAAAATGTCGGGGGAGAAAAAGAAGAATGCGGGGTAATCTTATAACGAGGAAAGTAGCCAGTTGTTTCTGGAGAAATCGTTGAACGGCCGAGCTACAATCTCTCTGCAACTTTTGACGATCGTGGCGGAGGGTTTTCTCTCGACCGCAGAAATTTCCATGGATATTCTACTGACTTGCCTAGTTTTCGTTTCCCAAGTTTACTAAGTTTGGCAAGAGAAAGATGCAGCATTGGACGTCGCTGTGATGCTGGAAACCATGGCTATTTTTCGTAATTGATTGTTATTCTGCAAGACCAGGTCGTCTTCTTCCTCAACGGCCACAACCCAAAACAGACAGGACGTAGATTTCAAACTCGACCAAAATTACCATTATCAATGGCGACGAGAAAGAAAGAAACATCCATGGCCGCGACCTGGATTTGTACACAGTTTTCGGAGAAGTTCACAATCTTACTCGGCTTCTCATTCTTATGGACATGGATAAACGGAAAAACTTGTATAATTTAGGAGTTCATCTTATACCAGTCTTCTTAAGCCACCATTAATCTCCTTAATTCAAGCAATGCTGAGTTTTCTGACTACATTGAATAGAACTCTTACTTTGGTAGGAAGGGCCTTTGGTTATTGGCTGGTGGACGGGCCATACGCTAACGGTTGAGACGAGCCATGGGCGGACAGGCTAACCAAATGGGCATATGGGGGACGAGAAGATGGGCCAGAAACTGTGACCTTTAGGGGCCGAGTGAGCCATGTTCTGTTGAATAGAGACCGGCAATGGTCAGAGTGGGCTGGCCAGCTCAAGGCTTTCGAGCTGTCCCTTTGAGCCCATGTGGGCCCGACCCTTGAAAAATGGGCTGGAACGATCCATGATCAGAAGCCCGGGCTCACCCAAGAGTGCTAGTGCGCCAGGCTGACCCAGTAGAAAATGGGTCGTGCTACCTACAATAACGAGCCGACCCATCCGCGTACGAGTCATGGGCCTTAGATGGTAGGATTTGGATGCGGGCCGGATAACGGGACGACGAGCCAAGCCCTTCTTCACGGCAGGTTTGAGGTTGTTCTTCCATCGCTCGAGGCAGGATTTGAGATCCTTTGGAGTGAAGTTCCATTCCTTGGCGCCGCCGTACTGCTAAACGTAAGCTTCGGAAGAGTGCGTCTTCATGCGGCTGCCAGCGTCGGCGGTCCTGCATCTCATCTCCACCATGGGCTCTGGCTCTCTTGTGCCCTTATGGCGAGAAGGTGAGAAGGGGTGTTAATGCAGAGGACGTCCAAACGAGAGAGAAAAGCTGTAAAATACAGCTTGTTAGAACTTCCAAAGCAACCTTCAAACTGACTACAGAATCATATTTGGCTTTTGAGATGGAAAGTTTTCGTCATCGTTTGGTTGTTGATTTTTCAATGATTTTGGAATTGGACACAGAATGAGATGGAAAATACGCCGCCGCTCTTCTCGCCGTTAATCAGGCCGCCACCATTGTCTTCGGAGGCTCTCAAGGCTGGCGTTCCGGCTACAACTACACAGAGTGGGCAATTCAGAACCAGCAGTTTTATCACGGCGACACTCTGGGTAAGTGGTAAACTTAACTAATATTCACAGTTCGCATTCATCGTCGCCCTTAATATAGCTTTTTATGTCTATGTAGTATTCAAGTACGATCAACCGAGGAGAGGCGCAGGGCATAGTGTTTACTGCTGCCAAATTTATGGAGCTTTGGAGCCTGACATTTTAAGGGGCGAGAAGGGGGGCTGGTCCCATGCAAGGACGGGGCCAGGGCTTCTCCGTCGCGCTCGATCAACGGCGACCTTATTACTTCGCCAGCACTGAATCTAAAGGCGACGACTGCGCCGAAGCCCAGATGAAATTCTTCAGATCAGTTCATCTCTCTTTCTCTCTCGCTAGTCACATTTAAAATATGCTCTTGTCTGAACAAATAATATATTCAGAAAAAAGCTTTAAAATTGGTCACAAACGACACACCTAGTAACCAATAAGTCATAGTTTAGTTTGAGTGAGAAATGATAGATTTAGTACAAAGAATTTAGGTTCGACGCCTGCATTTTTCTAGTGTAAGAGTTGTTATATTTAATGTTGTGGTAGCTCCTTCGGACATCAGGTTAATGTCTTATATCTCTGGGCCGTTGAGTCATCATGATAATCTCCTCACATACTGGGTGTTGAGGCCTGGGGGAGAAGGGATTTCGACTTTTGTACAAAAAAAATATTCACATGTTTATTCCAAATAAAGCATTTCTTTTTTTAAAACGACAGCGTTTATTCTCCAAAATGCAGATATTTGATTACTTCCTTATTGGGGACAATTATTTGTTATTTCATCATTTTATTTATTATTAGTAATAAAAAAATTCAAATAAAAAACAACTAAAAATATACTTCAAAAGTTCTTCGTGCCATCATTTTTTATATATTAAACAGGCGTTAACAAGATGATAATACGACTCCAAATGTAATATTGAGTTTCATACGAGCAGAGAAGCTTTTAATTATCAGGAAAAGCTGGATTTTCGGAGAATGTTGTCGTCATGTATTCTCTCACCTCCCTCGATATAACATCTCTCATGGCATCCCAAAAACCAGCCGGGAAACTGTCGGGCCGCCGCTCCACGACCGGACCGACGTCTCCGCCGTTCATCCTCGGAGGAGCCAGAGTCAAAGCAGTCAAAGGGTCATTGTCGGACCCGTCGAAAAGCGGCATGGATCTCGACGAAGAAGGCCTGGGATTGCTATTACCGGTCTGGAAAACTGGATCCGTGTTCATCTGTCTCCGGCCCCGTCTCTTCAACGTCGAATTCCAATGGTTCTTGACCGCATTATCCGTTCGACCAGGAAGCAGCCGGGCTATGGTGGCCCATCTGTTACCGTACTGCGCGTGAGCCGCCAAGATGGTCTCGTCCTCCGCCGACGAAAATGGTCGGTGCTCGACGCTGGGACAAAGCTGGTTGCACCACCGGAGCCGGCACGATTTCCCGGACCGACCATTAATATAGCCGCTGATCAACGACCAGTTTCTGGGTCCGTATTGTTCAACAAGACGAGTCAAAATCTGATCCTCCTCGGCACTCCACGGCCCTTTGATTCTCTCGGGTCTGCAACTAATTCTCCTCCGCGTCTTACCCGAAAGAGAAGAGTCAGATGAAGAAGATTCAGAGGAAGTAGACGAAGAGCTCATATTCAGAAGATAGAAGAGACAAAGGAAACAAAGCGTGTGGAGCAAAGACAGTACTGAATACCGATTGCAGAAGAGAATGCAATAAATGGTTTTATGTAAAAAAAAACTTTCAAGTAGAAGAAATCAACTCCTGTGGAGCACAGAAATAGCGAAGAATATGCCTACGCTCTCTCTTTTTATAAACACACACGCACAGAGATAGAGAGAGATGCATGCACTTGTAGAGAGAGAGAGGGAGAGAGAGAGGGAGAGAGGGAGAGAGGGAGAGAGGGNGAGAGAGAGAGAGAGAGAGGGTTTCCAGGAAGGTAGCTTTTGTGAGGTAGGTGGGCCGTGGGGGTGCTACTGCTAATGTCCACTCCCTCACTTATTATTTTCTGGTTTTCTGTAAGCTCGGAGAACTATGGAGTTTTGTCGTAATATGATTCTTCTCTCTCTACACTATTTTACTCTTTCGATCTAGTCCTATCGACTACGGATAGGCCTTGGTAAGACTATTTTCTATTTTGATTCAAACGTAAGAGTTAATCACGATGAGTTAACAGTTTAGAGACACCTTTACTTGATACTTCAAGAAATAACTTCAACGTTGAAGGATTAAACTATCACTCTGTGATGATGCAGACTTCGAACTGTAGCTATTGATTTAAATTTGTCATTCTGAGTTATATCCGTACAGACAGATTTTTTTCTATCTAGCTTCATTCCAAGTCGTTGCCCCTTGTTCATATGGGTTCAGACCGGATATGAAATTGCAGAATCTAGTTTTGTATTCAGGTTATTTTTTTTTAAAATTAATCAGGTTTAGAACGAATTTTGAATTTGGATAGAGTTTTGCTTCATTTTGAATAAGATTTTAACAGGATTCAGGTCTCATTTTTTATCCTTGGTCTGGTTTGGTTTAATTGGAATTAAAGACAATTCCTTTAGTAGAAAAACCAAACCGAGCTGGATTGAAACTAATCCGGTTCGATTTTGCTAGGTGAGTTTATTGATGTACTGGAAGGATACGGACGAAACGTAGCGTTTAAAACATGACAGGAAAGCCCAAGCTGTTAAGCACCAAACAACTATGTTTTTTATAAACGACGTGCGGGCCCTACCTCTTTTTGACTACTTTCGTCGATTTATCACTCTGACAGATGATTTCCAACGTCTGATTCTCTCATCAACGGCTCTGATTCTCTCTATTCATTAGAAGATCCCCTCCGGCAATACCCACTTTGAAATACGACTTCAACGTCCTCCACGTAGGACGGGCCCCACCCCCAGCCTGGAAGAATCTCACGTGATTCGAGTTGAATCCGTTTGACTTCCTTGTTCCGTCCATCCTTTTTAGCCCTCCACTCCACCCCCTGAGAGCGCGAGAGTCACCGACCAATGAGATGATGGTGTTTGGAGAGACTTCGTGTAACAGTGAGGTAAGATTAGCAAGAAGCAGTTGAGCCGTTAAATATACACAGCTGGCAACTGAAGTCTATCTCACCGACTCGCCTTGCTGGCTGGTTTTGAAAACTCCCCCTGCCGTTCACTTTGATTTTCGTGGATTATTATCTACGGCCGGTTGTAGGGTATGAACGGGCCCAATTCGTGGGTCTCGAGGAGACCCATTTGGACTTTTTGGTTCTCCCCGATGGGCCCCAAAGTAGTTTATGGTCGGGTCGGGTCAGGCCGGCTCAGATGGCTTCTCAATCGGTCCACTTCTAGCCCAACTACAGACCAACCCAACATAAACGCACGTGTGGAAATAAAAGGATAAATGATGATTAGATTCCCCTCCGGCCATCATTGATGAACAAAATCACATGATAAAAGTTGATCGAACGAAGAAAATACTCAGTTCAGTCCCCGTCGCTCCGTCTGGATTTATCCTGTAAAACGCTTCGGAATCTTTCGACCCAATGACCCGATCGAATCTGGCTCTAAGACAAGTCATCTCGCCGTCGAGTGAATCTTTCACCGGCGGCGATGATGGCGACGGAAGAACCCCGGCGCCCATCGAAACGCCTCTCAAAAGCTGCATCAGTAAACCACATCGTCGGACTTGGCAGTCCTTATCGAGTAGCCTATTTTTCTGCCGTTAAAGTAAACAGCCCAGACGAACTCCTCCAAAACCTTCTTTTTATGCGTCTTCGTCTCGCTCTCCAAGGCGATTCTGAGCACATCGGACGCCATTTCTTTATGCAAAGCGTTGGTATAGATCGGAAGCTCGATCACGAACAAGGGTAAACAATGGGCGTCTTCTTGTATCGCTAAGCTCACTCGTCCTTTTCTGTAGCCAAAAATGGTGCCAGTAGTGGCGCTGTATTTGAGCATGGGCTTTCTGGGTCTTCCCAGCAAGGCCACCATTATGCAGCCGGAGGTCAACATGGGGAAGAGCTTTAGCATTTTGAGAAGCCCGAGTTTATGGCGGAGCAGGGAGAAGATGGCTGAACTTTCCGTCTGGTAAAAGGGGCTGGAGTGTACCGAAGGCATTGTTCGAGGTTTCAGTGAGAGAAAGCTTCAAACGCTGTATTTGTAGCCGACGATAGGTGGCGAGATGACCAGACTCATTCAGATTATCCATTGGAAACCGGTACCCGTTTGGTCGGGTAGAGTCCGAAACTTCGTAGGTAAAAAATAGCAATGAGAAACTTGAAATAATAATGTGATAATTCATACAATGTCGGAAACCTAATATGCATTATCCATCCATAACCGGGACAAAAAATTAATGTAGCAACAATCTAACTGTTTAATAGCCAATCCGACTCAATACAAATAATCAATTAAGACCCATGATTCAAACCAAACAGTAGATTCACGGGCAAGTTTCGAACATGGATAGAATAGGCGTTTGCCACTCCTAGCATCTCGGTTTTTGCTTGGTAGTGCATATTAAATAATTTGAGTCAAGTTCAACTCGATTTTGCTTTTGTGTAATTGCGAGAAAGACAAGGGTGATATGGCGAAGGCGGGTATGAAAAGAGAGAACGGGTTGGTCACGATAAGATAAAAGAGGGGCCGGGGACGAAAAAGACTTGAACGGGAAAGTTACTCAAAGGAGAGTGTAACAACTTATATCATCCCCTTCTCTCTTTCTCTCTCTCTTTCAATTTCTATGTTACTTTCTAAGTTTAATTAAAAATATAAATGTAATATTTTGATTATATGTTTTGCGGAGAAGTACGTCACAAATGCTATCTTATTTCGGGTCATTTTTGTTTCATGTAAAATTGTTACCATTCACGTCACATGGGTTAGATCATGCACGAATTGTTTTCGAGAAATCACAAAATAGCAATGCTGCGATAGGGGTCATATCAAATACCATAGATGATTAAGTTAGTGAAGAGTCACTCTCTAGCTTTAGCTTTGTGCTCACACCCAACATGGCTTGGCTGGTGCCCCATCCAAAGCAGGACCACCCTACTTGGTACCATTCACTCTCTTCCAAATCTTCATATTTTCATATTTCTATAAATCGTTTACTAATTTGAGGTATCAAACCGCCATGGTTTACTTCAATTATGTGCAGAGGATGTACCTAAAACTAAAATCATATGGAATTATTTCGACAAACTGCAAAAGAAAAAGAGGGTCCTTTTTACCTCTGTCGATGCACGAAATCGCTTCTTTTTCGAGCTCGTTTGGTAGTTGAAGGCACAGCCAATCAAGGAATGACTCTAAATCCTTTGCGAAATCGAGCAAATACCATTCCAACATCTTTGGGATTCTGAATTTCTTGGAGGAAATCCCGATTGCCGCCTGCATGTAGTCTCGTTTGGCTACTTCCAATTGGTTCTCGACCTCGGCCGAAGTATAAACTCTTACCTTCATTTATAAACATATGATCATAAATTCTATATAAGATCCTAAAACTTCAAATATGCAGTGGTTTGGTTGAGGAAACTTACAGCGGGAGAGGACCAGCTTCCACAGGACAGAGCAAATGTGACTAATGGTTCAGATAATTCCAATCCAAACATGCTTCTTATTGTCTTCTCGTCATTTTTTGCACTCTTTGAAAAGGTCTAGTCGTGGGGATTCCCGTGAGAAGTTAGATGGTTTTGTTTTTAAAATAAGAAACAAAAATGAAGAAAGGATCTTGTCTAGGATACGAAATGAAGATTGCTTACGTATTGCCAATGATATGGTAGTCTCAGGATGAAATGTTCAATTGTTATAGCATTTAGCAAGTGTCCACCCACTAAAATTGTTCCCTGAGTTGTAAAAAAAACTAATTTTTTTCTGAAAAAATAACCACAAGTTGCAGGAGCTCAGTAAGAACATTCAATGGCAGAAGAAGAGCATACCTTCTGCATCAGTACAATGACCATTTCAGGAGTTTCTGGAATTCCATGTTCTAGATATGCCTGAAGAGAAGTAGAAAAAATGAACATGCTTGCATACTAGATATTGAAAATGTAAATCTTTGATTATATTCATAGAAATCCTCACATTCATCATGCAGGAGTTGTGGATGTTAATCCAGAATGCAAGCTTTTCCTGATGTGTAAGATTCTTTAAATTTGCTGAAGCAAGTTTCTGAAGGAGCAGTCTGAAATTAAGGTCTAGAGATTAAAAGATAATCCAAAAAGAAAGAACAAAAACAAATCATAATGCATACCTCAATCGGCTAATTAAAAACATAGAACTTGCTGTTCGCTTTCGATTGATCGATCGAGATTCTACGACGTGTAAATTCTTATAAGGGCCAATGTCTCTAGTTCCAAATTTCGATAAAATTCTGTAAGGATCACAGTATTTTTGCTTTTCTCCTTTTTCTTTCAATGATGACATTCTTAAAAGAATGCTTGATAAGCACTTCAATATCTCTTCAGATAACATGTTTGGACGCTCATCTTCAGATTGAATGAAGCATCTTTTCACGTCTCTTTCTTCTTGCTCTGTCGCCCGTTCTGACTGCGAATAGGCAAATCGAGTCAATTTAATATGAACAAGGAAAAGGAGGATCAAAGTTAGCAGGTAGTTAACTCATACATCTAGCTTATTAGTACGCAAATTCTTAATTGCTGATGTATGATCAAGAGGAGGTTTCTTTCCACTAATGCTGACGGTATCAAGTCTTGGAGTCGTGGATTCTCGGTTGTTCTTCGTCGAATTCACACGACTATGATTCTCCTTGCCCGGGAAATCATCTGAGATATAGGAAAATACATCAAATTTTCTAGTCAACATTTCAAATGAAAAGAGATAAGAAGCTCATATGCAGGGACAAACCAGATACAGAAGGCAAAGTTTTGGTAGAAATAGTGGAATTCTGAACGAAAAGCTCGGATTCTACTTGTTTGGGCTTGATTGAATCAGATGAATCGTCTTTCATCTTTGTTGAAGATGACATAACGACAGCTTCACAGTAGAGGTTTTTCCTAAAATGAACAACCTGCTGTTCGAGTCGAACAATCTCCTCCTCCAAAACAGCTACTTCTGCAAGAAGCTCGAGCATCTACGAAACAAGAATAAGAAATCCAAGTTTAAATCCAAACACAGTGAAGATAAGATTCTACGAAGAAAAAAGGGAATGAAATTACTGACATATGGAGGGAGGAAAGGAGGGAGACGAGGCAAAGCTCCCAAAGGTCTGGTGAAGGCCCTCTTCAGAGCTCTCTGTACATTCTCTTCTTGTCTCAGCTTCTTCCTCAACTTATCAATCTAGAAGAATCATAATTTGAAACTCAAAACTAATGAATTGAAGAAAAGGAAAAACGTTGATCTGAGAAGTTATGAATTTTTATTTTTTTTACGTCTTTCTGCAGAGCAATTTTTCTGTCTCTACTTGAAACTCGTCCACTCGTCGTAGCTTTTGCAGTGCCATCCCTCACCTTAGCCTCCAAAATCTCCACCCGATCCTAAAAACAATTTCACATTATAAGCATCGGTAATTCTGATCCAAAAAAAGGAAAAACACAGACGAAACCGTGCTTGAGTGAGAAAATTGCGAAGAAGAACGATCGCATTTCACGGATTCAGGTTTTCTAACACAAAAAATTGTTAAAAAGATCAAATCAGTTTAGTTTACTTTTTGATTATCGATTAAAGATTTCATAGTCTGTAGCCTGGTTCTCCCTCCGCTGTTCATCCTCGATTCTGCAAATATAGAACCTTATTAATATTACGGAAAGCAAACAAGAAATGCAAATAAAAATGGACTCAATATAATAATCTTACTCTGAATCAAACAGTCGCGAGCAGAAACCATTTCGATTCCATGAACAGCACAGAAGCTTCGAAGGGCGTCCTCTCCGCCTTTTAGAGAGAGAAGCAGAGAAAATGGGAGGAGAGAGAGAGAGGGTCTGATAAAGAGCGAACTACAACTTACAGCAGATATATAACCCAGTGTCCATCTCCAAGATCACTCACTAACATGCTCCGTCATCATGGAGCAACGTGTCCCTTCTCCTTTTAACCTTTTTTCCTTCTGTTCTTCGATGTATGAATCCAAAAAGTAAAAAAGTTTCGTTCTTTCCCAATGAACACCATTTAACTAACTTAATTCGTCAGATTAAGACGATGGGTTGACCCACAAAAATTGAGAGTTCATCAAACCAGTACACAATTTGATTAGTTAAATCCAATCAGAAAGAGGTGGAGCGTGGATGTCTTAAATAAGATGATGAATTGTATTCGACAGCAAACTGCCGATCCAATCACATGCTTGCCAACTAAACACACTTGTTCTTTCCCAAAAACTTAAGAACCTAATTCCTCTCGACACAACTACTCGAATCAAAGCAAATTACCGTTAAATGAAGAACACAAACTACAACACTATATTATCATATAATTCACAGGAAAAAAACAAATGAAGCCTCCAACTTTCCAAGTTTATAATTAATGCTTTCCAAAATGTTAGTCAATCTGGGTGTTCAAGAAGACCCCACTTATCATGCAAATACAGCTAAACTAAAAATGTGAAAATATAGAAATAATGTGGTCAAATCTACGCAATTAGCTAAGCTAATTGACATTCTGTAATTTCTTTTCAATGGGTTTTAAGAAAAACTGGAATGGTGGGATATGATTGTCTCTCTCTCTCTCTCTATCTCTATCTCTAACTCCACGAGCATCAATGAACTTTACATAAATACCAAGAATAACACTTTGATTATGCGTGCATGTCTATAAATGATAAGAGGGAAACTACAACTACATGAGTTCACGAAAGGAAAGAATACAAAAATGAAGCAAAGGACATAACAAATAGAGTAGGAATGAATACATCACAGCTAGTAGCTTCCACGTGAGAATTACCTTTTAAAGTATGCATCTTGGGACTCCATTATTTTTGCTTAATCCTTCTCTTTGTTCCAAATGCAGATTGAGAGTACAAGAAAGGCGGATTTGCAGTAAACGATACAGTTTATACTCTGTTAAGCGGCCTACGGGTCCCGTGGTTTTTTACCCTCTTTAATTCGAGGATTTTCCACGCTAAAAGTCTTGGTGTCACTAATCTCGTTTCTGTGGTGTTTATCATTATTGATTGATATTGGTTTGCCTATTTGATTACAAGTAGTAGAGAACAAGATATTTTATCCGCTGTGCAATCTCGGTTTGAGATTTTATTGAGTATTATCGGTTTCTCTACACCCTATTTGTCAACAAGTGGTATCAGAGCTCTGTTGTTTTGGGGTTGTTATTCTTGTGTTTTTCAAATGGAAGAATCTAGTAATAGTAGCAATACTATGATTAAACTCACGGCTACCAATTACTCAATTTGGAAGTCGCGAATGGAGGACTTATTATGTTGTCTGGATTATGAAGATACACTTTTGGGAGACGAAGGTAAACCAAGTGACATGTCAGAAAAAGATTGGGCTAAGTTGAACAGGAAAGCCGTTGGCAAAATTCGACAGTGGGTTGATAATAGTGTTTATCAACATGTTGCCAATGAGATAAATGCCAACAAAGTATGAGAGACTTTAAGGGAGTTATATGAAAAGAATAATGCTCAGAATAAAGCTTTTCTTTTCAGGAAACTGATG
>QAOC01044877.1:6022-25609 GCA_003255005.1 Begonia fuchsioides
CCACCAAACCTCCTAAACCAAGACAATGGAGTCTTCAGCAAAAACTCCACGTTCCTAACATAACAAAAGAAGAATGAAAAATAGAGACTTAGGATTGGACCTAAGCTCCATCAAATGGGGCTTGGTTTGGACCAAGCCGAACCCAAATCCCAACGAAATTGGTTCAAACCGAACCAATTTGTTTACATCAAAACATCCCAAATATTTTAGTATTTTACAAATACAAAAATCAAACATTACTTGGTCATTCCTTGGAAGACTTCATCTCCCCAAGTAGTGGTGCATACGGTCTCCATTGTCCTCGAAACCGAGTGTAGTTATGTCCTGGGTGGTGAACTTGGCAAGGAAGATCTTGGATTTTCGGCTAACTTCTTCTCTTCTTTGTACTCCCATTGTAAGCAATGTTTGGGGAGTTCTTGATCATAATGTGAAGGAATATCTAGGAGCTCCAATGTAGGGAAAAATGTACCTGCAAAATCAACAAACATATTAGCTAAATGTCTTGCACGGCTTCGAGTTGTTGCTCCTTCCGATTATGGGTGAGTCCCGGGCACATCACAACCGTATGTTTAGAATGGGATATGGGGAGAGCTGCCTCGAGGGAGGCCATATGGTGCTAATACCTTATCCTGAGAATTCTCTCATACGATGTATGAAAAATGTCAAGCAAGTAAAGATCAAGATTAAGAAAATTTGTGGGTGGAGTCGAATTGGCTGCCTTTCCGAGTGGGCCATATGGTTCTCTGTGAGCTACCCGTGTGGAAGGTCATATGGTGCCATTCTCTCCCTTACGTGTGCCCGTCTATTATGTCAAGATCAAGATCAAGTATCAAGTTAAGAATCAAGATAAAGAACAAAATGAAGCATGGTTTTAAGCATGACATGAGCAATTTAAGCATGTAGGTGATATGATTTCTTACTTAGCTTTAGGCTCATTAGTTAGGCTTTGTGATATAAGTGTTGAAGCTCGGGATGAGGAATTTAGTCCTCACCACGTGCCATGATACGAGGATGGAGCTACTTTGGAGCGGGATGTTTACGAAACCGAGTGACGACCCGTGGGTGAAGGAAGAAAGAAGTTTTAAATATTTTATTAAGTTTTATGAAAACTTGTTTGAATGAATTATCGTGGATGGGCAATGTTTGAATGTTTTGTGCTATTGCCTATCTATGACATGTAATGAACAAAATGATATTTTGATATACATTTCTATGACGTGTTTTATAAGTATGATGGGATCAGATTTTTAACAGTTTTTAATGTTTTACGCTTCCGCTACAATTTTAAATCAAGAGTTTTTAACGAGATTTTAAAAAGAAAAATTTTACCGTTGTTTTTAAAGAACGAGATGTTACATTTCTTGAGGTGTCAATAAATCTTGGCATCTCTAAGTGTGGTAAAGAGTGTCTTAAGATAATTCAAATGGGAACACAAATCAAGACTATATACAAAAATGTCACAACATATTCCACAATGAATTTACCCAAGAAGTCTTTAAGAACACGATGCATAAGTCTCATAAACGTACTTGCTATCTTAGAAAGTCCAAACGACATTATTAACCATTCATAGAGGCCATACATTGTTTTGAATGTCATCTTCAATTCATTGCCTTCATTCTAATTTGGTTTTGGCCACTTTTTATATCCACTTTGGACAATAAGTTCATCTAGCATGTCTTCAAGCCTAAGAATGGGAAACCTGTAGTTGACGGTGATTTGGTTGATGGTGTGGCTAGCCACTCTCATTCTCATACTCACAACATGAATTATCAAACGTATCCGTTTATGAGTAAATCTTGTACCCGCTTGTTCAGCTTCTTTGATTGTTCTAGATTCATTCGATAAGCAGGATGGTTAGGAAGTACAACTCCCTGGTGTAAGTTTATTTGGTGCTCAATCCCCCTAAGGGTGGCAGCTCTTGTGGAAGCTCCTATGAGAAGACATCTTGAAGTTTGTCAAGGAGTGCTCAAAATTCCATATGAATTTCACCTACAAATTCAATCTTTTCTCTGAGCATCAGTAGAATCAATGGTCAGCTAGTCATAGTCAACTTTCTTAACTCCTTGCACAAAAACACTATAACACTATTGATTTTGCCTTCCCTTCCCTTCTTCTCTCCTCATCAAAAGTACTTGATCCACATAAAAACTTTTCCTCCAAAAGATCGAGTGCAACCTTATTAATTATGGCAAATAACTACGATTATAAGGTTTTTAGGCTTCTAGGGTTCTATGATTTCTAGGGTGTCTTCAAATTTCTAGTGTTATAGGATTATAAGGTTTTTAGGATTCTAGGGTTCCATAGATTTTTGACTGTCTACTTATATAGGGTTATGGTGTATCCAGGGTTATGGGGTATCTAGGGTTCTGGGTTTTCTATGGTTTTTGGGGCTTCTAGTGTTAAAGGGTTTCTAGGTTTGCTAGGGTTCTAAGGTTCTAAGGTTAAGGGTTCTAGAGTTCTAGCAATTGTACAAATTCTAGCATTAATATGATTCCTAGGGTTCTAGGTTTCTAGGATTCTAAGGTTTGTAGGGTTTCTATTGTCCCAAAGTTTCTATCATTTCTAGGGTTCTATGGTTACCATTCCCTAAACTGTCTTTTTTTAGTTGAATAGTAAAATGAGAAAAAAGGGTCAAAATTTCAGCGCGTTGGCCTTTCTGGTTTTTGGTGTCTCCCTTTTTTTTCGAGGGTGCATTTTTTTGCCATTTCGATATTCGATCCAAAAAAAAAATTTGGGTTTACTATTCTAAAAACTTACTCCACAAACTAGGGGCAAGCTGAACCGTAAGGGATGGTCTGGGTGTATAGTAGTTGTTTCATATGGAGGTACAGTTCATTTAGGGTTTCACAGTGAGGGTTTGCACTTTTCTCGAGGTTATTGTTCATCAGGGTTTCGGGTTACGGTTCATTAGGGTTTCTAGGGTTCTCGTTTTTCTAGGGTTTTTATAGTCCTAGTGTTCTAGGGTTGTAGGCTTCTAGGGTTCAATGGTTTATAGGGTGTTTTTCATTTTCTAGGGTTTCAAGGATTAGAGGGTTCTATGGATTTTTGAGTTTCTAGTGATGTAGGGTTATGTGGTTTCTTGGGTTCTTGGTTTCCTAAGGTTTTTGTGGGTTCTAGCGTTAAAGGGTTTCTAGGGTTCTAGAGTTCTAGAGTTAAGGGTTTCTAGGGCTCTAGCGTTTCTACAGTTTCTAGCGTTTCGATAGTTGTTAGGGTTTTAGGTTTCTAGGATTCTAAGGTTTGTATGGTTTCTATTATTCTAGATTTTCTATCGTTTCTATAGTTCTATGGTTACTATTCTCTGAACTGTCTGTTTTTGATGAATAGTAAAATGCAAAAAAAAGGTCAAATTTTTGGCACGTTATGCGCTCTTGTTTTCGGTGTCTCCCTTTTTCATCGAAGGAGCAACTTTTTGCTGTCTCGATATTGGTTCCAAAAAATAAATTTTTGGGTTCACTATTCTAAAGACCTACCCCACAAACTAGGGGCAAGCTGAACCGCAGGGGATGGACCAGGTGTATAGTAGTTGTTTCATATGGGCGGACAGTTCATTTAGGGTTTCACAATAAGGGTTTCAACTTTTCTCGAGGTTACTGTTCATCGGGATTTTGGGTTCCGATTCATTAGGGTTTCTAGGTTCTCGTTTTCTAGGGTTCTCGTTTTCCAGGGTTTTTAGTGTTCTAGTATTCTAGGGTTGTAGGCTTCTAGAATTCTATTGTTTGTAGGGTGTTTTCAATTTTCTACGGTTCTAGGGTTTCTAAGATTCTAGGGTTCTATGGATTTTTGAGTTTCTAGTGATCTAGGGTTATGGGGGTTACTAGGGTTTTGGGTTTTCTAAGCTTTTTGGGGGTTCTAGGGTTAAAGGGTTTTTAGGATTCCTAGGGTTCGAGGGTATTAGGGTTAAGGGTTTCTACAGTTCTAGCGATTCTAGGATTCTAAGATTTTCTATTGTTCTAGGTTTTTACGGTGCATTTTTTAGCCGTTTTGATATTCGTTCAAAAAAATAAATTTTTGGATTTACTATTCTAAAGACCTACCCTACAAACTAAGGGCAACCTAAACTGCAGGGGATTGACCGGGTGTATAGTAGTTGTTTCATATGGGTGCACTGTTCATTTAGGCTTTCACAGTAAGGGTTTGCACTTTTCTCTAGGTTATTGTTTATCAGGGTTACCGTTCATTAGGGTTTCTAGGATTCTCGTTTTTCTAGGGTTCTTATAGTTCATGTGTTCTAGGGTTGTAGGTTGTAGAACTTGTTTTAACCTAAATAGGGGTTGAATTAGGTTAATTAAAAATTTTCGTGAGTTAAATACCTTAAGTACAAAAGTTATGGAAGTTGATTATCGATTCAATTTAGGCAAGCACAATCAACAAAGTAAAAGTTTGAGGGA
The DNA here is from genome assembly GCA_003255005.1 of Begonia fuchsioides. NCBI lineage: Eukaryota > Viridiplantae > Streptophyta > Magnoliopsida > Cucurbitales > Begoniaceae > Begonia > Begonia fuchsioides. The sequence goes on from QAOC01044877.1 coordinate 10,414, forward strand.
GAGAAATTTTGACACCGACATGTTATCGCGGTTCGGCCAACAACTGTCTACGTCTGTGCTTCAAGGTAGCTCCGTGAAGATCTTTCACTTGATTGAGCTTCTGGGTGTCAATCTACTTTACAACTTGACTATTCTTTCTTAGAGGCGTCACCCATTTCTGACTCTTCTTTCTCAAATGCGTCACCCCTTTACAAGTTCACTCAATTATATCGTTACAAGAATTTACGGTTTCTTAACCGACTCTCTCAATCACAAGATGAATAATCAAAAGTGGATACAAGAGATGAGAGAGTAAAATAGCTCAAGAATAATTTTTGCAGCGTTTCGGCGTGTTTTTCTCTCAAGAAAATTGGTTGATTCAATTGGCTTCTCTTCAACTATTTATAACTTTGTAGCAGCTCAGGCTCGGGCGGTCGACATAAGAACGGGAGTGGTCGACCGCAATATAGCCGTTTAGACTAATTAGAAAGTAGCCGTTGGAGCTTTGACTATGTAGTTGTTCCTGAGCGGTCGACATAATCGTGGAGCGGTCGACATAGTTGATTAGCCTGTGAAGGTGCTGCGATTGACATAAGGTCCATCTCTGGAACATTGCATCGGTCGACATAAGTCTTCAGCGGTCGACATAGGTATTTAGCGGTCGACATAGTGGTCGACATAAGTCTTTAGTGGTCAACATAAGTTCCGTCTCTGGAGCTTAACATCGGTCGGCAAAGGTCTTGCACAGTCAACATAAATTTTGTCTTTGGAACATCGACGGTCGACATAAGTCTGTATCGGTCGACATAGGTTACATCTCTGGAACTTTGCCTCTGATCGACATAGATCTTGAGCGGTCGACATACATCTCTTGGGCGGTCGACATATATCTATTCTCTAGAATTATTGCGGTCGACATATATGAATAGCGGTCGACATATATCTCTTCTCTGGAGTTATTGCGGTCGACATATATGAATAGCGGTCGACATACATCTCTTCTCTAAACATGTTGCGGTCAACACATGTGAACAGCGATCGACATAACTTTAGAGAACTTATAAAATTCTACAACACTTGACCAACTTGTTAGACATTAAGTGTACCCTTTGACAAGGGTATCTCACATGGGAATTTAAGTCTATGAGATACATTAACAACACAATTTAATTTAGCTTTCATACATTCACACAAACGATTATCATAACAAATAATTGGTTACTTTAAAAGCCTTTAAAGCCAACAATATCCCCCCTTTTGATGATGACAATCCAATTGAAAGATAAATTGACTATGTTCTCACATTTTTCAATACTCCCCCATAGAATATGCATGCTTCCCAATACTAGAGCATAGAAAAAGATAAAAAAAAAATTGAATTTCATTGAGAGATCATGCAATCATAATTAAGGCATAGAATAATGCAATCTATCTCCCCCATTGGCATTATCAAAAAATTGTTAAATCATTCACAAAGAAATAATTTAGTTTGAGACAAAGATCTGGAAAGAGAACATCCATGAACGGAGAATTGATTCAAAATATCTAAGAAAGAAAATCTACAGACTACTCCCATGGAGATCCTATAAGAGGTGATCCAGGCACATCCATGACTAGAGAAGTTATAGGCACAGTGGTGGAGAGTCGAGGACCTCGGTTCCTGCATGAGATGGGATCAACACCGTACCAGGAGTGGATACAGGTACAATGTCTGGATCACGAGCCGGTGTGATAGATGACTCAATAGTTGGAGCAGGAATTGATTCAGCATTAGGAGCTGGAGAGGAGTGAACTGGAGCTCTAGGACGTTCTGCCGTTGGCTCTTCACAGTCGTCTTCTTCTTCAAAATATTCATCCCAAGCATCAATCTATTTCTTAAGATCATCAACCTTGTTGTGAAGAGACTGAACGAAGGATACAAGATTGGAGATGAGACCAGTGAGCATGTCGAAGCACTCCTTGGACAAGGAGGAAGAACGATGTTGTCCACGCGTGGTCCGATGCTCAGGAGGAATGTGAATTTCATCGGCAGTCAGGGGAGGATCACTTGAAGTGGAAGAGGTAGGAGGTCGGGGAGGCATGGTTTTCTTGTAGTGCCAAACTCCATCATCATCTTGAGCTAATCTCATACGTGCAAGTGTTGAGTCAGAGTAGATATCAAGATTCCTAACTTGGATAAGTGTCATGGAAGGAGGGAATTTGAATCCTTGCTTTGAGAAAATCTCCATTAGCAGAAGGTTGAATGGTAAAGACTTAGATGCCATATCCAAAACTTCTATCATTCGCCTCATTATTATGAAACCAATGTTGAAGCGGCGCCGATGAAAGAACATGTAGAGAACGTAGAGTTCCATGTGGCTTATGTGATCTCTATGCCCGTCCTTAGGCAAAAGGTTGTAGGTGGTGATATGGTGAACTATTCATGATGTGATGTTGAGGTCACTAGCTTTCAGTTTGTACGGCACATTTTTGGGATCCCTAGCAACCAATCTCAGAAAATTCCTATAATATGAGCACCAAACCAGTGAGGGCTCATTCCCTTGTTCATAGTATTGATCGGTGTGCTCGTTAATTTGACAGTTTAGCAATGAATTCAAAGATGAAATAGTGATCTTGATTGATTTTCCATACACAAGGCTCTTTAAGGTAAGGGGATGAGGAGTATAATGAAAATTGGCATAAAATAAGTGAATTGCCTCCTCATGTTATTGGTTCCTAAAGCTAAACAAAGCGGTTAATCCCAAGTAATCACTAGATTCGGAAAAATCTATTCCTTGAATGCAATGGGGCCTATAAACCCTACTCAAGATTAATGGTTTGGATTGAAAGATTTGGAAATACTTATCTGGAGCCGATTCATTTTGTAATAAGTGTTTGTCAATCGCCGGAGGAGGAGGAGGATTATCAGCTTTTGACGTAGACGAATGTTTCCGCTTGATTGGAGGTTCAGAGGAGGAAGCCATAGGGCGTGGAGAAGAAGGAAATCGAGAAAAATGAGCACCATAAACTGATCGACGAAGCCATAGGGAGACGCCATAGCGATTTTTTAGCAGGAGAGGAAGGTTGAGTAATTAAACAAATCGCGGAATAGGGTTTTAAAAACTGTGAGAAAATGGGACATCGGTCGACCGATCGAGGATAATGTCGACTGACCGGAAGCAGAATCGATGGACCTCAACCGTAGTGATGGACAACAGCAGAAGGAAAAAAAATTGATGTATCTAAACACCATCAAATCGGATTATCCCCGATCAAACTCTAATTCCACAAAAATGTTTTCTCATCTAGAGGCGTAGTAAATATGTCCGCCAATTGGTCACAAGAATTGACAAATTCCAAAACAACATCTTCTTTTTGGACATGATCTTTGGTAAAATGATATCTAATCTCTATATGCTTAGTCCTAGAGTGTAAGATCAGATTTTTGGAGATGTTTATTGCACTAGTGTTGTCACATCTAATTGGAATCTTAGAGAATGAGAGGTTATAGTCTTCTAAAGTGTGCTTCATCCAACGTATTTGTGCACAACAACTACCGGCTGCTATATACTCGCTTTCGGTGGTTGAGAGTGCTACAGAGTTTTGTTTCTTAGAGAACCATGATACTAAAGATTCACCTAAGAATTGGCATGTACCACTAGTGCTTTTCCTATCCACAAGGATCCCGGCATAATTCGAATCAGAATATCTAATTAAGTCAAAGGAAGTACCCTTGAGATACCATAATCCTAAATCAAGTGTTCCACCTAAGTATTTGAAAATTCTTTTAACGACATTCAAGTGAGGCTCCTTAGGCAAGGCTTGGAATTTAGCTCAAAGGCAAATGCTAAAGAGGATGTCGGGTCTATTAACGGTTAGATATAACAATGAACCAATCATTCCACGAAATCTCTTAATATCCACATCTTTTCCTCCTTCATCCTTATTCAATTTGGTTGTGGTACTCATTGGTGTCCTGGAAGATTTGCAAGAGTCCATTCCAAATCTTCATATAGGTTTTTGTTGGAGGCTCCAAATATAATATCATCCACATAAATTTGGACAAGGAGCAGATCATTACCAACATGTTTAGTGAAGAGGGTTGAGTCAATTTTTCCCATTTTGAACTCTTTAACCAAGAGAAAGTTCTTCAACTTATCGTACCAAGCTCGAGGAGCTTGCTTAAGACCATAGAGAGCCTTATGAAGTTTATAAACATGGTCTATCTTGTCAAAGGCCTCAAAACCTATAGGTTGTTCTACATAGACTTCTTCCATAATATATCCATTTAGGAAGGCACTCTTAACGTCCATTTGAAATAGAGTGAAGTCTTTCCGTCAAGCATAGGAAAGAAGCATGCGAATTGACTCCATTTGGGCCACCGTTGCAAAGGTCTCCTCAAAATCTATACCTTCTTCTTGATTATAACCTTTTGCAACTAATCTTGCCTTGTTTCTAATGGCAATGCCATGTTTATCTAGTTTATTCTTAAATACCCATTTAGTTCTCATGATGGTGTGATCATTAGGTCTAGGAACTAATTCCCACACTTCGTTTCTCTCAAATTGATTAAGTTCCTCTTGCATGGCCATTATCCAATTTTCATCTTTTATGGCCTCATCGAACTTCTTAGGCTTTACTTGAGATAAGAATACTACATTGGCACATAGATTCCTAAGAGAGGCTCTAGTTTTAACCCCTGATGAGGGATCACCAACCATATCTTCTAATGGATGGATTCTTGAATATCTCCACTCTCTAGGACGGTCTCTTTTAGAATGGATCACTGGCTCCGATTCTAGAGAGATTGGAGGATTTTCAGACGGAGTAACCTCAAGAGAGTCTTTCTCATTTTCCTCTAGATTCAAAGAAAGTAGTTCTTTTACGAGCTCATCACTTTTATCCATATTACTTGATGAAGAAGAAGATTCATCAAAAGAGACATGCATTGATTCTTCAACTACTATAGTTCTCTTGTTGAACACCCTATAAGCTTTGCTAGACAATGAATGTCCTAGAAGAATTCCAAAGTCGGTTTTTGAGTCAAATTTTCCTAGGTTGTCCTTGGTATTCAGGATATAACATTTGCATCCAAAGGGCCTAAAGTATTTGAAACTTAGGGTTTTGCCCATCCAAAGCTCATAAGGGGTCTTTTCTCAGATTGGACGAATTGAAACTCGGTTAATTATATAACAAGCCGTGGCAATAGCTTCAACTTAAAAATACTTAGGAAGAGCATTTTCATAAAGCATGGTTTTAGCTAGCTCTTGCAAATATCTATTCTTTCTCTCAACAACTCCATTTTGTTGAGGAGTCCTATGGGAAGAAAAGTTATGATTGATACCATTCTTAAGACATAAAAGTTCAAATCTCTCATTTTCAAATTCTCCTCCATGATCACTCCGAATAACTACAATGGAGAAATCCTTTTCATTTTGAACTCTCTTCCTAAAAGGTGAGAAAGTCTCAAAAGTCTCATCATTTGATCTAAAGAAAGAATACCCAAGTGAATCTTGAGAAATCATCAACAATCACAAAAGCATAGTGTTTACCACCTAGACTTGCTACTTTGGAAGGACCGAAGAGGTCCATGTGAAGGAGTTGAAGGGGTTTAGAGGAAGACACAATGCTTTTTGAAGCAAATGAGCTCTTTGTTTGCTTTCACATTTGACATGCATCACAAGATTTATCCTTCTCAAAAGATATTTTTAGAAGGCCCCCAACAAGATTTTTCTTTGAGATCCTAGCTAAGGTATCTATGCTAACGTGGCCTAGCCTCCTATGCCATGACCAACTATCAATAGAGGAATTCGCACTAACACATTTTTCATCAAAACAAACAACATTATCCATATCAATAGTATACACATTTTTAGTTCTATAACCTATGAATAAAATTTTTCTACTTGAGCTATCCTCTATTAAGCATGTTTTAGATTAAAAAATAACTTTATATCCTTTATCACATAGTTGACTGATACTCAAAAGATTATATTTTAAACCGTCAACTAATAATGCATTTTCAATGATGGGAGAAAAAATGTTACCTATGCTTCCATCCCAATTATTTTCCCTTTTTGGTTCCCTCCAAAAGTGACATTTCCTTTCTTTTGCTCGATGAAGGAGAATTTTGAGGGATCTCCCATCATATGTCTCAAGCAACCACTGTCGAGATACCAAAGATTCTTTGAAAGGGAGACTTCCACCTACACATCGAAATTTAGGTGTTCCTTTTAGGTACCCAAACCATTTTGGGTCCTTGAACGTTAGCTTTGGTTCCTTTGGGAACCCATCTTTGAGTTACTCTTTGATTTTTACCTTTTAGTTTGAAAGGACATTCAAATGAGATGTGTCCTATTCTATTACATGAATGACATGTGTTGGTTCAACAAAGAGGCTCTCATAGTTCTTTTTCTTTTTTGTAAGGTTAATATCCTAAGCCAGCTCTGTCAAAAGTCATTCTTTGTCAAGTTAGAAGCATTTTCAAAATTTTGATACCATTTGTAAACTTCAGTAATATAGCATTCAATTCATCGTTTTTCCTTTTCAAACTAGCTATCTTCTCTTGAAAGGGAATAAATGGACTGTTGTGTTCCTTAGTTAGAACTGTATGTTCCCTTTTTAAATGTTTATATTTAGATTTCAACATATTAAAATCATTAAGTAAATCATTGAAAGCACCAAGCAAATCATTATCTTCATCAAAATTATCTAAATCACTAAAGGAGTCATGTACCTTATCCTCCTTTGCCATGAAGCACATATTTGCTAGTTCTTCATCTTCAGATGAAGAAAAAGATGAGTCACTATCATCCCCAGTAGCTTTCATTGGTTTCTTCTTGTATGCCTTGGGGAATTTCTTCGTTTGAGGGCATTCAGATGGTTTTCCACAGTCATAGCATGTGAGTTCATTTTCCTTTTCTTTGAGTTGCCTTTCTCTTCTATGTAACTCTTTTCACTGCATCTTTTTCCTTTGTAGGAACCTCTTGAACTTTCTTGTGATGAAGGCAACATCTTCATCATCCTCTTCATCACTTACAACTTCAGCTTGTTTGCTGGAGGATGCTTTAAGGGCACTGTCCCTTTTCTTTGATGTTTCCTTCTCCTTAATCTCATCCTTTTCACTTGCCTTCAACGTGAACTCATGTGTCATTAGAGATCTGATGAGATCTTCAATCTTAAGAGCCTTGAGGTCTTTAGCCTCTTGTATTGCTATAACCTTTGGTTGCCATGCTCTTGGAAGAACTCGAAGAATCTTTCTAACACACTCTTCATCTGAATATATCTTGCCTAGCACTTTCAAACCATTAGTAACATTATCACAAGCATTATCACAACCTTGTACTCTATTAAATTCATCACTAGTTAGAGCACAGTACAAGGTGTTCATTGCTTTGACATTTAAACTTAATTTTCTTAGGTCATTCTCATCATATTCTCTACTTGGTTTTGGTATACTTATTCCATTCTCAATTTTAATTGGCACATATGGACAATTTTCAATTATGCCAAACGCTGTACTCCATAGCTTATGTAAAAATTCTCATCCTAGTTTTCCAATATACATAGTTGTTACCAAAAAAAAGAGAGGGTCTAGTGATTGATTGAGCCTCAGTGTGTGACGTGTTCGTAATAAAAGCCATTGCAGAGAAATTTAATGCAAGATGATAAATCACGAAAAATTCTTATCTAACCTGCTCTGATACCAATTGTAGGACCGGTTTTAACCTCAGTGGGGGTGAATTAGGTTAATTGAAATTTTTTCGTGAGTTAAATACCTTAAGTACAAAAGTTATGGAAGTTGATTATCAATTCAATTTAAGCAAGCACAATCAACAAAGTAAAAGGTTGAGGGAGAGAAATTTGACACCGATATGTTATCGCGGTTCGGCCAACAACTGTAACGTCTCATTTTTCCCTTGCTAATTTTTTTTTTGTTTACATATGTGCTAACTTTTAACAATTTAAGGTAAAACTTATCAATTTGAAATCCTTGAGATAAAATACAGCGAAAGACTTTTATTTAACTTCATCAAAACCAATTATATTCCTAATAAGTAACCCAAAACATACTTGTACTTTAACATTAGAACCAAGTTATTACAAAACAATTATAAACTAAATATAATATTATACATTAGTTTTCAAACAAAACATTTCCAATTACATGGGTCGCCCACTGGTCAAAATTGCACTACAGCCGCAAACTTCCGCAATGGATGTACTTCACCACCTCAAACATTTATCCCTACATTGCAAAGCTTATCTAATGAGCCTAACGCTCAGTAAGTTAATCTATAATAATAAAACATTTATGAGGCCTTTATGCATATGCTGCTTTATAAAAACAATGCAGTTTCAGTATCGTTCATTTCATTTCTTTTCTTTCACTTAACAGTCCAGTTAATATGGGTAATACCGTCCAGGGGAGAGTAGGCACCATTTGGTCCAACCTCTTGGGATAACCAAACTCAAACCCCGCCCAACATATAACTATTTACGTACATTTCATTCATTTCATTTCTTTCATTATTTGATCGTTGAAGGTACCACGGGAGAGAGTAGACACCATTTGGCTTCCCTCGAGGCAGTCTAACTCGAGCTCCTCCCTCAACGACCCGTTCCATATTATCATGAAAATCATGCATGCAAAACATTTTTGTATTTTTCTTAAAACCATGATGCATGAACAATTAAAATGCATGAACATGTTAACATGCAATAAAATATATAATTCAAACATTGCAAGTATTCTAAACATGTATCTTTATTGTAACACTAAAAATCAATCAATCATCAAACAAGGCACACAAACGTATCCTGAAATAAATTGAGGTCGGTGTATTGTGCATTACACCCCAAACAATCCAGGATATTGCAACATCATAAAATCCTAATCTTTGTAATGTAGTCCCCTTTAGGGCCAATCACATGCAACATTAACTTACCTTCGTAGCTAGATTGAGTTGATCCACTTGACTCCTCTTTTTAATCCAATAGATGACCTAAACCTACAGATCATTTAAGGATAAGAAATCAGGTAACATAACCTGTTTTATGGCATAAAGTCACAACTTACTATTCCAACTTTTAACAACTATAACTTCCTCTATATTGATCCATTCATGATGCTACGGGTGTCAAATTATTCCTTAAAGGGTCTACTATAACTTCTTAGAAGACACTAAGTTCATAAAACTATCGTAGCATAAAGTGTTGATCAATGTTGACATAACAGTGAGTATGCAACACTGGAAATCAAGGACCGGTCAACCCAACCTATAAGGGGTCGACCCATGTTGACAAAACAGAGAGCCTGCGTTTTTAAATCGAGAATCGGTCAACCTTAACCTATAAGGGGTCGACCGCAGCTCTCCCTAGTTTCTGTAAACTGACTAACGACGTCCATAACTTTTTATACATAGCTTTAAATTGAGTGATTCAAACGAATATAGATCACTCTAAGAGTCTAATTTAATTGTTATGAAGCACTTAAACTCAAATTCGTCCTACAATTTGACCGAATCTCAAAAACCCTAACCTTGCGCATAATTAACCGATTTTACAGAAATTAATATGAAATCATTCATATTTATCCACCAACCCCACCAATACATCATATTATCCTTACTTAACCTAAAAGAAACTCAGAGGGTAGAAAAATTACCTTGAACTTCAGTCTCCACGAAAGCTTTCGAGTTTCTTACCTCACCTCTCTTGAGATATCCCGCTTTCTCACTATTTTCACTCACAGAACTTCTTTTCTTTCTCAATCTCACTCTCCCTTTGATCAAGACGTGAGAGCTCAGAGGAAAATAGGGAGAAGAAATCGTGCTGGAAGGAAAATGGCAGACCATGCCTTCTTATCTCCTTAATTAAACAAAAATCAACCTTTCCTTTAAGTCCACCAATGAAAACTCTACGTGTTTTGGTTGACTTTTCAACTCAAATTAGGGAAGAAGTTATTTGTGTCGACTGCTCGATCTTTGTGTTGATAAAAGGAAGTTCCCGAGAGTCATTTGTGTCGACCGCTCGTCCGTTGTGTTGACCGAATGTGTTCCCGAGAGTGACTTGTGTCGACCCCTCTTAAATCCTGGGGTAACCCTTAAGTACACAATTGTGTCGACCCCTCCTCAATCCTGAGGTTGACAGAAAGTATTCATTGTGTCGACCCTTCCTCGATCCTGGGGTCGACCGAAAGTTCCAATTGTGTCGACCCCTCCTAAATCCTTGGGTCGACCGGTGAACAAAGTGTCGACCGTTAATCCATAGCTGTCGACCAGAAATCACTTATTTCCTTCATCACCTTCGATCTACTAATTTACTAATATCCAAAATACCTTAACACTCTAATATTCAAACAACATTCATAAAAATAATCTTAAAAGTTTCCATCTTAAAATCACAAATTCTTAAAATAAAATGAGGGTTATTACAACAACGGCCTACGTCAGCACTTCAAGGTAGCTCCTTGAAGATCTTTTACTTGATTGAGCTTCCGAGTGTCAATCTAACCTCACAAATTGACTGTTCTTTCTTAGAGGCATCACCCATTTTTGACTTTTCTTTCTCAGAGGGGTCACCCCTTTACAAGTTCACTTAATTCTATCGTTACAAGAATTTACGGTTTCTCAACCGACTCTCTCAATCACAAGATGAATAATCAAAAGTGGATACAACAGATGAGAGAGTAAAATAGCTCAAGAATTATTTTGGCAGCGTCTCGGCGTGTTTTTCTCTCATTTTATAAGTTCTAGATTTTAGGGGTTTTTAGGGTTATGGTTTTTCTAAGGTTTTTCTGGGTTCTAGCGTTAAAGGGTTTCTTGGGTTTCTAGGGTTCCTAGGGTTTCTACAATTTCTAGCATTTCAATGGCTGCTAGGGTTCTATGTTTCTTGGATTCTAAGGTTTATAAGGTTTCTATTGTTCTAGAGTTTCTATCGTTTTTAGAGTTATATGGTTACTATTCCCTAACCTGACTTTTTTGGAATGAATAGTAAAATGTGAAAAAGGGTAAAAATTTTGGCGCATTAGGCTTTCTTTTTTTCGGTGTCTTCTTTTGTTTATGAGGGTTCATTTTTTTCATCTCGATATCCATTCCAAAAAATAAATTTTTGGGTTTACTAATGTAAAGACCTAAGCCATAAACTAGGGGCAAGAGGGGCAAGAGGGGCAAGAGGGGCAAGAGGGGCCGCATGGGATGGACTGGGTGTGTGGTAGTTGTTTCATATATGCATACAGTTCATTTAGGGTTTTACAGTAAGGGATTGCACTTTTCTTGATGTTACTGTTCCTCAGGGTTTCAGGTGACTCTTCATTAGGGTTTCTAGGGTTCTCATTTTTCTACGGTTTTTAGAGTTTTAGTGTTTCTAGGCTTCTAGCTTTTCTACAATTTCAAGCGTTTCGATAGTTGCTTGGGTTCTAGGTTTCTAGGATTCTAAGGTTTGTACGGTTTCTATTGTTCTAGAGTTTCTATTGTTTTTAGAGTTATATGGTTACTATTCCCTGAACCTTTTTTGGATGAATAGTAAAATGCAAACAAAAGTCATATTTTCATCGCGTTAGGCTATCTTGTTTTTGGTGTTTCCCTTTTTCTTAAGGCTGCATTTTTTTTCCGTCTCAATATTCGTTCCAAAAAATAATTTTTTGGGTTTACTATTCTAAAGGCTTACCCCATAAACTAGGGGCAAGCTAAACCGTAGATAATGGATTGGGTTTATAGTAGTTGTTTAATATGGGCGTAAAGATCATTTAGGGTTTCAAAGTAAGGGTTTTCACTTTATTCTAGGTTGTTGTTCATCAGTGTTTCGGGTTACAGTTTATTAGGGTATCTAAGGTTATCGTTTAATAAGGTTCTCCTTTTTCTAGGGTTTTTAGAGTTATAGTGTTCTAGGGTTGTAGGCTTCTAGGGTTCTATGGTTTCAAGGGTGTTTTTAATTTTCTAGGTTTTTAGGGTTCTAGGGTTTCTAGGATTCTAGGTTTCTATGGATTTTTGAGTTTCTGGTGATCTAGTGTTATGGGGTTTCTAGGGTTCTAAGGGTTTTGGGGATTCTAGGGTTAAAGGGTTTCTAGGGTTGCAGGGTTCTAAGGTTGTGTTTCTAGGGTTCTAGCGTTTTGACAGTTTCTAGCGTTTCTATGGTTGCTAGAGTTCTTGGTTTCTAGAATTCTAAGGTTTGTAGGGTTTCTATTGTTCCAGAGTTTCTATCGTTTCTAGTGTTCTATGGTTACTATTCTCTTAACTGTCTGTTTTTGGATGAATAGTAAAATGTAAAAAAAGGGTCAAATTTTCGGCGCATTACGCTTTTGGTTTTTGATGTCTTCCTTTTTTTCGAGGGTGCATTTATTCGCCATCCCTATATTTTTTCCAAACAATAAATTTTTGGGTTTACTATTCTAAAGACCTACATCAATAACTAGGGGCAAGCTTAACCGCAGGAAATGGACAGGAAATGGACCGGGTGCATAGTAGTTGTTTCATATGAAGTTCATTTAGGGTTTCACAATAAGGGTTTGCACTTTTCTAGAGGTTACTGCTCATTAGGGTTTCAGTTACGGTTCATTAGGGTTTCTAGGGTTCTCATTTTACTAGGGATTTTAGAGTTCGAGTGGTCTAGGGTTCTATTGTTTCTAGGGCGTTTATAATTTTCTACGATTCTAGGGTTTCCTAGGATTCTAGGGGTCTATGGATTTTTGAGTTTCTAATGTCTAGGGTTATAAGGTTTCTAGGGTTTTGAGTTTTCTAAAGTTTTGGAGGTTGGGATTCTAGGGTTCTAGGGTTCTAGAGTTAAGTGTTCCAGGGTTTCTAGGGTTCTATTGTTCTAGTTTTTTAGGCTGCATTTTTTGACGTCTCGATAATGGTTCGAAAAAATAAATTTCAGGATTTACTATTCTGGAGAGCTACCCCACAAACTAGGGGCAAGCTGAACCGCAAGGGATCGACCGGGAGTATAAAGTAGTTGTTTCATATGGGCGTACAATTCATTTAGGGTTTCACAGTAAGGGTTTGCAGTTTTCTTGAGGTTACTGTTCATCAGAGTTTCGGGTTACGGTTCATTAGGGTTTCTAGGGTTCTCGTTTTTCTAGAATTTTTAGAGTTCTAGTGTTTTAGGGTTGTAGACTTCTTGGGTTCTATGGTTTCTAGGGTGTTTTTAATCTTCTAGTGTTCTAGGGTTCTAGGGTTTCTCGGATTCTAGCGTTCTATGGATTTTTGAGTTTCTAGTGATCTAAGGTTATGGGGTTTCTAGGGTTCTATGTTTTTTTAAGGTTTTTGGGGCTTCTAGGATTTTAGGGTTAAAGGGTTTCTAGGGTTAGGGTTCTAGGGTTAATGTTTATTAGGGTTCTTGCGTTTCTTCAGTTTCTAGCGTTTCTTCAGTTTCTAGCGTTTTTATGGTTTCTAGGGTTTTAGGTTTCTAGGATTCTAAGGTTTGTAAGGTTTCTATCGTTTAGAGTTTTTATCGTTTCTAGGGTTGTATGGTTACTATTCCCTGAACTCTCTATTTTTTGATGAATAGTAACATACAAATAGAAAGGGTGAAATTGTTGGCGCATTGGGCTATTTGGTTTCGGTGTCTCCCTTTTTTTCAAGGGTGCATTTTTTGCAATCTCCATATTCGTTCCAAAAAGTAAATTTTTGTGTTTACTATTCTAAAGACCTACCTCACCAACTAGGGGGAAGCTGAACTTTGGGCATACCGTGTGTATAGTAGTTCTTTCATATGGGCGTATAGTTAATTTAAGGTTACATAGTAAGGGTTTGAACTTTTCTCGATTTAGTACTCATTAGGGTTCTGGTTTCTAGGATTCTAGGTTTTCTTGGGTTCTCGTTTTTCTACGGTTTTTAGAGTTCTAGACTTCTAAGGTTCTATGCTTCTAGGGTTTTGTGGTTTCTAGGGTGTTTTGATTTTCTACTGTTCTAGGGTTTCTAGGATTCTACTCTTCTAGGGTTTTTTAAGTTTCTAGTTATCTAGGGTTATGGTTTTTCTGGAGTTCTGGGTTTTCTAAGGTTTTTGGGTTTCTAGAGTTCTAGGGTTAAAGGGTTTCTAGGGATCTATGGTTCTAGGGTGCTAGGGTTTCTAGGGTTTCTATAGTTTCTAGCGTTTCTATTGTTGCTAGGGTTCTAGGTTTCTAGGATTCTAAGGTTTGTAGGGTTTCATGTTCTAGTGTTTCTATTGTTCTAGAGTTTATATCGTTTCTAGGGTTCTATGGTTAATTTTCTCTGAACTGCTTGTTTTTAGATGAAGAGTAAAATAAAAAAAAGATCAAATTTTTGGCACATTAGGCTCTCTGGTTTTGATATTCTAGTGTTCTGTTGTTTTTTAGGGTGTTTCGATTTTCTAGTGTTTTAGGGTTTTCAAGGATTTTAGGGTTCTGTTGTTTTTTGAGTTTGTAGTGATCTCGGAATATGGGGTTTCTAGGGTTCTAGGTTTTCTAAGGTTTTTGAGGTTTCTAGGGTTTTAGGGTTTCTAGAATTAAAGGGTTTCTAGGGTTCCAAGGTTCTAGAGTTATAGGGTTTTTAGGATTCTAGGTCTATAGTTGCTAGCGTTTCTATGGTTTCTAGGGTTCTAGGTTTCTATGATTCTAAGGTTTGTAGGGTTTCGCATGTTATGGTTTCTATTGTTCTAGAGTTTCTATCTTTTCTAGAGTTCTATGGTTACTATTCCCTTAACTACCTATTTTTGGATGAATAGGAAAATGCAAAAAAAAAAAGAGTGAAATTTTTGGCGCGTTAGGCTCTCTGGTTTCGTGGTCTCCCTTTTTTTCGAGAGTGAATTTTTTTGCTGTCTCGATATCCGTTCCAAAAATTAAAGTTTTGGGATTACTATTCTAAAGACTTACGCCACAAACTAGGGGCAAGCTGAACCGTAGGGAATAGACCGTGTGTATAGTTGTTTTTTATATTGGCGTACACTTCATTTAAGGTTTCTTTGTTAGGGTTTGCATTTTTCTCGATTTCACTACTCATCTCGATTTTGGGTTACAGTTCATAAGGGTTTCAAGGTTTTCTGGTTTCTAGTGTAATACCCGAAAAGAAAATTGCTTACTTTTAAGATAATTAAAATATTTAAATAAATGTTAAAGATGAAAAAGCTAGGGTTAGAGAAATTAGCATCAAAATGATAGCAAGTAAAATTACACTTTATACTTAAAGGATATGTCACCTTCACTAGATTTCCTCCTTAATCAATGATATTATTTGCATAAACCTTAGTCCAAGAATATTATTAGATACAAATATGATTT
>QAOC01044877.1:26237-129091 GCA_003255005.1 Begonia fuchsioides
AGGAAGCCCCAATGATAAGGATGCATGGAAATTAAAGTAAAGAAATACCCCAAATGAAAAGAAAATAAAATGTTTTACAAATTCATATCATGTTTGCATTCATGCATTTCATGCTTTACTTACTAAGCACTAGGCTCATAGATGAACTTTGTGGTGTAGGTGATGCTAACGTTCAGTTGACGAAGTGCTCCCATGACTGTGGCTACGTGGCTATTAGAACGATGTTGTCCAAGCAGTGAACGAGAGGATTTTGATTTTAATGTATTTTAGAACGATCATGCAATCATGTATTCCTCCAAAAGAGATTTAAATTATAAATGTGTTTCAAAGTCTTCCGCTGCTACGTTTGACAAATGCATGATCGTAAACCAAAAATTTTATCATCTTTTTATGAAAAGCAAAGTTTACGAAACAGTACGCTACAGGGAGTTACATCTAGGGTTCGAGGGTTCTAGAGTTTTTGGTTTATAGGGTTCTAGCGTTTCTAGGGTTCTCGCTTTTCTAGGGTTTTTAGAGTTCTAGTCTTTTATGTTTAAAGGGTTTCTAGGGTTCTGTAGTTTCTAAGGTGTTTTAATTTTCTAGTGTTCTAGGGTTTTATGTTTTCCAGGATTCTAGGGTTCTGTAGTTTTTTTGAGTTTCTAGTGATCTAGGTTTATGGGGTTTCTATGGTTCTCGGATTCTAAGGTTTTAGGGTTTCTGGTGTTCTAGGATTTCTAGGGTTAAGAGGTTCTAGGGTTCTAGGGTTCTAGGTTTTCTATAGTTTCTAGCATTTCTATGGTTGCTAGGGTTCTAGGTTTCTAGGATTCTAAGGTTTGTAGGGTTCCGCATTCTAGGGTTTCTATTTTTCTAGAGTTTCTATTGTTTCTAGGGTTCCATGGTTACTATTTCCTAAACTGTCTATTTTTTGATGAATAGTAAAATTTGAAAAAAATGGTGAAATTTTTGGCGCGTTTGGCTCTCTGGTTTTCAGTATCCCCTTTTTTTCGAGGGTGCATTTTTTGACGTCTAGATATTCGTTCCAAAAAGTAAATTTTTGGGTTTACTATTCTAAAGACCTACACCCCAAACTAAGGGCAAGCTGAATAGTCGAGCATAGACGGAGTGTATAGTAGTTCTTTTATATGGGCGTACAGTTAATTTAAGATTTCATAGTAAGCGTTTGCACTTTTCTCGATTTCACTACTCATTAGGGTTTCGGGTTACGATTCATATGGGTTTCTGGTTTCTAGGGTTCTAGGGTTTCAGGATTCTAGGATTCTAGGTTTTCTTGGGTTCTCATTTTTCTAGGGTTTTTAGAGTTCTAGACTTCTAGGATTCTAAGCTTCGAGTGTTTTGTTGTTTCTAGGGTGTTTTGATTTTCTGGTGTTCTAGGGTTTCTAGGATTCTAGTCTTCTATGGTTTTTTGAGTTTCTAGTGATCTAGGGTTATGGGGTTTCTAGGGTTCTAGGTTTTCTAAGTTTTTTTGGGTTTTTAGGGTCCTAGGGTTAAAAGGTTTCTAGGGTTCTAGGGTAATAGGGTTTCTAGGGTTCTAGGGTTTCTGTAGTTCTGGCTTTTCTATGGTTGCTAGGGTTCTAGGTTTCTAGGTGTAACACCCCACTTTTCTGGGTAACCTAAGCCAATAGGAATATAGCGCGTTTTGGCAAGGGTACAATATGCGTTAAGAGATGATGGATGTTGAAGTGTAGTTACACTTTTAGAAATAGTAAATTTAGATGATTTGGAAACAAAGTTGGATGTTAGAATTGGTAGTTGATACAGTAAGGTCAATGTGAAAGTTGGACTAAATCAGTTTAAGTGTTGAATGAAAGTTTGAGAAAATGGAAAATGGAAGATTGTGAATGAAGGACCGGTCAACCTATGAATAGTATCAGTCGACACCTTGGTCGTGAGGAACTTGATCCGGTCGACCTACGTTAGAAACTTGTCGACCCTTGCAAGGTAAACGACCTGGACACAATGTTAAGATTAGCCAATTTCAGAGATTTTACCTTCTTCAAATGAGTTTAAGTTCTTCTCATGCAATTTAATAGACTTATTGATGGAACTATAGCAACAAAAATTACTCAATTTGGAGGTTTGTAGAGAAAGTTATGTGTTTTGGAAATATATAGTTAATAACAACTACATGGTTGAAAATCGATAACTTAGTAGTTTCAGTTTTCCTATTTTATAATGCTACAAGTGACCTTAAATAACAAATAAATCGTCTATAAAATTATAAAATACATCAAAAGGAGAAGATTGATAGGTTGAACAACTCAATTGGAGTTACGGTGCGAAAGTTGTACACGTTAGAAGTTTACAAATGAAAATTGGACTAAGGAAATATAAACTTTTGAGCGATGTTCGGTGTTTCGTATAATTGATACCTTTAATCTCTGAATTTGACTTTTATGTCTTCTACAAAGTCAAATTACACTTAATAATAAAAATAATAGCTTTTAAATCATAGAAATATAAGTTGTAGAACAAAAGTTATGAAAGTTTTAAGTGGCGGTCGACCTATGAACAGTGGTAGGTCAACAAGTTGTGTAGAACCGGTCGACACCTTGTATAAAGTGTCGACCGCTCCTTGATGATATCCAAAAACGTTTCATCTTCCACGCTTGAAATTGTTTAAAAACTCATTATGCAGCCTTGACCATTCAAATTCCCCCGATTTGAGTTGAAAAGTCAGCCAAAACGTGGAGAATGCTGGTGGATGGACGTGAGAGAAACATTGATTTTTGTTTAATTAAGGAGATAAGAAGGCATGGTCTGCCATTTCCCTACCAGCACGATTTCTTCTCCTTATTTCTCTATGAGTTCTCATGTCTTGACAAGGGAGAGTGAGATTGAGAAAGAAAAGAGGCTTTGTGAGAGAAAAGAGTGAGAAAGTGAGTTATCTCAAGTGGAGAAGTGGAAAACTCTGAAGTTTTCATGGAAGCTGAAGTTCAAGGTACTATTCTACCATCTGAGTTTCTTTTAGGTTCAGTAAGGATAATCTGATGGTATGTGTTGGATTGGTGGATAAATATGAATGATTTCATGTTAATTGTTAAGAAATCAAGTAATTATGTACAAAGTTAGGGTTTTTGAGATTCGGTCAAAATTGTAATACGAATTTTAGTTTATGTCCTTCATAATAGTTAAAGTAGACTCTTAGAGTGATCTATAGCCATTTTAATCACTAAATTCAGAGCTATGTAGACAAAGTTATAGATATTGCAAGTTTGTAGACGAAATCTGGGTGAGGAATTTGGATGACCGTTTCGTAGTTTAGGTCGTCCATTTTGTAAATCGGTCGACCGGATCCCGATTTTCAGAAGGCATGCTCTCTGTTTTTGAGCAGCGGTCGACACCTTATTTCATGCGGTCGACCGATTATTGATTTAAAGCAATTTATACTCTCATTTTCTAAATTTGGTGTCTTCTAAGAAGTTATAGTAGACAGAATAACGAACAGATTGATAGCAATTAAATGGAATTTGGATAAGTATAGAAAGAGTTATGAGCCCCGAAAGTTAGGTGAGAAATAGAAATAAAATATTGGGTACTTATTTTAGTTAATTGTGATTTTTAAGGTGTTCTTGAAGACAAATCAAGGAAATTAAAGGAAAGTGAATAGGAATTCAGCTTGGAAATGAGGTAAGAACTCATTGCATGTGTTTTGCCCTTCGGGGCCTACATCACAAAGAGTAGGACTGAGGTTGACGTGATTGAATGATTGAGAAATGTTAAAATGTTAAGTTACTAAGCATGAAACAAATATGTTATAGTTATATATATGAAATCTGTGCACCGGCCCAACAATATGGGTATGATTGGTGTTTTTCTGACATTGAATTGTGATGTGTATGCTATAAGTAATGCCTTAATACGTAAAGCATGAAAAGTATGTTAAGAAATAAAGTTTAAGTGCATTTGGGAGACGTATGTGTTTATGTGTGATTTATGTTAAGTTGTTAAGCAAAGCATGATTTCTTAAGTTATCAAGAATGCATGAATTAAGTCAAGTTGTTAAGTTTTGCATGTCATCTCATTCATGTATCATATTTCAAGAAAAAATGTTTATCAAACGTGCATTCAAAATGTCACCATTCATCGCATGAAGATCAAGTTATCAAGTAAGTTATCAAGTATCAAGTTATGAGAGGACCCCGTAGGTGCTAACTTTCTATCAAGTTATCAAGTTATGAGAATGATGCATTTCCCCTTTATGCGATGTAATGCCAGCATGTATCAAGTTAAGTTTTGAGGATGGTCGTGGTATGAGACACAGATCTTCACTCTAAAAATGAAATGACCTTTTGAGGATGGTCGTGGTATGGGACACGGATCCTCACCCCAAAATAATTTGAAAAAGACACGTTTTACGAGAAGAACATGTTTTAAGCATATCATGAGCGTGCTAGGCACGTAGGACTTTATGATTTCTGACTGAGCCTTAAGCTCACTAGTTAAGCTTTGTGATGTAGGTGACGAAGCTCGAGATGAGGAATTTAGTCCTCATCACATGCCATGACATGTAGATAAAGCTGTTTTGGAGCGGGCTATTTACGAAACCAAGCAACGACCCTTGGGGGAAGGAAAAGAAAATGGTTTTAATGTATTTGATGTTTTATAGCAAAACTAATTAGATGCTTTATGATATTTTGAATGTTGTTGGTGAAGCCTTTTGTTAAAGTCTTGAACAATTACGTCAAACGTTTTAAAAGAATGAAAATTGTTATTTTGCGTAAAGTTACATTTAACCTGTATTGATGAAATTGAGGTTTACACGTGTATGGGTTCATTAGTTCAACGTTTAAAGTATTACGCTTTCGCTAAGTTTTCAAGTCAAGTATTTCAAGTGTATTTACAAAAAGAAAAATTTTACCGTTGTTTTCAAAAGGTTTTTAAATAACAGGATGTTACACTAGGATTCTAAGGTTTTTAGGGTTTCGCGTTCTATGGTTTCTATTTTTCTAGAGTTTCTATCTTTTCTAGGATTCTATGGTTACTATTCTGTGAACTGCCTATTTTTGGATGAATAGTAAAATGCAAAAAAAGAGTGAAATTTTTGGCGCATTAGGGTCTCTGGTTTCGGTGTCTCCCTTTTTTTAGAGGGTGCATTTTTTTGTCATCTCGATATTCGTCCTAAAAAGTAAATTTTTGGGTTTACTATTCTAAAGACCTACACCACAAACTAGCGGCAAGCTGAACCGTAGGGAATAGACCGTGTGTAGAGTAGTTCTTTTATATGGGTGTACAGTTCATTTAAGGTTTTATAGTAAGGGTTTGCACTTTTCTCGATTTTACTGCTCATTAGGGTTTCGGGTTAAGGTTCATAAGGGTTTCAAGGGTTTATGGTTTCTAGGGTTCTAGGGTTTTTAGGGTTCTCATTTTTCTAGGGATTTTAAAGTTCTTGTCTTCTAGGATTCTAAGCTTCTAGGGTTCTGTGGTTTCTAGGGTGTTTTGATTTTCTTGTGTTCTAGGGTTCTAGGGTTTCTAAGATTCTAGGCTTTTCTAAGGTTTTTGGGGTTTCTAGGATTCTAGGAGTTCTAAGGTAAAGGGATTCTAGGGTTCTAGGGTTCTAGAGTTTCTAGGATTCTAAGGTTTCTAGGGTAAAGAGATTCTAAGGTTTCTAGGGTTCTGGTTTCTAGGGTTCTAGGGTTTCTAGCGTTCTCATTTTTTTTGGGTTTTTAGAGTTCTAGTCTTCTAGGGTTCTGTGGTTTCTAGGGTGTCTAATTTTCTAGTGTCCTAGGGTTGTAGGGTTTCGAGGATTCTAGGGTTCTATTGTTTTTTTACTTTCTAGTGATCTAGGGTTGTGGGGTTTCTAGGGTTCTAGGTTTTTTAAGGTCTTTGGGTTCTAGAGTTATAGGGTTTCTAGGGTTAAAGGGCTTATAGGGTTCCAGGGTTCTAGGGTTATAGGGTTTCTAGGATTCTAAGGTTTGTAGGGTTTTGCGTTCTAGGGTTTCTATTGTTCCAGAGTTTCTATCGTTTCTTGGGTTCTATGGTTACTATTCCCTAACCTGTATGTTTTTGGATGAATAGTAAAATACAAAAAAAGTGTAATTTTTGGCGTGTTAGGCTCTCTAGTTTTCAGTGTCACTTTTTTTTAGGGTTCATTTTTTTGACGTCTCGATATTTGTTCCAAAAAGTAAATTTTTGGGTTTATTATTCTAAAGACCTAGCCCACAAAATAGGCGCAAGCCGAATCGTAGGGGATAGACTGGGTGTATGGTAGTTGTTTTATATGGGCTTACAATTCATTGAAGGTTTTAAAGGGTTTGCACTTTTCTCGATT
Organism: Begonia fuchsioides; assembly: GCA_003255005.1. Lineage (NCBI taxonomy): Eukaryota > Viridiplantae > Streptophyta > Magnoliopsida > Cucurbitales > Begoniaceae > Begonia > Begonia fuchsioides. The sequence goes on from QAOC01044877.1 coordinate 32,506, forward strand.
TCGCTGCTCATCAGAATTTTGAGTTACGGTTCATAGGGTTTCTAGTTTCTAGGGTTCTAGTGTCACACCCCTTAAAACTTTACTTAAAAATGATCGCAGTAAAACTTTTTCTTTCTTTAAAAATGTTCATCTTGAATTTTTTTTCATGAAAACACAGCGGAAGACTTTAATTATAAGTCGTAGTAAACCCGATATTTACTTGAAATAAGACATTATTAATCAAAATATTCATCAAATAAAATACCGCAAAGCTCATAGAACACATAGATTAATCAAAACATGTAATATATATAATAAATATTTTTACAGAGCATCATTTAACAAAACTAAACTTTTAAAACACATCATTGTTCAAAGATAAACACTCCAAAATACTTTAAATGTACATCTTGACATCTCCACCGGTTGGCACTTAACGATTCAAGCTTCCTGCACTGGATCCACCTCCTCCACGACATGATTGTTACATCGAACAGAGAGGGCTAAGTACCTCACCTTAATTTTCATCACCTACATCACAAAGCATAACCTATGAGCCTAAAGCTCAGTAAGTAATCGAATGAGCCTATATGCATAACATGAGCATGACGTTTCTTGAAAAATATGCACATTTATTTTGTTCTTTATTGTTGTCTTAACTTAACTTGACATGTGTGGGCGTCACATCGTATGAAGGTGAATAGACACCATATGGCCTCCATGAGGCAGCCAATTCACCTTCTCCCATAACTTGATCTTTACTTTACATACATTTACGCATTGGATTATGAATGTGTCCCATACAACCTTCATCATCCGTTGGGTGAAATTTAAAAGCATGCATGGACATGATTCTTACATATGCAAGACATGGTAACATAATTTAAGTACAAGAAACAAATTATATCAAACATCTCCCAAGTTAACCGTAATAAACATTCCTAGTAAACTTGCTTATGATAATACACAAACATCAAACAATGTCAATCAAGCACCAATCAAACCCCAAGCACTTGGGTCGGTGTATGGTGCGATACACCCCAACAGAATATTATCATAAAAACAAACAACTTCTAAGACATTCTTTACTTAATGGATATCTAAGTAATCAAACACACCATCCTTATGTCATATCCTTTGTGATGTAGTCCCACAAGGGCCGTTACATGCATGGATTACTTACTTGGATTCCTTAGCTTTAGCTTTGTTATGAGCTTGCTTATATACCTTAACATCATAAAATAAAATAATATAAGCAAAACCTGTAAGTTCATAACTTGCATGGTAAGAAACTTTCGGCATTCATAACTTTTGCTAACAAACTCGGATCAAAGCAATTAAGGTACCACTTTCATACTTAAGATGTCTAATATATTTCTTCAGAAGATGTTGTGATCAGATTGTCACTCAAAAGCCTTATAAATTCTATATCTTTAAAATTGGATATATTAGTTCATACCCTATTTTTACCTCAACTTTCGATATACACAACTTTTTTTACACTAATTTGATCAGACTGAATAAGGTACAAATCTAAACCTTAGGATGTTGGTTACACTTCATTTGAAGAGATTGTGACCAAACTGTAAATCAAAGACTTCGTAAAAGTTATATTTCAGAAACTTGGTAACATGACTTATAAAGTGCATACCCATAAACTACCTTCACAATTTCATGTATTCTTAACCATGTAACATAAATTCCATCCCTTATAAGTCATTACAGAACCAAAATAAACATCTTAAAGGTATTTTTTGGTACCTTAGGTGTAATACCAGTGTACAAACTAAGTGTTTTTACGCTATCTAATGCTTCAACTAGAAATTTGTTTGAAGTCATACATACTGAATTATGAGTAAGAAAAGAAAGCGAATTGGAGTATGACACATGTCACTATAGGATTAATACCAAATCATGATTAAGACATAATTAGTAAAAATTATGGGATCATTAAGGTTTACTAATCATGATTAATTAAGTTAACCCTGAGGATTAGCTTAGAACTAATGTGAATTAATTAGTTAAGCTAAACATGATTTAAATAATGATAATGAAGGTATTTTAGCAAATAATAGAGCAGATTATGGTAAAATGGTAAAAGTAAATAGATAAATTTGGAAAAATAGTAATTTCACCCCATGAACCATCTAAAAATATTGGAGGATGGCTGATGATCAGCCATTTTCGTGCTGAAGAGAGAGAAAGGGTGAAAGAGAGGGAGGATTTGACAGAAAAGAGTTTAGAGAGAGAAAGTGAAAGTTGAAAGAGGAGAAGCTGAAATTGGCCTCCAATCCTTTGAGGAGAAGTGTTACTCTCATCAAGAGGAATCTATTGAGCTAAAAATCAAGAGGTATGACCTTATTTTTACGTGGTTTAGAGTTATTAAGATTATTCACATGATTACATTAAGGATAAGTGAGAATTATAGGATTATCAATGACTTTGCAAGTTGGTTATGAGTGATACACGAAAATTAAAAGTTTTGATCCATGGTTCTGTTTACTGGTTAACCAATCATGTTGGAATATCATATATATTTTTATGAATGATGGAAATCTGGAATTGGTAGAAGTTGTGTATATTTTATCAAAGTTGCCATAAAAGTATCAATTCTGTACAAATTAAGATTTCGTATCTGAAGCCAATGATGGACTAATCTCATGCCCTAGATGTTTTAGCACATTAAAGTAGACACTTTGAGTGACATATAGGCTTTGGAATCATAGCATTTCATGGTGTATATAAAAAGTTATGATATTTTGAAGTTATCACAAAACAAGACATTGATTCCGAAAATTGTGAATGATATTAGGTTATTGAGATGAAAGTGATTCACAAGAGTACCTACTACTAGAAAGACTAGCTAAGGATAGACAAGGTAAGTAGTATTGTGTGTGTTTTGCCCTTAATTGGGTCTACATCATAGAATAATAGGACTTTGCTGTTGTTTTATGCTTTACATGTTGAGATGAGATGCACGTATAAAATGATGTACAAAAGCATAATTTGGTTTATGATATGATGGATTGTTGTGTTTAATGTTATGAATATTACTTAATTGCTTGACACGTTCATACCACGAACATCTCATGCATCATGTTTTCTACAAAGTTACGAACTATTTACATGCATGAGATTTCGTATGAAACATAATATGAAATGGTTGTTTCGGGTTGAGCTTGAAACACAACGAAAGAAAAGATAAAATAAAGAAAGAGAAAGTTACGTAAATATCATTGGGAAGGGGTTTGAGTTGGCTGTCCCCTTAGGTGGACTCAAGTTTGTGGTCTCTCAACCCTTGGAATCGAGTTGGCTGTCCCCTTAGGTGGACTCAAGTTTGTGGTCTCTCGTTCCTTGCCAGGAAGCCCCAATGATAAGGAATGATAGAAATTAAAGGAATGAAAGACCCAGAATAAAACGAAAAGAAAAGTTTTACTTATGCATATCATGTACATGTTCATGCATATTTATACTACTTGCTGAGCCTTATGCTCATAGATAAGTTTTATGATGTAGGTGAGGAAGACGTACACTAAGAGGTGTACGAGATGGATCGCTTTGTTCATGGAGGTGGTCGATGTTGTTTGAGCGGATTTTGATCTGTGGGCAAGGATTTTGAAGAATCGTAAATAATGGTTAGGAGAAGAAGTTTTTAACTTTGTACATATAACTTGTAAATAGTTTAAGAAACGTAACATGTTGTAAATATGTTTTAAGTAACTTTAGTTTTCATGAATGCCTTAAATGATTTTTACAAGAAAATATCTTCCGCTGCAAGGAAAAAAAAATGAAGAACATATTTCCAGCTAGGAAGGACATTACATTAGGGTTTGAGTCGTAGACTATTTCTTCTCTTGCACTTCTAGCTCTTAAACACTATTTTCTTGCACAAAACTCTAGAACCTCACACTTTTGTTACAAACCCTACTTTTTTCACACCAATTTGGAGAGGATTTAGAGAGGCGAGAAATCTGCAAGAGAGAGCTGAGGGTCGGATGACTAATAGCTGAAGACTCCAACAAATTTTATCCCTTTGGAAGGTGAGTCATGTTCAAGCATGAGGCGTGACCATCCAAGCTCATCACCTCTTCATTCATGAGGTGTCACCATCCTTTCCATGTGTCACTTCCTTATTGGTCCATCCTTAATTAATCATGGATTGACTTTCCTAAATTTTCATTGAAAATTTAATACTTCAGCAATAAGATGTCGATCTCTCATTCAAGGTGTCAACCCTTAATAAAACCCGAGAGTTTCAATGGGTGACCCCTTTTAAAATTTTCATAACTTTCGTTCCACAACTCGGAATTCACTAATTCAAAAACTCATATTTTTCTTATTGAGTCTCGTGTAACTTTTTGGAAGACTTAAACTTCAAATTATGCGTTTAACATAATCAAATATACGAAATACCAAAATTTTCTCAAAATCAATAATTCTATAGTCCAGTTTTCCTTCACCAACTTCAAATAAACACATATTTCTCTCCAAAAGTCTAATAGAATTGAACTACATATCAATCTTCTTATCTTGACATATACTATAACTTTACAGAAGAACACTTTGCCAGTTATGCTCTTCTAAGACATGATATTATTGTAACACAGAAACTAATCTGTTACAAAATTCCAACCAAATATTTCTTCCGACCTTCATAACTTTCTCTATACGTTTCTAAATCAAGAAATTCTTGTTTTTATAGTTTCATCTTCTAAGCTATTAAATTCTATTAGAGGAAATCAACTACATGTTAAGACCCTAAAACCTCAGAATTAGGTAAATACCAATATTGTTTCTGATTCGTCAATTCATTACTTCTAAGGTGTAATTTCATCTTCATATTCATCTTTTCTAGGAATTTTCATTCTTTAACCATAAAACATTATATTCACAAAATGCTACCGTACATCAAAAAGTTTGGTGTTACATCTAGGGTTGTAGAGTTTCTGGTTTATAGGTTTCTAGGGTTCTAGGGTGTATAGGTTTCTTATTTCTCTAGGGTTTTTAGTGTTCTAGTCTTTTATGGTTAAAGGGTTTATAGGGTTTTGCAGTTTCTATGGTGTTTTGATTTTCTAGTGTTCTAGGGTTTCAAGGATTTTAGGGTTCTATGGTTTTTTGAGTTTCTAGTTATCTAGGGTTAATGGGTTTCTAGGGTTATGGGTTTTCTAAGGTTTTTGGGGTTTCTAGGGTTCTTGGGTTTCAAGAATTAAAGGGTTTCTAGGGTTCCAGGGTTCTAGAGTTATAGGGTTTTTAGGGTTCTAGGGTTTCTGTAGTTTCTAGCATTTCAATGGTTGCTAGGTTTTAGGTTTTTAGAGTTCAAATCTTCTATGGTTAAAGGGTTTCTAACGTTCTGTGGTATCTATTGTGTTTTGATTTCTAGTATTCTAGGGTTTCCAGGATTCCAGGGTTCTATTGTCTTTTGAGTTTCTAATGATCTAGGGTTATGGGGTTTCTAGGGTTCTGGGTTTTCTAAGGTTTTTGGGATTTCTAGGGTTAAAGTATTTCTAGCGTTTCTATGGTTGCTAGGGTTTTATGTTCCTAAGATTCTAAGGTTTGTAGGGTTTTACGTTCTAGGGTTTCTATTGTTCTAGAGTTTCTATCGTTTCTAGGGTTCTATGGTTACTATTCCCTAAACTGTCTAATTTTGGATGAATAGTAAAATGCGAAAAAATTGGTTAAATTTTTTGCGCATTAGGCTCTTTTGTTTTCGGTGTCTCCCTCCTTTTTCAAGGGTGCATTTTTGCTGTCTCGATATTCGTTCTAAAAAATAAATTTTTGGGTTTACTATTCTAAAGAACTATCCCACAAACTATGGGCAAGTTGAGCCGTAGAGGATCGACCGGGTGTATAGTAGTTCTTTTATATCGGCGTACAGTTCATATAAGGTTTCATAGAAAGGGTTTGCACTTTTCTCAATTTTACTGCTCGTTAGGGTTTCGGGTTATGGTTCATAAGGGTTTCTGATTTCTAGGGTTCGAGGGTTTCTAGGTTTAAACAGTTTCTAGGGTTCCATGGTTCTAGGGTTATAGGGTTTCTAGGGTTCTAGGGATCTTATAGTTCCAAGTGTTTCTATGGTTGCTAGGGTTCAAGGTTTGTAGGATTCGAAGGATTCTAGGGTTTCGGATTCAAGGGTTTCTATTGTTCTAGAGTTTCTATCATTTCTAGGGTTCGATGGTTACTATTCCCTGAACTGTCTATTTTTGGGTGAATAGTAAAATGCAAAAAAAAAAATTCGGCACGTTAGGCTCTCTTGTTTTCGGTGTCTCCCTCTTTTTTTGAGGGTGCATTTTTTTGCCATCTCGATATTTATTCCAAAAAGTAAATTTTGGGGTTTACTATTCTAAAGACCTACCCCACAAACTAGGGCCAAGCTGAACCGTAGGAGATATACCGAGTGTGTAATAGTTCTTTTATATGGGCGTACAGTTCACTTAAGGTTTCATAGTAAAGGTTTGCACTTTTCTCGATTTACTTCTCATTAGGGTTTCGAGTTACGGTTCTTAAGGGTTTCAAAGGTTTACGATTTCTACGGTTCTAGGGTTTCTGGTTTCTAGGTTTCTAGGATTTCTAGGGTTCTCGTTTTTCTAGGGTTTTTAGAGTTCTAGTGTAACAACCCTCAGTTATTTTATGAATTTTGTGATTTTAAGATGAAAGTGTTTAAGATTATTTTTATGAATGTAGCTTAAATATTAGAGTGTTAAGGTATTTTGGATATTAGTAAATTAGTAGGTTGAAGGTGATGAAGGAAATAATTGATTTCCGGTCGACCGCTATGAATTAGCGGTCGACACCTTGTTTATCGGTCCCCAGGATCAAGGAGGGGTCGACACAATTGAATAGTTTTCGTCGACCCCAGGATCGAAGAGGGGTCGACACAATATATAGTTTCGGTCGACCCCAGGATCGAAGAGGGGTCGACACAATAGAACCCTTTGAAGTACTTTGGGTCGACCCCAGGATCGAGGAGGGATCGACACAATCGAATACTTTCGGTCAACCCAAGGATCAGGAAGGGGTCGACACAAAATAGTCCTTTAATATACTTTTGGTCGACATCATGGACGAACGGTCGACACAAATAACGCTCGAGAATTCTTTCGGTCGACACAATGGACGAGCGGTCGACACTTTCCCTGACTTAAGTTGAAAATTCAGCAAAAACGTGGGGGAAATCTGAGTGATGGACGTAAAAGAAAGGTTGATTTTGTTTAATTAAGAGATAAGAAGGCATGGTCTGCCATTTACCTCCCATCACGATTTCTTTTCCCTATCTTCTCTGAAGTTCTCACGTTGATCAAGAGAAGAGTGAGGTTGAGAAAGAAAGAGATATTGAGAGAGAAAAGAGTAAGGAAACTGAAGTTCAAGGTAATTTTTCTATCCTCTGAGTTTTTTTTTAAGTTCAGTAAGGATAATATGATGGTATTGGTTGAATTTATGGATAAAAATGAAGGATTTCATCTAGATTGTTAGAAAATGAGTTAAGTATGAACAAAGTTAGAGTTCTGGAGATTCGGTCGAGAAGTAGTAGGAATTAGAGTTTGTTTCCTTCATAAGAGTTAAAGTAGACTCTTATAGTGATTTATAATCGTTCGAATAACTCAATTTCAAGCTATGTATAAAAAGTTATGGACGTCACAAGAAAGTGTACAGAATTTGGGGAGAGCTGCGGTCGACCCCTTATAGGTTGTGTCGACCGGTTCTCGATTTAGAAAACGCAAGCTCTCTTTTTTGTCAACATTGGTCGACCCCTTGTAGGTTGGGTCGACCGGTCCATGATTTCCAGAGAAATATGCTCACTAATATGTCTCGATACTTTATGATACGTTAGTTTTCTGAATTTGGTGTCTTCTAAGAAGTTATAGTAGACTCTTTAAGGAATAATTTGACACCTGTAGCATCACAAATGGATCATTATCGAAGAAGTTATGGTTGTTTGACGTTAATGAATTACGTTACTTGCGTTTTTAGGTTTTCAAGTGCAGCAACATATTGATCAAGTTTTTCAATAAAGCTAAGGACCTAAGGTAAGTTAATGTTGCATGCGATTGGCTCTAAGGGGACTATATTACAAAGATTAGGATTTTATGATTTTGAAATATGCTGGATTGTTTGGGGTGTAATGCATAATACACCGACCTCAATTTATTTGAGGATATGTTTGTGTGCCTTGTTTGATGATTGATTTATTTTTGGTGTTAGAATAAAGATGCATGTTTAGAATGCTTGCAATGTTTGAATTGTATATTTTATTGCATGTTTACATGTTCATGCATTTTAATTGTTCATGCATCATGGTTTTAAGAAAAATACGAAAATGATTTACATGCATGATTTTCATGATAATATGCAACGGGTTGTTGAAGGAGGAGCTCGAGTTAGACTTCCTCGAGGGAGGCCAAATGGTGTCTACTCTCTCCCGTGGTACCTTCAACGATCAAATAATGAAAGAAATGAAATGAACGAAATGTACGTAAATAGTTACATGTTGGGCGGGGTTGAGTTTGGCTGTCCCAAGAGGTTGGACCAAATGGTGCCTACTCTCCCCTAGACGGTATTACCCACATTAACTGGACTGTTAAGTGAAAGAAAAGAAATGAAATGAACGATACTGAAACTGCATTGTTTTTATAAAGCAGCATATGCATAAAGGTCTCATAAATGTTTTATTATTATGGATTAACTTACTGAGCGTTAGGCTCATTAGATAAGCTTTGTAATGTAGGTGATGAGATAAATACTGTGGATTCTACTTACCGCTGATAGATGCTCGAGGTGGTGAAGTACGTCCATTGCTGAAGATTGTGGCTGTTAGTGCGATTTTGACCGGTGGGTGGCTCATGTAAATGGAAAGGTTTTGTTTGAAAACTAATGTATAATATTATGTTTAGTTTATAACTGTTTTGTAATAACTTGGTCTTAATGTTAAGGTACAAGTATGTTTTGGGTTACTTATTACGAATATAATTGATTTTGATGAAGTTAAATAAAAGTCTTCCGCTGTATTTTATCTCAAGGATTTCAAATTGATAAGTTTTACCTTAAATTGTTAAAAAGTTGGTACATATGTTTACCAAAAAAAAAAAATAGCAAGGAAAAAAACCGGGCTGGTCTTCTAGGGTTCTATGGTTTCTTGGTTTTGATTTTCTAGTGTTCTAGGGTTCTAGGGTTTCTAGAGTTCTTGGTTTTTTGAGTTTATAGTGATCTAGGGTAATGGGGTGGTTTTCTAGGGTTAAAGGATTTCTAGAGTTCCAGGGTTCTAGGGTTACAGGGTTTCTAGGGTTCTAGGGTTTCTATTGTTTCCAGTGTTTCTATGGTTGCTAGGGTTCTAGAGTTTCTATAGTTTCTAGCGTTTCTATGGTTGCTAGGGTTTTATGTTTTTACGATTCTAAGGTTTGTAGGGTTTCTAGTTCTAGGGTTTCTATTGTTCTATAGTTTCTATTGTTTCTCACGTTCTATGGTTACTATTCACTAAACTGTGTGTTTTTGGATGAATAGGAAAATGCATAAAAAAGGAATCTTTGGTCCAATAGGCTCTCTGGTTTTTGGTGTCTCCTTTTTTTAGGGTGCATTTTTTTGCCGTCTCGATATTTGTTCGAGAAAGTAAATTTTTGGATCTACAATTCTAAAGACCTACCCCACAAAATAGTGGCACAACTTATGTCCTATCATAAGTTGGATATCTAAGTAATCAAACACATCATCCTTATGTCATATCCTTTGTGATGTAGTCCCACAAGGGGCCAAACACATGCAATGATTACTTACTTGGATTCCTTAGCTTTAACATGGTATTCTAAATCTTTAATGATCCAATGACCCTGCTTAATACGTTAACATCATAAAATAAAACAATATAAGCCAAACTCGAAATACCCTTTTTCATCAGAAACTTGTGGCATCCATAACTTTATCGACAGCACTCTGGTCAAAACATTTAAGGTACCAATTTTAACAGTAAAGTGTTGGCTACTTCATTAGAAGATATCATGACCAATTTCTAACTCGAAGATTTCGTAAAACATGCATTCCAGAAACTGGGTAACATGACTTATAATTTGTATACTCATAAACTATCTTTATAATTTCATGCATTTTTAACAATATAACGCCATTTCCATCACTTATAATCTAACTTAGAACAAAAGTAGGTGCTGCTGAATAACAAACTCTGTCCCTCAAGGTTAAGTTCGTAGTCTTCCTTCCTCCTTGCACTTTTAACCCTTAAATACAAAAATTATTGTACTAAATACTAAAACCTCTTACTTTGATTTCAATCCCTAATTTTTCTCACACGAATTTGGAGACGATTTTAGAGAGGAGATAGAGCTGCAAGAGAGATCTTAGGGTCGTGATGGCTGATAGCTGGAGACTCCAAAAAATCTTATCCCTTTGGAAGGTGAAGAGTCATGTGGTTCAAGCATGAGGTGTGACCATCCAAGCTCACCACCTCTTCATGCATGAGGTGTCACCATCTTTTTCACGTGGGACTTCCCTATTGTTCCATCCTTAATTAATCATAGATTGAGTTTCCTAAAATTTCATTGAAAAGTTAATATTTCGGCAATAAGATGTCGACCTCTCATTGAAGGTGTTGACCCTTAATAAAACCCGAGAGTTTCAAGGGGTGACCCCTTTTTAAAATTTTCATAACTTTCGTTCCACAACTCGGATTTCAATAAATCAAAACTCACATTTTTCTTATTTAGTCTCATGTAACTTTTTAGAAGACTTAAACTTCAAATTATGAGTTTAACATAATCAAATATACGAAATACCAAACATCGCTCAAAATCTATAATTCTATAGTCCAGTTTCAGTTTTCCTTCACCAACTGCAAATAAACACTTCCTCTCCAAAAGTCCAATAGAATTGCCCTACCTATAAATCTTCTTATCTTGACCTCTATTACAACTTTGTAGAAGAATACTTTTCCAGATATGCTTTTCTAGGGCATGATATGATTGTAACACAAAAACTGTACTGTTACAAAATTTCTACAAAGTATTTGTTCAAACCTACGGGGTCTAAGATTCATAACTTTCTCTATACATTTTTTAATCAAAAAATTCTTTTTGCTTTAGTTTCATCTACTAAATTAACTTCATGTTAAGACCCTAAAACCTTTGAATTAGGTAAATACCAATATTGTTTCTGATTCGTCAATTCATTACTTCTAAGGTGTAATTTTGTCTCCATATTTATCTTTTCTTAGCACATTTCATTCTTTAACCATAAAACATTACGTTCACATAATGTTATTGTACATAAAAAAGTTAGGTGTTACAATAAGCCCAAAGAGCAAAGCTCAAACTAAGCTCCAAGACTGAAACTTAAATCCCAAAGCCCTAAGCCTTAAGCGCAAAGACCAAAGATGAAACTAAGCTAAACAATATAAGCCCGAAGCCTAAATCCCTAGGCTTTAATCTCTATGCCCTAAGAAATTTTCCTTAAACCTAAAACGCAATGCTCTAATCCTTAAGCCATAACTACAAATTGTAGGACTGGTTTTAACCTAAGTGGGGGGTGAATTAGGTTAATTGAAAGTTTTTGTAAGTTAAATGCCTTAAGTATAAAAACTATGAAGGTTGGTTATCAATTCAATTTATCCAAGCACAATCAACAAAGTAAAATTTGAGGGAGAGATTTTTGACAATGATATGTTTTCGCGGTTCGGCCAACAATTGCCTACGTCTGCGCTTCAAGGTAGCTCCTTGAACATCCTTCACTTGATTGAACTTCCGGATGTCAATCTAACCTTTACAACTTGGCTCTTCTTTCTTAGAGGCGTCACCCTTTTTTACTCTTCTTTTTCAGAGGCGTCACCCCTTTACAAATTCGCTCAAGAGAATTGATACAAGTGTTTACGGTTTCTAAAGCAACTCTCTCAATCACCAAATGGATGATCTAAAGTAAATACAAGAGATGAAAGAGTAACAGATAAATCAAGAATGATTTTTGCAGAGTTTTGGCGTGTCTTTCTTTCTTAAAAAATCGTCACCTCAAATAGCTTTTTTTCAGCTATTTATAATTTTGCTGCTGCTCATGCTCGGGTGGTCAACATATGTACGGGAGGGGTCGACCGCAATATAGCCATTTAGACTCATTAGAAAATAGTCGTTGGAGTTTTTTCTCTTGTAGTTGTTCCTGCGCGGTCGACCTAACAATCAAGCGTTCACATCGATTTTGACTTTGGAGCTTCTGTGGTTGACCTAAGTGTATATCGGTCGACATGCATTTTAAGTTGTAAGCAGTTGACATAAGTCTTTATCGGTCGACGTATGTTACATCTCTGGAACTTTGCATCGGTCGACATAGGTCTTGTGTGGTCGACATAAATTTTGTCTCTGGAACATAGCCGGTCGACATAAGAGAAGCATGAGAGAAGCAAAACCTTCACACAGGTTTTTGTTGGAGGCTCCAAATATAATATCGTCCACATAAATTTGGACAAGGAGCAGATCATTACCAACATGTTTAGTGAAGAGGTTGAGTCAATTTTTCCCATTTTGAACTCTCCAACCAAGAGAAAGTTCTTCAACCTATCGTACCAAGCTCGAGGAGCTTGCTTAAGACCATAAAGAGCTTTATAAAGTTTATAAACATGGTCTATCTTGTCAAAGACCTCAAAACCTATCGGTTGTTCTATATAGACTTCTTCCATAATATATCCATTTAGGAAGGCACTCTTAACGTCCATTTGAAATAGAGTGAAGTCTTTCTGGGAAGCATAGGCAAGAAGCATGTGAATTGACTCTATTCGGGCCACCGGTGCAAAGGTCTCCTCAAAATCTATACATTATTCTTGATTATAACTTTTTGCTACCAATCTTGCCTTGTTTCTAATGACAATCCCATGTTCATCTAGTTTATTCTTGAATACCGATTTAGTTCCAATGATGGTGCGATCATTAGGTCTAGGAACTAATTCTCATACTTGGTTTCTCTCAAATTGATTAAGTTCCTCTTGCATGGCCATTATCCAATTTTTGTCCTTTACGGCCTCATTGAACTACTTAGTCTCTACTTGAGATAAGAATGCTACATTGACACATAGATTCCTAAGAGAGGCTCTAGTTTTAACCCCTAATGAGGGATCACCTACCACATCTTCTAATGGATGGCTTTTATAATATCTCCACTCTCTAGGAAGGTCTCTATTAGAATGGCTCATCGGTGATTCTAGAGAGATTGGAGGATTTTCAGACGGAGTAACCTCAAGAGAGTCTTTCTCATTTTCTTCTAGAGTCAAAGAATCTGGTTCTTTTACGAGCTCATCACTTTTGTCCAAATTAATTGATGAAGAAGGGAATTCATCAAAACTGACATGCATTGATTCTTCAACTACTAGAGTTCTCTTTTTTAACAACCTATAAGCTTTGCTAGACACTAAATATCCTAGAAGAATTCCAAAGTTGATATTTGAGTCAAATTTTCCTAGATTGTCATTGGTATTCAGGATATAACATTTGCATCCAAAGGGCCTAAAGTATTTGACACTTGGGGTTTTGCCCGTCCAAAGCTCATAAGGGGTCTTTTCTAAGATTGGGCGAATTGATACTCGGTTAATTATATAACAAGCCGTGGCAACGGCTTCAGCCCAAAAATACTTAGGAAGAACATCTTCACTAAGCATGGTTCTAGCTAGCTCTTGCAAAGACCTATTCTTTCTCTCAACAACTCCATTTTCTTGAGGAGTCCTAGGGGAAGAGAAGTTGTGATTGATACCATACTTAAGACATAAAAGTTCAAATCTCTCATTTTCAAATTCTCCTCCATGATCCCTCTGAATAGCTACAATGGAGAGATCCTTTTCATTTTAAACTCTCTTCCTAAAAGATGAGAAAGTCTCAAAAGTCTGATCCTTAGATCTAAGAAAGAATACCCAAGTGAATCTTGAGAAATCTTCAACAATCAGAAAAGCATAATGTTTACCACCTAGACTTCCAACTTTGGAAGGACCGAAAAGGTCCATGTGAAGGAGTTGAAGGGGTTTAGAGGAAGACACATTACCTTTTCAAGTAAATGGACTCTTTGTTTGCTTCCTCATTTGACATGCATCACATGATTTATCCTTCTCAAAAGATATTCTTGGAAGGCCCTTAACAAGATTTTTCTTTGAGATCTTAGCTGAGGTATTCATGCTAACCGTGGCCAAGTCTCCTATTCCATGACCAACTATCAATAGAGGAATTTGCTCTAAAGCACTTTTCATCAAAACAAGCAACATTATCCATATCAATAGTATAAACATTTTCAGTTCTATAACCTATGAATAAAATTTTACTCCGTGTGCTATCCTCTATTATCCATGATTTAGATTAAAAAATAACTCTATATCCTTTATCACATAGTTGACTAATACTTAGAAGATTATGTTTTAAACTGTCAACCAATAGTGCATTTTCAATGAAAAGGGAGGAATGGTTACCTATGTTTTCAAACCCAATTATTTTCCCTTTTTGATTCCCTCCAAATGTGACATTTCTTTTCTTTTGCTTGATGGAGATAAACTATGAGAGATCTCCCGTCATATGTCTCGAGAATCCACTGTCGAGATACCAAAGAATCTTTGCAAGAGAGTCCTCCACCTACATAGAGAGAGTTAGGTGTTCCTTTTAGGTACCCAAACCATTTTGGGTCCTTGAACGTTAGCTTTGGTTCATTTGGGAACCCATCTTTAAGTGACTCTTTGATTTTTTACCTTTTAGTTTTGAAGGACTGCAAATGAGGTGTGTCCTATTCTATTACATGAATGACATGTGCTTGGTTTAACAAAGAGGCTCTCATAGTTCTTTTTCTTTTTAAAAGGTTCATATCCTAAGTCGGCTTTGCCAAAGGTCATTCTTTGTCCACCTAGAAGCATTTTCAAATTTTTGCTACCATTTGTAACATTCAGTATTATAACATTCAATTCGTCATTTTCCTCTTTAAATTAGCTAGCACCTCTTGCAAGGGAATAAATGTATTGTTGTGTTCCTTAGTTAGAACTGCATGTTCCCTTTTAATTATTTTTATTTAGATTTCAACACATTAAAATCATTAAGTAAACCATTAAAAACATCAAACAACTCATTATTTTCATCATAATTATCTAAATCACTAAAGGAGTCATGTACCTTATCCTCCTTTGCCATGAAGCACATATTTGCTAGTTCTTTATCTTCATATGAAGAAGAAGATGAGTCACTGTCATCCCAAGTAGCTTTCATTGGTTTCTTCTTGTATGCCTTGGGGAATTTCTTCGTTTGAGGACATTCAGACTTGTAGTGACCTGGTTTTCCACAGGCATAACATGTGAGTTCATTTTCCTTTTCTTTGAGTTGCCTTTCTCTTCTATGTAACTCTTTTCACTGCATCCTTTTCCTTTGTAGGAACCTCTTGAACTTTCTTGTGATGAAGGCAACATCTTCATCATCCTCTTCATCACTTACAACTTCAGCTTGTTTGCTGGAGGATGCTTTAAGGGCAGTGTCCCTTTTCTTTGATGTTTCCTTCTCCTTAATCTCATCCTTTTCGCTTGCCTTCAACGTGAACTCATGTGTCATTAGAGATCCGATGAGTTCTTCAATCCTAAGAACCTTGAGGTCTTTAGCCTCTTGTATTGCTGTAACCTTTGGTTGCCATGCTCTTGGAAGAACTCGAAGAATCTTTCTAACACACTCTTAATCTAAATATATCTTGCCTAGCACTTTCAAACAATTAGTAACATTTGTGAAATGTGTAAACATGGAACTAACCGTTTCGCCGCTATGCATAGTAAATAGTTCATACTCATGTACAAGCATACTTAGTTTATTTTCTTTTACTTTGTTAGTTCCTTCATGTGTTACTTCAAGTAATCACCAGATATCTCGAGCATTATCACAACCTTGTACTCTATTAAATTCATCACTAGTTAGAGCACAGTACAAGGTGTTCATTGCTTTGGCATTTAAGCTTAAATTTCTTAAGTCATTCTCATCATATTCACAACTTTGTTTTGGTATACTTATCCCATTCTCAATTTTAATTGGCACATATGGACCATTTTCAATTATGTTCCAAACACTGTAGTCCATAGCTTGAGTAAAAAATCTCATCCTAGTTTTCCAATATACATAGTTGTTGCCATAAAAAAGAGGAGGTCTAGTAATTGATTGTCCCTCAGTGTGTGACATGTTCATGTTAAAAGACATTGTATAGTAATTCAATACAAATAGATAAATTACGATAAATTCTTGTCCAACCTGCTCTGATACCAATTGTAGGACCGGTTTTAACCTAAGAGGGGGCGGGGGTGAATTAGGTTAACTAAATTTTTTTGTAAGTTAAATATGCCTTAAGTACAAAAACTATGAAGGTTGGTTATCAATTCAATTTATGCAAGCACAATCAACAAAGTAAAAGTTGAGGGTGAGAAATTTTGACACTGACATGTTTTTGCGGTTCGGCCAACAACTGCCTACGTCTGTGCTTCAAGGTAGCTCCTTGAAGATCCTTCACTTTATTGAACTTCCGAGTCAATCTAACCTTTACAACTTGACTCTTCTTTCTTGGAGGCGTCACCCCTTTTTGACTCTTTTTTTTCAGAGGCAACACCCCTTTACAAATTCGCTAAAGAGAATTGATACAAGTATTTGCAGTTTTTAAATCGACTCTCTCAATCACCAAATGAATGATCTAAAGTAAATACAAGAGATGAGAGAGTAACAAATAAATCAAGAATGATTTTGGCAAAGTTTCGGCATGTCTTTCTCTCTCAAAAAATTGTCACCTCAAATAGCTTTTCTTCAGCTATTTATAATTTTGCAGCTGCTCAGGCTCGGGCGGTCGACATATGTACGGGAGCGGTCGACCGCAATATAGCCGTTTAGACTCATTAGAAAATAGCCGTTGGAGCTTTGTCTAATGTAGTTGTTCATGAGCGGTTGACCTAACATTCGAGCGGTCGACATAGATTTTGACTCTGGAGCTTCTGCGGTCGACCTAAGTTTATATCGGTCAACATAGATTTAGTCTCTGGAAACTCTGGCGGTCGACACAAGTTGTAAGCGTCGACATAAGTCTTTATCGGTTGACATATGTTACATTGTGGAACTTTGCATCGGTCGACATAAATTTTGTCTCTGGAACATAGCCAGTCGACATAAGTGTTTATCGGTCGACATAGGTTTCGTTTCTGGAACTTCGGCGGTCGACATACATCTTGAGTGGTCGACATACATCTCTTCTCTAGAATTTTTGTGGTCGACACATGTGAACAGCGGTCGACATATCCTGAGAGAAATTACAAAATTCTGCAGCACTCGACCAACTTGTTAGACATTAAATGTACGCTTTGACAAGGGTATTTCAAATGAGAAATTAAGTCTATGAGATACACTACAACATAATTTAATTTAACTTTCATACATTCACATGAACGATAATTATCATAAAAAATAATTTGTTACTTTAAAAACTTTAAAGCCAAGACAAATCGCTAAGCCCTAAGCCCTAAGCCAGAAGCCCTAAGCCTAATGCCCTAAGCTAAAACTAAAAGCTAAAAAGCCATAAACCCGAAAGCCTTATTCACTAATCACTAAGCCTTAATCCGTTTAATCTTAAGGCTAGAGCCCAAAGCGCAAAACCTTAAATCCTAAGTCTTATGCCTAAGATCACTAAGCTCTAAGCCTTAAGCCCTGAGCCCAAAGTAGAAGGCATAAAGCCCTAAGCCCTAAGCCTTAACCCCTTACCACTAAGCCAAAAGCCCAAAGCACAAAGCCTTAAGCCCAAAGCCCTAAGCCCTAAGTTCTAAGACCTAAGCCCAAAGCGCTAAGCCTTCAGTACTAATCACTAAGCCCTAATCTTTAAGCATCAAGCCCGAAGCCCTAAGCCCTTAGTCCTAAGCCTAAGGCCAAAGCCTAAAGCCCTAAGCCCTAAACCCTATCCTATAAGCCCTAAGTCCCATGCCCTTAGCTATAAGCCCTAAGCCCAAAGCCCAAAGCCTTATTCTCTAAGCCCTAAGCCCAAAGCCTTATTGTCTAAGCCCTAAGCCCAAAGCCCTAAGCCTTATGCTTTAAGCCCTAAGCTCCATGCCCTAAGCCCCATGCCCTAAACCCAAAACAAATGCTTAAAGCCCTAATCTCTAAGCCCTAAGCCATAAGCCCAAAACCTATGCTTTAAGCCCTAAGCCATAAACTCTAAGCCCTAAGCCTTGGGCGCTAAGATCAAAGCCCTGAGCCTTAAACCCTAACCTGAAGCCCAAAGCCCAAAGCTCGAAGCCTTATTCGCTAAGAACTAAGCCTTAATCCTTATTGCCTAATGCCTAGAGCATAGTGCCCAAAGCCTTAAGCCATAAGCCCTAAGTATTTATCTATATGCCCTAAGCAGTCATGCCTAGTCCTATGCCTTAAGCTGAAAGCCCTAAGCCGAAAGCCTTAAGCCAAAAGCCATAAGCCAAAAGCCCTAAGCTTTTAGCCCTTAGCCCTAAGCAAAAGACCAAAGCCCAAAGACCTAAGTCCTATGCTCTAAGCCGTGAGCCCTAAGTCTTAAACCCAAAGCACTAAGGACTAAGCGCTAAGTAATAAGCCGCATCCTCTAAGCCTTAAGTAATAAGCAATAAACTGTAAACCCTCAGCTTATAGCTCTAAGCCATAAGCCGCATCCTCTAAGCCCTAAGCCCTAAGCCCTAAGCCCTAAACAATAGGCCCAAACCTTAAAGCCCTAAGCCTTAAGCCCTTACCACTAAGCACTAAGCCCTAAGCATAAATTCTGAAGTCGTAAGTCATAATCCTTAAGCTAGCCCAATCCCTAGGCCTTATGCTCTAAGCCTAAAGCCTTAAGCCCTAAGTCCTAACCTTTACCATTAAGCCTTAAGCCCTAAGCCCTATACCCTAAGCCACAATTTGTAATCCCTAAGCCCTAATCCCTAAAAGCTAAGCCTAAGTGTTAAGGCCAAAGCCCAAATTCAAAACCCCTAAGCACTAGGCCTTTTTTCTTTTGTACTAAGCCTTAAACCTTGTGCCCTAAGCCCTAAGCCCTAAGTCCTAAGCCATATGCCATAAGACCTAAGCCATAAGCCTAAAGCCAAAAGACCAAAACTCCAAGCCATAAGCCCAAAGGCTTAAGCCTTAATCCCTGAGCCTTAGCCATAAGCCCTAAGCCCTTATCCCTAAGCCCTAAGCCTTTAGCCCAAAACCAAAGTTTCCAATGACAAAATGCAAAAGCCCTAAACGCTTAGCCCGAAGCCCTATTCTATAAGCCTTAACCCCGAAGCCCTGAGCCCAAAGCCCTAAGCTTGAAGCCTAAAGCTCTAATCCATAAGCCCTAAGCCTAGACCCTAAGTAAAAAGCCTCAAAGCCAAAGACCTAAGCCCTAAACCCTAGGCCTTAAGCCTGAAGCTTTAAGCCCAAAGCTTAAGCCCTAAATCCTTAGTCTTAAGCCCTAAGTTGTAACCTTTACGCTCAATCCTTAAGGATAAAACCTAAAGTCATAAGACATAAGCTCTTAGACCTAATCTCTAAGCCTAAAGCCTAAAGCTACGCTCTAAGCCCTAGCCAAATGACCTATGCCCCAAGACTTAAGCCCAAATCCTTAAGCTTAAAGCCTAAAGCCCTAAGGCTTCAACCCAAAGCCCTAAGTACTAAGCACTAAGCACTAAGCAATAAGCATTAATCCTTAAGCCCTAACCCCCAACGTCCTAAGCCCCAAGCCCTAAACTCTAACAACTAATCCTTAAGCTATAATCCCTAAATCTAAGCCCAACGCTCTAAGCCCTAATCCCTAAGTTTATAGCCTCAATCCGAAAGAACAAGCCCTAATCGCTAAGTCTTATGCTCTAAGCTCAAAGCTTTAAGCCCTAAGCCCTAAGGCCAATGCTCAAAGCCCAATGACTAAACACCAAAGCCCCAATTCCAAAGCCCTAATCCCAAAGCCCAAAGCCCAAAGACCAAATCCCTAAGCTCTAATCCTTAAGTCGTAAGCTTTAAACGTTTAGCCCGAAGCCCTAACTAAAAAGCCCAAAGCCCAAAGCCATTAAAGTTAAACACTTAGCACTAAGTTGAAAGCCCTAGTTCCAAACCCATAAGCTCTAATACCTAACTGCGAAGCCCAAAGCCCAAAGCCCTAAGCCCTAAGCCCTTAGCACTAAGCCAAAAGCACAAAGCCTAATGCCAAGAGCCCGAAACACTAAACCTAAGCAAAAGCCCTAAGCCCTAAGCTCGCAGTTCAAAGCACAAAGACATAAGCCCTAAGCTCCGAGCCCAAGGCCTTAAGCTTTAAGCTCGAATCCCAATTATCTAATCCCTAAACTTTAAGACCTTTGCCTTAAGCCTAAACCCAAAGCCCTAAGCCTTAAGCTCTAACAACTAATCGCTAACACCTAGGCCACGCGCTCTAAGCCCTAGGCCCTAAGCTCTATGCCCTAAGCCTTAATCTTTAGGCTAAAGCCCTATGCCTTAAGCCCAAAGCTGAAAGTTTAAAGCAATAATCATTAAACTCAAAGTCCAAAGTTCTAAGAGATAAGCCATAAAAGATAAGGCAAAATTCTTAATCCCAAAGTCCTAACCCCGAAGCCTTATTCCATAAGCACTAAGCCTTAAGCTCTATGATTTATGCCTTAAGGCCAAAGCCAAAAGCCCTAAGCCCAAAGTCCTAAGCTATATGCCCAAAGTGCAGTGCCCAAAACACAAAACTCAAATGCCTAAGTCTTTATCCATATGCCCTAAGCCATCATTCCTAGCCTTAAGCCTTAATCCATAAGCCCTAAACAAAAAGACCGAATCCCTAAGTTCTATTTCCTAAGTCCTAGTGCCAAAGCATAAAGCCCTAAGTCCTAAGCCTTAAGCACTAAGCACTAAGCTCTAAGCCTTTACCCCGAAGCCTGCCCTAAGACCTAGGGGGAGTGGTTGAGGTCGTGTAACACAGCCTAGCTAACCCTAGCTCGGAAGGGGCACAAAAAACCTTGAAGAACACTCTCGGATATTGCAGGATATTACTCACCAGAGAGCTAAGTCTTTGAGGTGGAAAACTTTCCAAGGAAGAAGATGCAAAGCACTCTTTGTATTCACTAAAAACTAACTACAATCCTCGGTGACAAGAGGATTTTAACCTCTCTCAAATTAGAGATGGAAAACTCAATCGGATGGCAACCAAAGGCCATACCCGATTTGATGCATGCACAAAAAGGAAGAGTGGAAAGGTCCACCCAACACTTACCGGATTTTGGGGTGACCAAGGATTAGTGGTCCCCAAATTTGGTTCTCCTCAACTGGTTACTTTTGAGACACACCCTCAAATGTAAAAACTTATGCAAAAAAGAAATCCCATAGAAACTCACTCCAAACCCATGCCAAAACCATAAAACCCATAAATAATTATTTGTGCAAAAGTAAAACAACATAAATTAAAACTAGAGAGAGAGATCTGATTGGGTTTGCACCTTTCTCCATGGGCTACAACCTATACCCAGCTTGTACCCGGTTTGGTCTCCTCCCTTGCCTCGAGTTTGCACTTCCCTCCACGATGTTCCAAGCTCGTAGACGACTCGATTTCGGCCTCCATTTCCAAAGGTTCCAAACTTGTTTCCCATATGAGGAGATGTTTGGGTTGCTCCAACCCCTTCAGGGTAGGTTCCTCCATAATTATTTCGTGCTCATTATTTCCTACAAAAAGAGCAAATTGGTTAGAAAACTCCTTAGCTCAGGCTCAGGTGATGGCTCCTTGAGGCAAGGCTCTATACAAGGCATCCTGTGGCATGTCACCTATACTCTCAATTTTAAGCTCTAAGCCAAAAGCTCAAAGCCTTGTACTCTAAGCCTTAAGCACTAAGCCCTAAGCTCTAAGCCAAAGGCCTAAGCCAAAGGCCTAAGCCCTATGCAGCCTTAAGCTCTAATCCCTAATTACTAAGCCCTAAGCAATAAGCCCTGAGACCTAAGCCAAAAGTAATAAGGCCTTAACTCTAAGCGCAAAGCTCTATGCCCTAAGCTCTAAGCCAAAGCCCTAAGCCTTAAGCCCTATGCAAGCTCTAATCCCTAATCACTAATCCCTAAGCACTAAGCCTTAAGCCCTAAGCCAAAAGTAATAAGGCCTTAACTCTAAGCCTTAGCTTTAAGACCTAAGCCCTAAGCCCAATGCCCTAAATCAAAACCTCAAACCACTAAGCATTAAGCCCTAAGTCCTATGCCCAAAACCTTAAGCCCTAAGCGTTAAGGCAAAATCCTGGAGCCGTAAGCCGTCGTAAACCCTAAGCCTTGAGCCCTAATTCAAAAGCCTAATCTTCAATGGTTATTCACATAAATATAGAAAGGATATATAAAAATTATTGAATTATCAATGGTTTTGTAAGTTGGTTGTAAATGGTACATAAAAATTAGAAGTTTTGCTCCATGGTTTCATTATTGGCTAACTAATCGTGTTGGAATATCATATATTCCTTTTATGAAGGATGAAAATATGGAATTACTAGGGGTTGTGCATTTATTGGCTAACTCATCAAAGTTGTCAAATAGTAAAACTTGCATGAAATACTATGATTCCAAAGCTCATATGTCACACAAGTTATGATATTTTGAGGTTATCAGAAAACATGACATTGATTCCAAAAATTGTAAATGATCTTAGGTAGTTGAGGTGAAGGTAATTCACAATTGTAGCGACTACTAGAAAAACTTACTAAGGATAAACAAGTTCAGTAGGATTGTGTGTGTTTTTCCCTTAATTGGGTCTACATCATAGAACAATAAGAATCTGTTTTAATATATTATTTTATGCTTTATATGTCAAGATGAAATGCAAATATAAAATGATGAAGAAAAGCATGATTTGCTTTATAATATGATGAATTGTTGTTTTAATTTTATGAACCTTATTTAACTGGTTAATACGTTAATGCCAAGCATGTTGACGAGCATCTTATTCATCATGTTTTCTAGAAAGCTACAAACTATTTAAAAAACATAATACGAAAATGGTGTTTTCAGGTTGAGCTCCAATGACCAACGAAAGAGAAATATCAAAGAAAGAAAGAGAAAGTTATGCAAATGTCATTGGCAAGGAATTTGAGTTAACTATCCCGCTAGGTGAAATCAAGTTTGTGGTCTCTCGTTCCTTGCTATGAAGCCCCAATGATGAGAAACTATAGAAATTAAAAGAAAGAAAGATCCACAATAACAAGAAAAGAAAAGTTTTACATATGCATATCATCTACATGTTCATGCATATCCCATACTGCTTAGCCTTATGTTAAAAGATGAGTTTGATTATTTTGGTGAGGAGGCCGTACCCTAACAAAGTGTACAAGATGAATTGCTTTGTCCACGGTAGGGTTTACAACTACCATGGACAAAGTAAGTATTACAACTACCCAAATAGTAGCATATCTCATACTGTTTGGGTGGATTTTGACCTGTTGACATTGATTTTGAAGAATTGTAAATATTAGTTAGGAAGAAAAGTTTTCAACCTCATATATATAGCATGTAAATAGTTTATTATCAAACATCTTGTAAATATGTTTTAAATAAATTTAGGTTTTATGTTTACCTTAAACAATTTTCATGAGAAAGTGTTTTTCACTGTAAGTAAAAAAATAAAGAACATATTTTAAGGTAGGCATGAGTTACCTTACTCACTAGTGGTAACTAAAGCATTCAAAGTAGAAGAGGCTCAGGCTAAATTTCAGCAACATGGAAAAAATTTTGATAAATTTTACACTGAAGGACAATAATCTGGAGATGAGAGATGGCAAAATAAAAAAAATGTATAATAAAGAAAGAAGAATTACGAAACCAAGGCCAAGAAAAAAAATTCAAAAGTCTTCTCAACCACAACAATGTCCCAAATGTAAAAAGGTACTTCATGGAGAATGCATGAAAGCCACCGAAAAATGTTATAGATGCAAGCAACCGAGGCACATCTCCAAATATTTCCCAATGCTGGACAAGAAGAAACTTAAGGTGACACCACGTGTTTTCAAAATGATAGTGTCTGAAGAGGCAAATGAATCTACAGTGGTGTCACGTACCATTTATATTATGGTTAAGCGTGCTTATACCTTAATTGATTTTGTTGCAACTCACTCATTTATTTCACTTGAGTTTATATCTATTCTTAATTTCTACCATCAAGAAGTAGAGTATGAGTATGATGTGATGCTACCTTTGTAACGACCCTCATTTTCCTCATTTTATGTTAAGAATTTATGAATTTAATGTTTTATGTTTAAGGAATGAGATGCACTAAGAAAAGATGAATATGGAGACAAATTGGAAACAATTTTGGTGTTTACCTAATTCTGAGGTTTTATGGTCATTACATGGAGTAGTTTCTGTGTTTCGATCATAACATGCCTTATAAGAGCATAAATGGCAAAGTATTCCTCTACAAAGTTGTAGTAGACGTCAAGATAAGAAGATTTATAGGTAGATAATTCTTATTAAACTTTCTAAGAGAAAGTTATGTTTATTTGAAGTTGGTGAAGCAAAACCGGACTATAGAATTATGGATTTTGAACGATGTTTGGTACTTCGTATTTTTGATTATGTTAAACTCAGAATTTAAAGTTGATGTCTTCTACAAAGTTGAACTAGATTCAATAAGAAAAATAATGGCGTTTGAATTATAGAAATCTCAATTGTATAACAAAAGTTATAAAAGTTTTAAGTGACCAGTCCAACTACGAACAGTACCCCGGTCGACACAATTTGCAGTATGTCGACATAGAATAGCTTTCGGGAGTCTATTCGGTCGACCGCATGGTCAAGCGGTCGACACCTTCAAGTCCGGTCGACACAATAGACGAGCGGTCGACATAGCATAACTTTCGGGAATTGATTATGTCGACATAAGTTGACTTATGTCGACATAAGTTGGATAAATCAGCAGAATTCTGATTGGTGGACATAAAAAGGAAATTTTGATTTTATTTAACCAAGGACATTAAATGGGTCTTGGCTTTCATTTACCCATCCCAGCCACGACTTTCTTCCCCCTTTTCTCTCTAGGTTTCGTGCTCAAATCAAGGGAGAGTGAGATTGAGATAGAGAAGAAGTTTTGTGAGGAAAAAGAGTAAGAAAGTGAGTGACTTCAAGAGAAGTGAAGTGGAGAGCTTTGATAAATTCGTGAAGGCTGAAGTTCAAGGTATTTTTCTATCCTTTAAGGTTCTTTTAAGTTTAGTAATGATAAAAGGATGATGTTGGTTGAAGTAATGGATGAAAATGAAGGAGTTCGTGTCAAGTGTTTCGAAATCTGTTATTTATGTACAGGGTTAGGGTTTTGAAGATTAGGTTGCGTTTTGGTACGAATATGAGTTTATGTCCTTCATAAAAGTTATAGTAGACCTTTAGAGTAATCTATAGCAGTTTGAATCACCCAAATCGGAGCTTTGTAGACAAAGTTATGGATATTACAAGTTAGTGGACGAAAACTGGGAGAACACCGGTCGACATATTATCGACCGGTCGACACAAATAAGTCTCTGTAAATGATTCGGTCGACCGCATGAACAAGCGGTCGACACATTATGTTAAGTTATGTCGACATCTAGAGGTTATGTCGACCGATTCTTGAGTTCCAGAAATGGATGCTCTCTGTTTTGTCAACATCGGTCGACATAATGTCAAGCAGCGGTCGACCGTTGTCAGGAAAATGGTCGATACTTCATGCTACGTTAGTTTTCTGAAATCAATGTCTTCTAAGAAGTTATTGTAGACTCTTCAAGGAACACTTTGACACCTTGATCATCACGAATGGATCATTAGAGAGGAAGTTATGGGTGTTTGAAGTTGGGATAGAAAACAAGAGTTGAAAATCAGGAGTGTTAGAACCGGTTTTGGAATTATGCGTTATGCATGAAGTTATGAAGCTCCATTGAAATTATAGTCTTCTAATGAAATGTAATAGACACCTTGAGTGATTCAATGCCACTAGAATCGACTCAAATGGATAAGTGGATAGTGGGTTATGAAAATAACTTTATGCTGTAAAACAGGTAACTTTACCGGATTCCTGATCTTTTAATGATCTACATGTTTAGGTCATCAATTGGATTAAGAAGGAAATCAAGTGGATTAAGTCAAGAAAGCAGCTAAGGTAAGTTAGCATTAAGATTATTTGGCCCTTAAGTGGGACTACATTGCAAAGATTAGGATGATTGTTTGATGTGTGCTGCATGTTTGTTGCATGACATGTTTGGTGATGAATGTTTATTTTCATGTAATGTGAAGTGATGTTTTCATGTTCATATGGTCATGCATCATAGTTTTACAAAATGTCAACGAACTATTTTCATGCATGTTTTACAACGTAGTTGGAGGTAGCGAGATATAATTGGTGGTATGGGACGCTAATTATGTTTCGTCTCCGATGAATTAAGAACTTGAATATCAGAACAGTAAAGTAAAGTAAATGGTTATTACAGGCCTGAGCACTCCAAGTAGTAAGTAAGTGGGCCCAGGCCCCAGATCAGTAGAAGTTGAAGTAGGTGGAGGGAGTGTTCTTGAGATCCTGTAATATTTCCAAAGATAAAGAAGATATGAAACCTAAGAAACGTGAATGAAATGTGCATTGTTTTAACAACATGGCATACTCATGCATTGCATTTTATAGTTATGCTATTTACTGAGCTTTAGGCTCATAGTTTAGGCTTTGCAATGTAGGGAATATAATGGAGGAAAGTGAGCAAATGACTGAGCAAGAAGTTAGAACAGAGGGGTGTCCAAATGATACCGTTTATTGAGCAATGACCGACGGGGAGTGATGTATGACACACACAAGTTATTTTGTAAAAATGTTTTGAATGTTTTGAGATGTAATTAAGATGTATACCCTTATTTTCGTGTGATGGATTTTAAAGTATTTTAGAGTGAATGTATTTTGAACTATAGTCTTCCGCTGTAAGTTTACGTTATTGAATGATTATGTATTTTTGATAAAGGTGGAATTCAAATGTATGTTTTTATCATTGACAGTTTCCTCGTAAACTATTTTACAAAGTAAAAGATAGTTTTCAGAAATTTTTAAAGTAATGAGTTTTCCACCAAAGTAATGTAAGTAAGTAAGTAAGTAAGAACAGTAACGGACCGGTTCTCGGGCTGCCCGCAAGTAAGCAAAGTAAAGTAAAGTAAAGTAAGTAAGCAAGTAAAGTAAGGAAGAAAGCGGCGGCACGGGAATCGGGTCGTTACAACCTTCGAGTGAGCATTTACATTTAAGTCATGTGTTATAGGGGTGCATAGTTAAGGTAGATGATAGGATGCCATATGTGGTTTTTATAATTATGAAAATGAAGGGTTATAATGAAATTCTAGGAATGGTCTAGCTGCATTGACATTATGGAACAAATAGTTTCAGGACAAGGAGTGTTTATTTTCATCCTACGGGTGCAGAAATTTATTCATTTCAAGTAGTTAAGTGTGCAAAGAAAATGCCAACTATTTCAGCTGTGAATACTCAACAATCACTAAAAATCAGGTGTGAAGGATGATGTACTATTGACACTCGGAAACAACCAAGTTTTAAAAGCAAGGAGAAACCGGTGGTACATGGGTTTTTCTAGACGATCTTCCTAGTTTTCCACCAGATTGAGAAAATAAATTCATAATTAATGTAAACCCTAGCATAGAACAAGTTTCTAAAAACCCCTATAGGATGGCCCCAATTGAATTAAAAGAGCTAAAAAGTCAATTGGAAGAATTGATGAGCAAGGTTCATTTGGCCTAGCTTTTCACATTGGGGAGCTCTGATATTATTTGTAAAGAAGGATAGAACAATGAGAATTTGCATTGGCTATAGGGAGTTAATTAAGCTAACTTGAAAAGTAAGTACCCTTTACGATGAATAGATGATTTATATTATCAATTCATTAGTGCAAGATTTTTCTAAAAGATAGATTTATGTTTGGGTTATTGTTAGCTTAAAGTGAAATCTGAGACTATTTCAAAAAATAGCATTTTGTACAAGGTATGGGCATTATGATTTTTTGGTAATATCCTTTTGGTTAACAGATGCGCCTGAAGTATTTATGGACTTAATCATAGGGTATTTCTTTGAATAAAAAAAAGATTCAAGTAATCAAAGATTGGCCATAGCCAAGGAATGTACGAAATGTATGGAGTTTTCTTGGGCTTGCAGGCTATTATCGAAAATTCATAAAAGGATTTTCAAAACATCGCTATGCCAGTAACTTGATTAAACAACAATAACATGAATTCTTGTGGTCAGTTGATTACGAACAAATTTTTCAAGAATTAAAAGATAAACTGACCACAGACCCAGTATTAAAACTTCCAAATGAAGATGGACATTCTAGTATTTACTGTGATGCATCGAAGATAGTCTTTGGATGTGTATTAGGGGAAGGTAATTGCATGGGCATCAAGGCAATTGAAATAATCTTAGAAAAGCTACCAGACACATGATTTAGAGCTTGCTGCTATAGATTTTGCTCTCAAGATATGGGGGCACTATCCATATGGAAAGTCATGTAAAGTATATTGACCATAAAAGTTTGAAGTATATTTTTTACACAGAAAGCGCTTAATATGAGACAGCAAAGGTGTTTGGTATTCGTCAAAAATTATAACTTTGAAATTAAGTACTGCCCAGGAAAAGCCAACGTTGTTGCTGACACATTATTTATAACAAAAAATTTTAAGCAATCAACATTATCGGTTGCATTAAAATCAGAGATCCAAAGATTCCATCTGAAGCTTATAACAAAAGTTACCAAAAAGATGGTTACATTAAAGGTCAGACCTACACTTTTCAATGATATCAAAGGGGCACAACTGAGAGATCCAAGGTATTTGGATTATAGTTCAAAAATGGATCTTGATGAATCTTCTGAATTTCATTGTTCAGAAGATGGTATTTTAAAATTCAAAAACCGATGGTATGTGCCACAAGATTCAGATTTACGAAGAAAAGTATTATTTGAAGGACATTCATCTACGTTCTCGATACATCCTAGAACTACAAAAATGTATCAAGATTTAAAGTTACACTTTTGGTAGCTGAATATCAAAGAAGACATTGCAAATTACATTAAAATTGTTTCTAATTTTCCAACGAGTAAAGGCATAACACCAACGTCCAGCAGTAACTCTACAATCATTGCCTATCCCAAAGTGGAAGTAGAAACATATTTTAATGGATTTTGTTTCTAGATTACCCAAAACTATGAAAGGAATGATGGCATATGGGTCATTGTAGAACATTTAACAAAAGATGACACTTTTTACCAATGAAGATGACGTTCTCAGCACATCAATATGATGAACTCTACATACTAGAGATAGTAAAATTACATGGAGTAATCGTATCTATTGTGTCACATCGAGATTTGAAATTTATATCAAAGTTTTGGAGAACCATCATTCAATCCACAAACTGGTGGCAAAACAAAGAGAACCATCGAAACATTGGAAGATATGTTAAGAGCATGCGTACTTGAGTTTAGTACTACATAGAGCATGATGATGCCACTAGTAGAATTGTCTTACGATAATTGTTATCAAGCTACCATCGATATGGCACCATATGAAGCTCTGTATGGTTGAAATTGTTGATCTCCTTTGTGCTGGAATGAAGTGGGAGAAGCCAAGATATTAGGCCCCTAACTCAAAATATTAGTCCACTAACTTCTTCAACAAACAATAGATCAAGTGAAGGTAATAAGGGACACAATAAAAATACCTCAGAGCCGATAAAAGAGTTATGTTTATCAACGAATAAGGGATTTAGAATTAATGAGGGGGATTAAGTATTTTTTAAGGTTTCTCCATTTAAACGGGAAGTAAGATTTGGAAAAAAAGGGCAAGCATAGCCCAAGATTTATTGGCCCTTTTTTATTAAGAAGAAAGTTTGATGAAGGATGTATGAAGTAAATCTACCATTATTAATGGTGTTGTGCACAATGTGTTTCATGTATCTATGCTAAGGAAATGCTTAAGAGATCTATCTCAAGTGGTACAACAAAATGAAATCAAAATTAGGACGACATAGGAGCATACAGAGCAACAAGTTTGAGTTCGCGATTACTTGACCAAATTTTTTGAAATAAAAAGATCCCTTTAGTTAAAGTTCTTTGGAGTAATCACCAAGTAAAAAAGGCAACCTGAGAAAAGTAAGACGATATGAGAAGTCAATACCATTATTTATTTGATGGTTGAATTTTGAGGACAATTTTTTTGTAAAGATGGTAGAATGTAATACAAGTGTAGATATTAAGTGCTTTAAGCTATTAAATAGTGTAATTAGAAATTTTTTAGTGTGATACATGCTGAATTAGGAATAAGAAAGGCAGGTAAATTCGAATATGACACATGTCATTATAGGATTAGTGTCTAATCATGATTAAGGTAAAATTAGTAAAATTACGGGGTCATTAAGGTTGAGTAATCATGATTAATTAAGTTAAGATTAAAGATTAGATTAGAACTAATATGAATTAATCAGTTGAGCTAAGTATGATTTAAGTTATGATAATGAAGGCATTTTAGCAATTATAGGAACATGTAATGGTAAAATGGTAAACTAAATAGATAAATTTTGCAAAAAGTATTTTCACCTTATGAACCATCTACAAATTTTGGAGAGTAGCTTATTATCATCCATTTTTGTGCTGGTGGTTGAAAAGAGAAAAAATGAGAGAAAAGATTTTCAGAGAGCGAAAGTAAAGGTTGAAGGGGAATAAGTTTAAATTGGCTTCCAATCTTCTAAGAAGAAGTGTTCCACTCATAAAGAGTAATTTATTAAGCTAGGAATCGAGAGGTATTTATTACACGGTTTAGAGTGATTATGGTTATTCACATGATTACATTAAGGACAAATGAGAACTATGAAAACATCAATGGTTTTGTTAGTTGATAGTGAGTGGTACATGAAAATTAGAAATTTTACTTCAGGTTCTATTTATTGGTGAACTAATAATTTTTAGTATGATGTATATGTTTATGAATGATAGAAATTTAGAATTATTAGAGGTTGTGCTTATTTTGTCAATGTTGCCAAAAACTATTAATTCTATGCAATTTTAAATTTTGTGTCTGAAACCAATGCTAGACTAATCCAATACCCTAGATTTTTCGTTGAATAAGACACATTGTGTGACAAATGAGATTTAAAATCATAGCATTTCATTATGTACAAAACATGTTATAATATTTTTAAAGTACCCCAAAACATGGCATTGATTCCAAAAATTTTAAATGATCTTAGCTAATTTAGGTGAAAGTGATCCACAAATTTACCTACTACTAGACATGCTTGCTAAGAATAATATGTTTTTTTATGCTTTATATGTCAATATAAAATGCAAATTAAAATTGATGTAGAAAAGCATGATTTGGTTTATGGTATGATGAATTGTCTTTTTAATGTTATGAACATTATTTAAATGCTTGATACGTTCATACCGAGGACGTTCACGAGTATGCATACATCATTTTTTCTAGAAATTTATCAACTATTTACATGCATGAGATTTTATATGAAATACAATATGAAAATAGTTGTTTTTTATTGAGCTCGATTGACCAATGAAGGAGAAAGACAAAAGAAAGAAAGAGAAAGTTATGTAAATGTCATTGAGAAGGGGTTTAAGTTAGTTGTCCCGCTAGTTGGACTCAATTTTGGGGTCTCTCAACCCTTGGAATCGAGTTGGTTGTCCCTTTAGGTGGACTTAACTTTGTTTATTTTCACTGTTACTAAAAAATAAACAAAGAAAATATTTCGACCCTATTCAGGTGCTTGGTAAGTTAGGGTGCCAAACAAGCACTTCATTCAGTAAACCAAACATTTTACAAACTTTCCATTTGTCAACTAAAACCTATAAAATGCAACAAATTGGCCCAATTAGAGTCATTTGGTTGGTTAAGATGCCGAATGAACATTTTGTGCAGCGCAATAAATATCTTCGTACGTCATAAAACCTTTATGTGTGTCGTCAGTGAAAAATTGATGCAATTGAACACCCTTGATTTGAAAATGTGACAAATGAACATTTTTAGTTGTGCACCAAAGGTTTTCATATGTCGTGTGAACTTTCTGTGTGTCGTCAAACCCTTCTCAAATGCAATAAATCAACCTAATTGAAGCCCCTGATTTAGATAAGGTGGCAAACAAACATTTTTTCCAGTGCACAAATAATTTTCATACATCATAATAACTTTCTGCATTTCATCCAAACATTCTCAAATGCAACGAATTAACCCAATCAACCCCTCAGTTTGTTAAGGTGCTAAATAATCATTTATGGCAGCGAACCAAACATTTTTCCGTACATTGTACAAATTTTGTGCCCATCCTCGAAACCTTTTAAAATCCAACCAATCAACCCAATTCAAGCTAGCGGTTAGTTAAGGTGCCAAAAAAAGGTTTCAGTTTGCGCACAAAATGTTTTCGTACGTCAAAATTTCACTTGTTGTAGAACCTTCTTTCATGAATAAAATGGATTAAATTATAGCCCCTTGGTTGGTAAAGGTGCCGAATGAATATTTTAGGAAACACACTAAATATTTTTTGTACATCGTACGAGCTTTTTTGCTCACTCAATTTTCTTTTATGTACTAAGGTTATGAAGTGATAAGTGTTGAAGATTAAGGAGTGATCCACTTAAAGCTAAGGACTTCAAGTAAGTAACTCTGAATGTGTTTGGCCCAATTGGGACTACAATACAAAGAGTAGACTTTATGGATTATGATTTGAATTGATTAGGTGCTAGATTAAGTATGGATAATATTCTGTTGGGGTGTATTGCACAATACACCGACCCAAACTCTTGGGATTGTTTGTGTGCTTGTTTGCAATTGTTTGATGATTGATATGTTAAGTTAAATTTAATATTATCATTATAGGTTATATGAATGTTGTATGTCATGCATATGTACAATTGATCATGCATCATGTTTTATGAAAAGAACGAAAATATTTTACATGCATGGTTTTCATGATGATTCAACTGGATATTGTGGAGGGAGTAGAGTAAGGCTGTCTCGAGGGATCCTCTATTCCGTAATATTCAATATTCGATATGTAAAGCATGTAAGTATCAAGCTATGAGTAGGATGGAATGAGCTGTCTTGCGGATCGGGCCATATGGTGCTCATGAACTGTCTTAAATGGACCAAATGGTGTTCATTGGGCTGCCCGTGAAGAAGACCAAATGGTGCTTTTCCCTCCCTGTATGTTGTGACGCCCACACCAAAGTAAAAGTATCAAGAAATCAAATGGAATGAAAATGGAACATGTTTTAAGAAATGCATATTCATGTAGGCATTAAGGAATCATGTATGGTTATTTACTGAGCCTCAAGCTCATTAGATTAAGCTGTGTATTGTAGGTGATGAGATTAGTGGTGAGGAGGTTTTTCCTTATCATTGATACAACGTGGTGGATGAGGTATAGCCGGTGCAGATGCTAGGATCGTTAAGTGACGACCGGTGGGAGATGTATTTTGATGTTTAGTGTTTTGAAATGTGTAATGTTTAAAAGAGATTGATAATACATATTTATCAAAGTTTGTAAATTAACCTTTTGTTTTGAATGAATACAATGTTTAATTAAGAAGTTTTACATGGTTAATTGGTGTTCTTATCAAATGGATTTAACTATCATTAAGTCTTCCGCTGTAATTTTTATAAAATGTGTTAAAGTAGTATTTTCTTATGCATAAAAAGAAAGTATGAAAATTGGGATGTGACAATACATCTTACGAAATTTTTTGCGCTGGTAAAAACCATTGCACAAATCAACCAAACTCAAGCCGCTTGGTTCCTTAAGATGCTTAACAAATGTTTTACTAGGCAGACCAACCATCTTTGTACGTCGCACAAACTTTCTACATGTGGTTTGAGCATTCATGAATGAAACAAATTGACCTAACTGAAGCCATTCAGTTAGTTAAAGTGTTGAATGAACATTTCTGTCAGTGCACCGAAAGTTTTTATACTTCGTACAAACTTTCTATGTGTCCTTTTAACATTCAAAAATAAAAACAATTTACCCAACTGAAGCCATTCAGTTTGTTACAATGCTAAATTAACATTTCTGTCAATGCACCAAAGGTTTTCCTACTTTGTACGAACTTTCAATGCGTAGTTGATGTAATACCCCAAAAAAAGTTGCATAATTTTATGATAAATTAGGATAATTATTTAAATATGGAAAGATGAAAAAGCTAGCATTAGTCAATTAATATAAACTTGATAGTAAATTAAATTATACTTCATGCTTTGAGGATACATCACCTCCACTTTACATTTTCTCCTTAATCAATGATATTATTTCAATGAACATTAATCAAAGAATATTATTAAATATAAATATGATTTTATAATTTAATTTATAGAAGCAATAAGAAAGTGTCACGTGTCCCTAATTTGATTAGTGACTAATTGTGATTATGGTATAATTACTGCATGATTAAGAAGCAATTAAGGTTTGGATCACAATTAATTAAGTAAATCTAAAAGATTAGCTTAATACTAATCTAGATTAATTAATTAAGCTAAATATGTTTTCAAGACAGTAACTAAGGTAATTTAGCTATTAAATTGATAAAGAAGAATACAATAGTAAACATAATAGGATAAGTTGAACTAAAAGGTAAATTCATCCTAAAACAAAGAAAGTGTTTTAGAGAGAAAAAGTGAAAATTAAAGGTAAAGAAGAGAGATTTTATAATCACCAAAAAATAGTTGTCTACTTGTACAATAAATTAAGATAATTAATTGAACGAGAAAAGATGAAAAAGCTTCTGTTAAACAATAAACATAAACATAAAATTAAATTTCATGCTTTTATGAAGGTGAAGAAGAGAAATTTTGTAATCCCCAAAAAACAATTATCTACTTTTACAATAAATTAAGATAAATAATTGAACGAGAAAAGATGAAAAATCTTCTGTTAAACAATAAACATAAACATAAAATTAAAGTTCATGCTTTTATGATATGTCACCTCCACCTTACATTTCTTTCTTTATCACTGATATAATTTGAATAATTTTTAATCGAATAATGTTATTAGACGTAAATATTGATTTTATATGTTAATGTAGCGAAGCAATAAGAAAGTGCCATGTGTCCCTATTAAAATAGTGAGTAATTGTGATTAGGTTATAATTTGTGAGTGATTAAAGGGTAGAAAGTACAAAATTAGTAGGAAGATAATACTCATGATTAATTAAGTTATTCTTGAGTATTATCTTCCTACTAATTTAGATTTATTAATTAAAGTATGTTTGATTATATTATGATAGTTGAAATATTTTAGCAATTAAAGAGACATATAAGGAAAAAATGGTAAACCTAAAAGAGATAAGTTGTACAAAAAAAGTAATTTTGACCCTAAACCCTATCTAAAAGGGGGGCTGATGGCTGATGATCATCCATTTCGTGATGAGAGAGAGAAATGAAGAAAGAAGATGAAAATGGAGAAATGAGCTTTAGTGAGAGAAAGTACAAAATTGAAGGGAAACTTGGTCTCCAAGACCTTAACAAGGAATGTTAATCTCATCAAGATAAATTTACTGAGATAAGAATCTTGTTGCAAGATTCATTTCATATGTTGTGCAGATTAATCAAATAGTATGGTTACTTACGAATAATTGTGATTTTTGAGTATTAAAGAAGGGTATGATAATTAGTTATTTAAAGTGCACAAAATTTTGAATTTATGGTTTATTGTACAGACAAATGATGTCTGATGATAGTCTAATAAAGATAAAATGAAAGATAAAATGAATTAGTTCATATTTGTTCATTTTATACAAAAGTGGTTAAAAATTGTCGAATCTGTTTAGTTTCAGATTTTGAATTCACAACTTAAGTTAAATTAATCTGTTGGCTAATTCCTTTTACCACATTGAAATAGACACCTTGGGGGAGATATGACCTTTATACAGAAGGCATTTAGAGTTACATAAACTAAGTTATGATACTTTGAAGTTGCTGTAGAACAGAAAAATAATATTTTAGATTACGATTAGTTGTTTTTTTATTTAGAGGTTATGAAGTGATTAAAAAACATTGATTACTTGTTGCCTAGCAACTAAAAACCTAAGATAAGTAATGTTATGTTTGTGTTTTGCGCCCTTCGGCCTACACCAGGAACTGTCAGGTTACGATTGTTTCTTATGGCATGAATTGTTTAATGATGAGATAGAATATGTTTGACGATTGTATTTAGCTCGAGAATTTGTTTTAAAGTGTTAAGTTTGATTGATTGATGAATGTCAGCTTTTTAGATAACTTGTTCCAAAGTATTTTTTATGTTAAAATGGAAGAAGTATATGTTTTTAGTAATTGTGAAGTAGTTAAGCTAATGTAGCTAACAAAATAAGATAGAATACAATGATATTTTCTATGATGTGATGAATTGATATATTTCTATTACGCATGATAATGATCTTCTTGGTACATCTATATTATGCATGTTCATGAGCATCTCATGCATTATATTTTTAAGAAATCTACAAACTATTTACATGCATGAGATTTCATATGAAACATAATATGAGAATGGTTGTTTCGGGTTGAGCTCGAATAACCAACGAAAGACAAAAATAAAAGAAAGAAAGAGAAATTTATTTAAATGTCATTGGGAAAGGGTTTAAGTGGGCTCTCCCACTAGATGGACTGAAGTTTGTGGTCTTTCAATCCTTGAAATTGAGTTGGCTTTCTCCTTAGGTGAACTTAAGTCTGGGTCTCTTGTTCCTTGCAAGGAAGCCTCATTGATAAGAACAAAAGAAAATATTTTACAAATTCATATATCATGTTAGCATTCGTGCATTTCATGCTTTACTGAATGAGCACTAGGCTCATATATAAACTTTGTGGTGTAGGTGATGCTAAAGTTCAGTTGAGAAAGTGCTCCCACGACCATGGCTACATAGCTATTAGAATGATGTTGTCCAAGCAACGAATGAGAGGATTTTTATTGTTATGTATTTTACAACAATCATGCAAATCATGAATTCGTCAAAAAGAGATTTTAATTATAGATACGTTTCAAAGTCTTGTGCTGCTAGGATTTTCAAATGCATGATAGAAAAAAAAAATCTTACCATCTTTTTACGAAAATAAAAGTTTAAGAAATGGTATGCTATAAGGCGTTACAGTTGAATCCTTCTCAATTGCAACAAATCTGCCGAGTTCAAGCCACTTATTTGGTTAACATGGCAAACAAACGTTTTATTAAGTGCACACAACATATTAGTGTGTTGTACAAACTTTTTGTGCATCGTTTGAACCTTCTAAAATGCAACAAATCGAAACAATTAAACTCCCTCGGTTAGTTAAGATGCCAATAATGTTTCAGGCGGTGGACCAAAGGCTTTCGTACTCCATAAAATCTTTTTGCATGTTGTCAAAACCTTTTGCAATACAACAAATCAGGCAAATTTAAGCCTCTTGATTGGTTAAGGTATCGAACAATTTTTTTGTGCATCGTCAAAACATTTTTAAATGCAACTAATTAACCCAATTCAATTCTCTCATTTGGTTGAGGTGCAAAATAAACATTTTTTTATTGCACTAAACATTTTTTTAGGTCGTACGAACTTTCTCAAATGAAAAAAAATTGACCTAATTCAAGCCCCTCAGTTAGTTAACGTGCCGATTGAATGTTTCAGGTAGCCAAAACAAACATTTTCCTAAGTCGTAAAAACTTTCTACGCATTGTCAAAACCTTTTCACCTGCAACATAAAGACCTAATTGAAGCCCCTTGGTTATTTAAGGTGCTGAACAAATGTTTCAAGCAGTGCGCCACACATTTTCGTACAACATACAAACTTTATGCCCATCTTCTAAACATTTTGGAAGTTTACATGAGTCGTACTTTTTTTTTTGCGCATCATCCAAACTTTCTTAAATGCAACTAATTGGCCTAATTCAAGCACCTCGTATGCGGAACGAATACTTTGGGGAGCAGTAAACATTTTTGTACTTCATACGAACATTTCTGTGAATTGTCCGAGCTTTCTAAAATGCAACAAATCCACCCAATTAAAGCCCCTCTATTTGTTAGGTGATGAATGAATATTTTGGGCAGCACACCAAACATTTTCGTACGTCATACAAAATATCCGTGCGTCGCCTAGACCTTTTTAAATGTAACAAATTCACCTAATTGAAGCACGCCATACGATCTTTCCACGTGTTGTCTAAATCTTCCTAAATGCAATTAATCGGCCTAATTCAAGCCCCCTCGACTTGTTAAGGTGCCAAAAGATTGTCTCGTTCATAGTGCTAAATTTTTTTGCTAGTTGTATAAACTTACGCGCATCGTTCAAACCTTCTTAAATGTAACAAATTGACCCAATAAAAGTCCTTCGGTTTGTTACGGTGCTGAACAAACGTTTTAGAAAACGCACTAAATGTTTTCATACATCACAAAAACTTCTATATGTCGTCAAAACCTTTCAAACGCAACAAATCGACCCAATTTAAGCCCCTTGATTGATTAAGGTGTCGAACAAATATTTAGGACAACACCAAACTTTTTTGTACATTGTACAAACTTTCTGTGCATTATTCAATTCTTCTCCAATGCAACAAATCACCGCAATTCAAGTGCCCTAGTTGGTTAGGTGCCAAACGAATGTTTCATATAGAGCACCAAACATTTTTTAATTTCAAACAAACTTTTTGTGCATCATCAAAACCTCTCAGATTGTTTTGCAAATACAACCGATCGGCCAATTTAAGCCCCTTTGTTAGGTAAGGTGTCGAACAAATGTTTTTGACAGCGCACCAAACATTGCGTACGTCTTACAAACTTTCTATGCATGGTCAAATTCTTTTAAATGCAACAAAATTGACCCGATTTGGCACAACACAAAACATTTTTTTAC
Organism: Begonia fuchsioides; assembly: GCA_003255005.1. Lineage (NCBI taxonomy): Eukaryota > Viridiplantae > Streptophyta > Magnoliopsida > Cucurbitales > Begoniaceae > Begonia > Begonia fuchsioides. The sequence goes on from QAOC01044877.1 coordinate 71,295, forward strand.
GCTGTATAAACCTTTTGTCCATCTTAGAAATCTACTAAAAGGTAATCAATTGACCCAATTTAAGGCCCTTGGTTGACTAAGGTGCCGAACGATTGTTTCAGGCAATGCACTAAAAAATTTTGTTTGTCGTAAAAACGTTTCATGTCTCGTTTGACCCTTCTAAAATGTAATTAATTTACCCAATTCAAGCCACTATGTGGGTTAAGGTGCCAAATGAATGTTCAGAGAAGCACCACAATCGACCCAATTAAAGCCTCTTAACTTGTTAAGGCGCCGAATAAGTGTTTTAAGAAGCCCACCAAATGTTTTTGTCATACGAACTTGCCGTGCATCATCCAGGACTTCTCAAATGCAAATAATCCACCCAATTTAACGCCCTTGGTTGGTTGAGGTGTCGAAAAAACATTTTTGGTAGGGCACCAAATGTTTTCTTACGTCCTACGAACTTTCTACGTGTTTTCCCAACTTTGTCAAATGCAACAAATCGACCAAATTCAAGCCCCTCCATTTGTTAAGGTTCCAAACAAAATTTATTGGGCAGCGCAACATAAGTTTTGTATGTCATCTCAACGTGCTCAATGCAACAAATCAACGTATTGGAAGCTTCCTGGTTGGTTGAGGTGCCGAAGGAATGTGTCGGCAACACACCAAATATCTTTCGTACATCGAGCCAATTTAAGCCCTCACTTGGTGAAGTGCCACATGAACGTTTAAGGCTGTAACGAACTGGTTTGCAAATTGTTACTCATTATGCTTACTTACTTGGTCATTAAATTATGCACTAAATGCCATGAGTGAAGTAATGAAAATCACTTTATAATTTAAGCATCGTTTATAATTTTTTCAGCCTTGCCAGAAGATAAAATAAATTTATTTATTTAAATATGTAGTGAAAACTTAAACTAAACACTAAAAAAACTTTATACACATAATTATACTTGATAATTAAATTATGAATTAAACGCCATAAGTGAACTAATGAAAATCTCTTTATAATTTAAGAATCGTTATAATTATTTTTCAGTGGTGCGAGAAGATAAAAATAAATATATTTATTAAAAATATGTAATGGAAACTAAAACTAAACACTGAAAAAACTTTACACACATAATTATACAAACCATTTATTCTCACATCAGTCCAAAAGTTTTACAATTTATTTACAAAATATGTAGTCAATTCAAAACATAAAAGTGTGTGTGTATATGAGCAACCTTCCACGTGTCTTCACTCAATAAAAACTTTTCATCAGAATACACGCATGCTTTAACATCATCTTCTCCTGTGTGAACATCTTTATTAATCAGCTCACCTACATTGCAAAGCCTAAACTATGAGCTTAGTGCTCAGTATATAGTATAACTATAAAATGCATGAATGTAAATGCAAGATTTAGAAAACATGCTAAAGTTCGTTAGATATTTTCTTTTCTGTCTCTTATACTTTTTGAAATATTACAGGATTTTAATAACACTGCTCACCACCTAACTTTAACATCTACTTACTAGGGCCAACTTACATTAGTATTTGGCGAGTGTTTAGGCCTTTAATAATCATTTATTTATTTACATTATAATTGTTTCTCTTATTAATCATCAAGAGCAGGTAAGTATAAGTATATTGGCCTCCCATATGACTACTTACCCTCCATTCTCCCTTGATAATGTTGCGTTTTCAAAACTATGCATGAAAAAGTTTGTTACGTTTTTCAAGAAAATATGATGCTTGAATATGTGACCATGAACAATTTATACGTATGCATGAACATAATATCATTCAATTTTGCATACCCTCGAGTTATAAAATTAAATTCTAATACAATTCATTAATAAATATTTAGTCACAAACAATGCAAACAAACGATGCTCAAATAACATTAAGTCGGTGTATTGTCGTTACACCCCAAACAGTCCAGAATTATACAGGCATCATAATTTTCCTAACTTTGCAAAGTGTCCCACTTAAGGGTCATGCACTCTTAATACTAATTTACCTTATGTCCTTATCTTCAACGTGATTTACCAAGTCTTCACCACTTGATAACTTAGAAACCCTTAGAACAGATACACCTTAATCAAGATTTCTTGGTCGTGGGTTCTCTTTATCTCTTTTCTTACTTCTAGAGTGCACTAGATTCACTTAAAGTGCACTAATCAGCCTCACACACTTTCACGTCTATCCAAGCCTCTGCTTAATCACCAAAAAGTCTCCAATCACATTCGATTCACTTAAATATTTACATTTTAACCCCTTGTAAAAAATTTTAATAAAATTTCAGCCACTTGTTACTTAAATAACACAAAAATCAGTTAAAAAGTTCATGCAATTGTCCACTACTCATGCGCTTATGTACAATTTATTTTGAAATGCATCACATTAAACCAACATTTTATACCAATATATCCTATAGAACTATGAATAAAAATTAGGCTTGTTACATATGCAATGCACGAAATGTTTTTGTAAGTCATATGAACTGTACTTAAAAATCTAACTAATTGGCACAATGCAAGCCCTTTGGTTGGTTATGGAGCCAAACAAACATTTTTGGCAGCACACTACATATTTTTGTACGTCTTATGAACTTTCCATGTGTAACGACCCTCATTTTTATTTTAGAATTTTGTGACTTTAAGATGGAAGTGTTTAAGATTTGTTTTATGAATGTTGGGTAAATATTGAGGAATTAAAGTATTGTTCATGTTAGCAATTTAGTAGGTTTAAGGTGATAAAGAAAATAAGGTTTAAGGGAGTATAAGTAATAATGTTATTTGGAAAGGTTAGAAAATCTTCTAAGTGTTTGGGAATACTTTGGGTCGACCCCAGAATCGATGAGGGGTCGACACAATGAATACTTTCGGTCGACCCCAGGATTGAGGAGGGGTCGACACAATTGTGTACTTTAGGTCGACCCTAGGATTTAGGAGGGGTCGACACAATTGAATACCTTAGGTCGACCCCAGGATTTAAGAGGGGTCAACACAAGTCACTATTGGGAACTTCTTTCGGTCGACACAATAGACGAGCGGTCGACACAAACAACTCCTTCCCCAATTTGAGTTGAAAAATCAACCAAAACATGTAGAGTTTTCATTGGTGGACTTAAAGGAAAGGTTGACTTTTGTTTAATTAAGGAGATAAGAGGGCATGGTCTGCCATTTTCCTTCCAGCACGATTTCTTCTCCCTATTTTTCTCTGAGCTCTCACGTCTTGATCAAAGGGAGAGTGAGATTGAGAAAGAAAAGAAGTTTTGTGAGAGAAAATAGTGAGAAAGTGGGATATCTCAACAGAGGTGAGGTAGGAAACTCTAAAGTTCAAGGTAATTTTTCTACCCTCTGAGTTTCTTTTAGGTTCATTAAGGATAATATGATGTATTGGTTGGGTTGGTGAATAAATATGAATGATTTCATATTAATTTCTGTGAAATTGGTTAATTATGCGCAAGGTTAGAGTTTTTGAGATTCGGTCAAATTGTAGCACGAATTTGAGTTTATATCCTTCATAAGAATTAAACCATACTCTTAGAGTGATCTATAGTCATTTGAATCAATTAATTTGAAGATATGTATGAAAATTTATCGACGTCGCAAGTTAGTGTACAGAAACTAGGGAGAGCTGCGGTCAACCCCTTATAGGTTAGGGTCGACCGATTCTCGATTTAAAAACACAGGCTCTCTATTTTGTCAACATGGGTCGACCCCTTATAAGTTGGGTCGACCGGTCCTTCATTTCCAGTGTTGCATACTCACTGTTATGTCAACATTGATCAACACTTTACGCTACGATAGTTTAATAAACTTGGTGTCTTCTAAGAAGTTATAGTAGACCCTTTAAGGAATAATTTGACACCTGCAGCATCATGAATGGATCATTATCGAGGAAGTTATGATTGTTTGGTTGGAATAAAGTTATGACTTTACGCAATAAAACAGGTTACGTTACCTGAATTCTGATCCTTGGATGATCTATATGTTCAGGTCATCAATTGGATTAAAAGATGCTCAAGTGGATTAATTCAAGATAGCGGTTAAGGTAAGAACTCATTGCATGTGTTTTGCCCTTTGGGGCCTACATCACAAAGAGTAGGACTGAGGTTGACATGATTGAATGATTGAGAAATGTTAAAATATTAAGTTATTTAGCATGAAACGAATACGTTATAGTTATATGTGTAAGAAATCTGGTTGGGGTGCATCGTACCGTGCATCGGCCCAATAATATGGGTATGATTGGTGTTTTCGTGACATTAAATTGGGATGTGTATACTATACGTAATGCCTAAATACCTTAAGCATGAAAAGTATGTTAAGAAATAATGTTTAAATGCATTTGGGAGACATGTGTTTATGTGTGATTTATGTTAAGTTGTTAAGCAAAGCATGATTTCTTAAGTTATCAAGAATGCATGAATTAAGTCAAGTGGTCAAGTTTTGCATGTCATCTCATTCATGCATCATATTTCAAGAAAAACGTTTATCAAACATGCATTCAAAATGTCACCATTCATCGCATGAAGATCAAGTTATCAAGTATCAAGTTATGAGAGGACCCCATAGGTGCTAACTCTCTATCAAGCTATTATATTATGAGAGGACCCCGTAGGTGCTAACTCTCTATCAAGTTATCAAGTTATCAAGTTATGAGAGTGATACATTTCCCCTTTTGCGATGTAATGGCAGCATGTATCAAGTTAAGTTTTGAGGATGGTCATGGTATGGGACACGGATCTTCACTCTAAAAATGAAATGACCTTTTGAGGATGGTCGTGGTATGGCACACGGATCCTCACCCCAAAATGATTTGAAAAAGACACGTTTTACGAAAAGAACATGTTTTAAGCATATCATGAGCATGCTAGGCATGTAGGAAATTATGATTTCTTATTGAGCCTTAAGCTCACTAGTTAAGCTTTGTGATGTAGGTGACGAAGCTCGGGATGAGGAATTTAGTCCTCATCACATGCCATGACATGTGGATGAAGCTGTTTTGGAGCGGGCTGTTTACGAAACCAAGCAACGACCCGTGGGGGAAGGAAAAGAAAATGGATTTAATTTATTTGATGTTTTATCGCAAAACTAATTAGATGCTTTACAATATTTTGAATGATGTTGGTGAAGCCTCTTGTTAAAGTCTTGAACAATTATGTCAAACGTTTTAAAGGAATGAAAATTGTTATTTTGAGTAAAGTTACCTTTAACCTGTATTGATGAAATTGAGGTTTACACGTGTATGTGTTCATTAGTTCAACGTTTAAAGTATTAGGCTTCCGCTAAGTTTTCAAGTCAAGTATTTCAAGTGTATTTACAAAAAGAAAAATTTTACCGTTGTTTTCAAAAGGTTTTTAAATAACAGGATGTTACACCATGTGTCGTCGTAACTTTCTCAAATGCAAGAAATCGACCTAATTCAATCCGCGCCATTTGTTTAGGTGCAGAAAGAGTGTTTTCTGGGCATTATCTAAACTTTCTCAAATGCAATAAATCAAATGAAAATTTCTTGCGGTGCACCAAACATTTTCGTACATTGTATAAACTTTATAGGCATCGTAGAAACTCACTGAAAAAAGTCATAACTCCCGTTTGACATTCTGTTAGGGGCTGAAATTTGAAGGGGAAACGCCCGCTTTCAAGGGTAATCTACTGTAGAAAAATAAGAGGAAAAAGCACAGGTAAATTTCAATAAGGCTTGGAGTGACTTTTTGGTTGTCGTACAATCAGCTGATCTCGGTTTTCTAGAAAAGGTTGTTTTGGGAGGTCATTTTCAATAGGCAATAACTTGAGCTACAAAATGGGAATGGGAAGAAACCGGTGACCCTTTAACTGTGGATGAATTTAGTTTAAAAATCTAGTGTTTCGTGGAAAGAAAATGCGCAAAATCAAAAATATGCAGGAATGAGTAATTGGTGGTCTGTAAAGGGAAAAATAGGGTAACATGAGAGGGATGAGCAAAACAAGATCAAAGGGGATGGAATAAGAGCTATATGGATTGCATCATTACCCAGATGTCCATGATAGTTGAGAGATGCAGCAAGGCCTAGCTTTCCTTGCTTGGAAGGGGAGCAAAAACTAACAAGAATCACTCGGAGTTGGTCGGATATGACTCACAAGAGAGCAACCGAGTTTTGGGAGATAACTCTCAACCAAGGGATATTAAAGGTAAGATTCTCATTCATCAAAAATTGCCTACAAAAATGGCTTGAATGGGTGCCAAATCAAGGGGTCAAAATCCCATACCCTATTTGGCTAAAAACACACAAAAACAGTGTTGTGGTGGACCACCTAGTCCTTACACAACAACACACAAAAATGATTTCGTCATTCATGGTTGGAATTGGTCCCAAATTATCGTCCCCCTTCTTCTCCTTTTGAGACACAAAAAGGGAAAAACATACCCAAAACCCATTCATTACCCATGAAACTCACACTAAACTCATAAAAAACCCATTAAGTTAGTTTCCCGGGTTACTTGCTTGCACTAACTTCTCTATAGTTGTGCAAGATTATTGGGCAAATGGTATCCAATTTTGACAATCTACCTCTCTCTAGAACCTTGAGAAGTAGGCTACGATTCTCATAGAGACATAGTCTTGAATTTAAGCCGGGAAGATTACAAAAATGGCAGAGCAAGCTTTAAAGGGCAAATTTCCCTAGATCAAAATGTGGTTCCCAAGCTTTGTGGCTTTGACAACTAGCATGTGGTCCCCTCTCATGATCTTAACTAATAAAGACTGATCAGTGATCCAATGCAGAATACAAAAAGTAACAATAGAAAATAGAACATTGACCCAAAGTCAAGAAACATCTGAACCTTAGCTTAGAAAGAGCCTAAGACCCAAAACAATAACGCGGCTAAGAACCTTGGATAAGAACAACGCTACAAACAAATGGATTACGTTTTATAAGGCAGGAACAATGCTACTAGACTTGCAATTGAAGACCGAACAACATGTTGAAATGGCAAAGTTGTCTCACAATATGATTCACAAAACTCAAGTTGATTTCAAATGTCAAATCTAGTACATATTTATTGGACTCATTTCTCACCTAATTTTTCTTCTTCCAACCTTACCCACTTTCTCACCAACATTCTTACCAACTTTCTCACCTATTTTCCATATGACATGCATCATAGATTATAAATAATCCATTATAAAACATAAGGTAAGTACATAATATTCTAATCCATAATAATGTTGTCTTGTCCCATGTGCACTTGAATGCATGTTATGCATTTAAATTTGATGTTGTTGGGAATAATAATGCCATCACAATTGAGAAGTTCTTGGATATATACGCTTAGTTTTTCACCAAACATTTTTGCTCGATCTCGTGTCATATTTCCATCCATGCTTGCGTTGGTTGTATCTAATTATTTTCATTTGCTCTTCGTGATGCCTTCATCATTCCCTCCTTCTTTAAAATGATTTGTTTTAAAATCATCTTCCTCATCAAAAGGAGATAAATCAAAAAAGATAATTGTGGCACTAACATCTAATTCTTTTCATTTGTTCTCATGTCATATTATCATTGATGCACTCAAGAATTTGAAAAGGGCCATCTCCACGTTTTAGTAGTTTAGATTTTCTTTTGGTTGGAAATCGTTCCTTGTGCAAATGCAACCAAACCCAATCTCCTTGTTCAAAAGTGATACTTCATCGTCTGTTGTTGGTGTGTTTCACATATTGTTCAGTTCGTTTCTCAATATTTTGTCTTATAGTCTCATGAAGCTTTTTAACGAGTTTTGCCTTTTTGTTTCCATATAAACAAGCATGGTGTGAAACAAGTAAAGGAGATAAATCCAAAGGAGTTAGTGAATTAAAACCATATATGATTTCAAAAGGTAAAACCTTAGTAGATGAATGAACTGAGCGATTATAAGCAAATTCAGCATGTGGTAAACACTCTTCCCAACTCTTAATGTTTGTCTTTATGATGGATTGTAGCAATGCTGAGAAGGCCCTATAGACAACTTTTTTTGTCCATCAGATTGCGGGTGACAAGTTGGGGAGAATAAAAGTTTGGTACCTAATGTACCTAACAACCCTCATTTTTATTTTAGAATTTTGTGACTTTAAGATGGAAGAGTTTAAGATTTGTTTTATGAATGTTGGGTAAATATTGAAGAATTAAAGTATTGTTGATGTTAGCAATTTAGTAGGTTGAAGGTGATGAAGAAAATAAGGTTTAAGGGGTATAAGTAATGATGTTATTCAGAAAGGTTAGAAAATCTTCTAAGTGTTTGGGAATACTTTCGGTCGACCCCAGGATCAAGGAGGGATCAACACAATATAACCCTTTGGAATACTTTCGATCGACCACAGGATCGAGCGGTCGACACATTCTCACCGACCCAAGTTGAAAAGTCAGCCAAAATATGTAGAGTTTTCATTGGTGGACTTGAAATAAATATTGTTTATAGTTAATAGAGGAAATAAAATGCATGGGCTGTCATATTTTTCTCCCAGCCACGAACCCTCTTCCATTTTCTCCCGATCTTGTGCTCTAGCTCAGGAGAGTGAGTGAGCGAATTATTTCAAGAGTGTTGAAGTAGAAAACCCAAACCAATTTCGTGGAGGCTGAAGTTCAAGGTATTATTCTACCCTCTGAGTTTGTTTTAGGTTCAGTAAGGATAATATGATGGTATTGGCTTAATTGATGGATAAAAATGAAGGATTTTATGTAGATTGTTAGAAAATCAGTTGATTGTGTGCAAGGTTAGGGTTTTTGATATTAGGTCAAATTGTAGCACGAATTTGAGTTTATGTCCTTCATAAGAGTTATAGTAAACTCTTAGATTGATTTATATCCGTTAAAATCACTCAATTCAAAGCTATGTATAAAAAGTTATGGATGTGGCAAGTCAGCATACAGAAACTGAGGAGAGCTGCGGTCGACCCCTTATAGGTTAGATCGACCGGTTCTCGATTTAGAAATGCATGCTCTCTGTTTTGTCAACATGGGTCGACCCCTTATAGGTTGGGTCGACCGGTCCTTGATTTCCTGAGATGCATGCTCACTATTATGTCAACATTGATCGACACTTTATGTTACATTAGTTTTGTGAATTTGATGTCTTCTAAGAAGTTATAGTAGACTCTTTAAGGAATAATTTGACACCCGTAGCATCACGAATGGATCAATATAGAGGAAGTTATAGTTGTTCAAAGTTAAAATAGTAAGTTGTGACTTTATGCCATAAAACAAGTCATGTTACCCGATTTCTTATCCTTAAATGATCTGTAGGTTTAGGTTCTCAATTGGATTAAAAGAGGCTCAAGTGGATTGATTCAAGATAGTTGCTAAGGTAAGTTAGTATTTAGATTGTTTGGCCCTTAAGTGGGACTGCATTACAAAGATTAGGATGTATGTTTGATGTGTGTTGTGTGCTTATTTTTATATTATGTTTGATGTGATTTAAGTAATGTTTCATAGTCACATAGTCATGCATCATAGTTTTACAAAATGTCAACGAAATGATTTCACGCATTGTTTTACAACGTAGTTGGAGGTAAACGAGATATAATTGGTGGTATGGGACGCTAATTATGTTTCGTCTCCGATGAATTAAGAACTTGAATATCAGAATAGTAAAGTAAATGGTTATTACAGACCTGAACACTCCAATCAGTAATGTCAGTGGGCCCAATCGAAGCTGAAGTAGGTGAAGGGCAGTGTTCTTGAGATCCTGTAATATTTCCAAAGATATGAGACCTAAGAAACGTTAATGAAGTTGTGCATTGTTTTATCAACAACATAGCATACTCATGCATTTCATTTTTATAGTTATGCTACTTACTGAGCTTTAGGCTCATATTTTAGGCTTTGCAATGTAGGAAATGTAATGGAGGAAAGGGTGCAAGTGATTTACCCAGGAGTTAGAGCCGAGGAGTGTCCAAATGATACAGTTTATTGAGTAACGACTGACGGGGAGTGACGCAGGACACACAGTCATAATATAAAATGTTTTGAATGTTTTGAAGATGTAAATAAATTGTATATATTATTTTGGAGTGATGAAGTACAAAGGTTTTTAAAATAAATGTATTTTAAGTTGAACTATTTTTCTTCCGCTGCATATTTAAATTATTAAATGCTTATGTAAAGGTGGAATTCAAATGTATGTTTTTATTATTCGACGATTTTCCTTGTAAACTATTTTATAAACTAAAGATAGTTTTTTTTTTAAATTAAAGTATCAAGTTTTCCACCAATGTAAGAAAGTAATGTAAGTAAGTAAGTAAAAACCCAGTAACGGACCCGTTATTGGGTTGTCAGTAATGTAAGTAAGTGAACCAGAAAAGTAGCGAGCGACGGCTCGGGAATTTGGTCGTTACAGTACCCCATAATGTTTTCTAGAAATAACTCAAAAACTTTGCATCTCTACTAGATACGATGGTTTTAAGAATCCCATGCATCCTAAAATTTTCTCAAAAAACAAATCAGCAATATGGGATGCATCATCAGATTTTTGACACGGAATAAAATATGCCATTTTGGAAAATCTATCTACCACAACAAAAATTAAATCATTACCTCTCTTACTTCGAGGCAAACCTAGTACAAAATCCATCAAAATATCTATCAAGGGAACATTGAGGATGGGCAGCGACATGTACAAGCCATTGGGTTGGATTCTAGACTTTGCTTGTTTACAAAAAACACATTTGTTACAAATCCTTTCGACACATGTTTTTATACGTGGCAAGTAAAAGTGCTCTTGGATGAAACCTAAGGTCTTTCCTATCCCAAAATGCCCCATAAGGCCTCCTCTGAAATTGGTGTCTTCTAAGAAGTTATAGTGGACTCCTTAAGGAACAATTTGACACCTTAATCATAAAAAATGGATCATTAACGAGGAAGTTATAGTCATTTGAAGTTGGAACAGAAAGTTAACACTTTACGCAATTTCTGATCCTTATATGATTTATATGTTTAGGTCATTTATTGGATTAAAAAGGGACTCAAGTGGATTGATTCAAGAAAGCAGCTAAGGTAAGTTAGTATTTAGATTGTTTGGCCCTTAAGTGGGACTACATTGCAAAGATTAGGATTATGTTTGATGTGTGTTGCATGTTTGTTTTCATGACATGTTTGGTGATGTATGCTTATTTTCATGTTATGTTTGATGTAATTTAACTGATATTTTCATAGTCACATGGTCATGCATCATAGTTTTACAAAATATGAACGAACTATTTTCATGCATTGTTTTACAACGTAGTTGGAGGTAAATGAGGTATGATTGGTGGTATGGGACGCCAATTATGTTTCGTCTCCAATGAATTAAGAACTTGAATATGAGAAACAGTAAAGTAAATGGTTATTACAGGCTTGAGCACTCCAAGTAGTAAGTGGGCCAAAAATCAGTGGAAGTTGAAGTAGGTGGAGGGGGTGTTCTTGAGATTCTGTAATATTTCCAAAGATAAAGAAGATATGAACCTGAGAAACATGAATGAAATTGTGCATTGTTTTAACAACATAGCATACTCATGCATTGCGTTTTATAGTTATACTTCTTACTGAGCTTTAGGCTCATAGTATAGGCTTTGCAATGTAGGAAATGTAATTGAGGAAAGGGTGCAAGTGACTGATCAAGGAGTTAGAGCAGAAGGATGTCTAAATGATACCGTTTATTGAGCGATGACCGACGGGGAGTGATGTATGACACACCCAGTTAGAATATAAAATGTTTTGAATGTTTTGAAGATGTAATTAAGATGTATACCCTTATTTTTGGTGTGATGGATATACAAAGCTTTTGAAAATGAATGTATTTTAAGTTAAAGTAATTGTCTTCCGCTGTATGTTTTAAGTTATTAAATGTTTATGTATTTTGATTAAAGGTGGAATTCAAATGTATGTTTTTATTATTCGACAGTTTTCCTTGCAAACTGTTTTATGAACTAAAGTTAGTTTTTCTCAAATTAAAGTAACAAGTTTTACAAGTATTCCACTTTTGAAAGTAATGTAAGTAAGTAAGAATCATGTAACGGACCGGTTCTCGGGTCGCCAAAGTGAGTGAGTAAGTAAGTTAGTAAGTAAGAAATGCAAGTAAGCGGTGACTCTGGAATCGGGTCGTTACATTCCCACTTTATGATCTTGATTTGTTTTAGCAATATGTTTGTCTTCTCTTTTCGTGTAACTAGGCTTCCAGTTAGAAGAACTATTGCCTAAAGAAGAACAGTTGCCACTCTTTCTTTTAGTTGCTATTTTATTTTAATTGCCATGTGCAAGATATCTTCCAACTCCATGTAATGTTGCTGCTCAATCTTAACATGTATTTCTGGATTGAATCCTTCTAGAAATATAGCCATGGTGGCTTCTTGGTCTTCTTCTATATTTGCTCTAATAATGGTTACCTTCATTTCTTAAAGTATTCTTCTACGATTTTTGTACCTTGCTTACGTTTGTGCATACATTACCATAAATATTGGTAATATCTGCTTGGTACAAATCTTCCCCACGTATCAATAGCTTTCTCCCTATTTCTTCTCCTGCTTAAGGTTAATTGATCTCACCAAGTAATAGCATAATCAAAAAACTCAACAACAACGAGTTTTACCTTTTTTGCTTCTGAATAGTTGTGATAGTCAAAGATTAATTTAACTTTCTTTTCCTACTCAAAAAATGTATCCAGATCATTCTTTCCTTGAAAAGATGGGATTTGTATCTTGATGTTGTTCAAGCTATCATCCGTCTGGCTAATGACTTCTCTAGAATTTCTTTGACTCCCCCAGATATCATAATTTGAAATGTCATCTTCCCTATTAAGAGTATCATCTATAGAGTCATCCTTTCCTCTTTAGGTAGGATTTCTATTTTGATTGAATGGTTGTCGATGCTCTTGTTGAGCGTTTTAAACTCTATTGAGCCGCTCATTGAGATGGTCAAACTGGTCTTTCATTAAGTTTCTTACTTCACCCACTAAGACGTTAAATTGAAGGCTGTCATTGCATTGCGGTGCGATACCGTTGTCAGAGTTCGATATTTGTAAAAATTTAAACCTGCAAGAAAATGTTGGAGAAGAAAAAAAATGTAATGAGATCCTCACAACACTCCCTCACACGTTTTGCTTAGATAAGTGTGTCACTCCAATTTGTCACTCGTGTTTCACACTTGTGAGTTGGCTTTTACCCTCTAATAATCTCACCTCTCTTGCCTTTTCCCCTCACTTACTCCAATTATGTCAAAAGTTGAAGGACCTAACAAAAAGTCTTTTCACGTCAAAACTAAATTATCAATTGGAAGAAAAAAAATTGGTGAAGGATATCGGTAGTTGAATTGAACAAAGATGAACACGGAATCAACCAATAAGACACGACAAAGATAGTTGAAATAAAAAAAAGGAACGATAGGATCAATTGATAAATAAACGTAGTTGTTTCAGATGTAATCCAAATAGCTAACTTTTGATATTTTTTTTTCAAACCGACTACTATAAGATGGCTCCAGTTTATACCAACTGTCCACTGCTCATGCGCTTATGTACAATTTATTTTGAAATGCATCACCTTAAACCAACATTTTACACCTATATATCCTATAGAACTTTGCATAGAAATGAAGCTTGTTACATACGCAGTGCACCAATTTTTTTTGTAATTCATATGAACTTTCTGAGTACTTAAAAGTCAAACAAATCGGCCGCATTCAAGCCCTTTGGTTTGTTGAGGTGCCAAACAAACGTTTTTGGCAACAAACTACATATTTTTGTACGTGTTATGAACTTTCTATGCATCATCCTAACTTTCTCAAATACAAGAAATCGACCTAATTCAATCCCCACCATTTGTTTATGAGCGGAAAGAATGTTTACTAGTATTTATCTGAACTTTCTCAAAGGCCTAAGTCTTTATCCATATGCCCTAAGCCATCATCCCTAGCCTTAAGCCCTAATCCATAAGCCCTGAACCAAAAGACCTAAGTCCTAAGTCCTATTTCCTAAGCCCTAGGGCCAAAGCATAAAGCCCTAAGTCCTAAGCCTTAAGCACTAAGCACTAAGCTCTAAGCCTTTACCGCGAAGCCCTAAGCCCAAAGCCCTAAGACCTAGGGGAAGTGGTTGAAGTCATGTAACACAGCCTAGCTAACCCTAGCTAGGAAGGGGAGCAAAAAACCTTGAAGAACGCTCTCGGATATTGCCGGATATTACTAACAGGAGAGCTGAGTTGAGTCTTTGAGGTGGAAAACTTGCCAAGGAAGAAGATGCAAAGCACTCTTTGTATTCACTAAAAACTAACTGCAATCCTCAGTGACAAGAGGGTTTTAACCTCTCTCAAATTATAGATGGAAAACTCAATCGGATGGCAACCAAAGGCCATACCCGATTTGATGCATGCACAAAAAGGAAGAGTGGAAAGGACCACCCAACACTTACCGGATTTGGGGGTGACCAAGGATTAGTGGTCCCAAAATTTGGTTCTCCCCAACAGGTTACTTTTGAGACACACCCTCAAATGTAAAAACTTATGCAAAAGAGAAAACCCATAGAAACTTACTCCAAACCCATGCCAAAACCATAAAACCCACCATAAAACCCATAAATAATTATTTATGCAAAAGTAAAAGAGCATAAATTAAAACTAGAGAGAGAGATCTGATTGGGTTTGTGCCTTGTTCCATGGGCTTCGACCTATACCCAACTTGTACCCAGTTTGGCCTCCTCCCTTGCCTTGGGTTTGCACTTTCCTCCACGGTGTTCCAAGCTCGTAGACGACTCAATTTTGGCCTCCATTTCCAAAGGTTCCAAACTTGTTTCCCATATGAGGAGATGTTTGGGTTGCTCCAAGTCCTTCAGCGTAGGTTCCTCCATAATTATTCTGTGCCCATTATTTCCTACAAAAAGAGCAAACTGGTAAGAAAACTCCTTAGCTCAGGCTCAGGTGATGGCTCCTTAAGTTAAGGCTCTATACAAGGAATCTTGTGGCATGTCACCTATACTCTCAATTTTAAGCCCTAAGCCAGAAGCCAAAAGCCCAAATCCTTGTACTCTAAGCCTTAAGCACTAAGCCCTAAGATCTAAGCCAAAGCCTTAAGCCCTATGCAGCCTTAAGCTCTAATCCCTAATTACTAAGCCCTAAGCAATAGGCCTTGAGCCCTAAGCCAAAAGTAATAAGGCCTTAACTCTAAGCGCAAAGCTCTATGCCCTAAGCTCTGAGACAAATCCCTAAGCCGTAAGCCCTATGCAAGCTATCACTAATCCCTAAGCACTAAGCCCTAAGCCCTGAGCCAAAAGTAATAAGGCCTGGATTTAAACTTTAGGGTTTCAACTTAGGGCTTATGGCTTGGGCTAGGGCTTATGGCTTACAAATTAGGGCTTAGGGCTTAAGATGTAGGGTTTATTACTTTGGGCTTATGTTTTAGCTCTGAAGGTGTAGGGCTTAAGGTTTTGTCCTTTAGGCTTTGGGTTTAAGGCATAGGGCATAGGGCTGGCCTTAGCGCAAGGCCTTAGTGCTTAGAACATAAGGTTTAGGGATTAGGGCATGGATTTAGGGCTCAGGGCCTTGGGTTTTATGCTTAAAGTATATGGCTTAGTTCATAAGGCTTAGCTCTTAAGGTATCGGGCTTAAGGATTACAGCTTTGGTCTTTGTGCTTTGGGCTTTGGGATTTGGGGTTAGGGCTTATGTAACGACCCGATACCAGAGTCACTGCTTACTTGCTTATCTTGCTTACTTACTTACTTACTTACTCACTTCGGCGACCCGAGAACCGGTCCGTTACTTACTTCTTGCTTACTTACTTACTTAGGTGAAAAACTCGTTTTCTTTAAATTTCTGAAAAACTATCTTTAGCTTATAAAATAGTTTACAAGAAATACCATCGAATTAAAAACGTACATACACTCTTTGAGAATAATTATTTACTATTCCACCTTTTATCAAAATACATAAGCATTTAATAACTTAAACTTACAGCGGAAGAATATAGTTCAAATACATTCATTTCAAAAGCTTTGTATATCCATCACACCAAATAAGGGTATACATTTTAATTACATATCCAAAATATTCAAAACATTTTTATAAAATAACTTGTGTGTATCATACATCACTCCCCGTCGGTCATCGCTCAATAAATTGTATCATTTGGACACTCTCTTGCTCTATCCCCATGATCAGTCATTGGCACAATTTCCTCCATTATATTCCCTACATTGCAAAGCCTAAACTATGAGCCTAAAGCTCAGTAAGAAGCATGACTATAAAATGCAATGCATGAGTATGCTATGTTGTTAAAACAATGCACAATTTCATTCACGTTTCTTAGGTTCATATCTTCTTTATCTTTGGAAATATTACAGGATCTCAAGAACACTCCTTCCACCTACATCAACTTCTACTAATCTTGGGCCTGGGCCCACTTACTTACTACTTGGAGTGCTCAGGCCTGTAATAACCATTTACTTTAATGTTCTGCTTTTATTCAAGTTTTTAATTCATCGGAGACGAAACATAATTGGCGTCCCATACCACCAATCATATCTTGTTTACCTCCGACTACGTTGTAAAACCATGCATAAAATAGTTCGTAGACATTTTGTAAAACTATGATGCATGACCATGTGACTATGAAAACATCACTTAAAGCACATTACATAACATGAAAATAAGCAGTCATCACCAAACATGTCAGGCAAACAATCATGCAACACACATCAACCATACATCCTAATCTTTGCAATGTAGTCCCACTTAAGGGCCAAATAATCTTAATACTAACATACCTTCGTAGCTATTTTGAATCAATCTACTTGAGCTTCTTTTTAATCCAATTGAGAACCTAAACATACAAATCATTTAATGATGATAATTCATGTAGCATGATCTGTTTTATTGCATAAAGTCATAACTTTTATCCCAAATTCAAATGACAATAACTTCCTTGTTGATGATTCATTTATGATGATTAAGGTGTCAAATTGTTCCTTAAGGAGTCTACTATAACTTTTTAGAAGACACCAAATTCAGAAAACTAAAGCATTTCGACTTATGTCTACAAAACAGAGGGCATTCACTGTTTAAACCCCAATTGGGTCGACCCAAACTGTAAGGGGTCGACCCATGTCGACAAAACAGAGAGCTTTCCTTTCTAAATTTGAGGATCGATCGACCCAAACTATAAGGGGTCGACCCAAATTCTCCTCAGTTTCCGTATACTGACTTACGATTACTATAACTTTGTCTACATAGCTTCAAATTGAGTAATTCTAATGGCTATAAATCACTCTAAGAATCTACTTTAACTCTTATAAAGGACATAAACTCAAATATGTGCTACAATTTAACCGAATCTCGACTAACCTTGCACATAATCAACTGGTTTTCTAACAACATACATGAAATCATTCATTTTTATCCATCAATTCAACCAATACCGTCATATTATCCTTACTGAACCTAAAAGAAAACTCAGAGGATAGAAAGATTACATTGATCTTCTGTTTCCATGAGAGCTTTAGAGCTTTCCACTCCTCTTCACTTTCTCACTCTTTTCTCTCACGAAACTTCTTTTCTTTCTCAATCTCCCTCTCCCTTATCAGACGAGAGAACTCTGAATAAATAGATAGGGAGAAGAGGTCGTGCTGGTAGGTAAATGGCAGACCATGCCTTCTTATCTCCTTAATTAAACAAAAATCAATCTTTCCTTTACGTCCACCGATCGAATTTCCTCACATTTTTGCTGACTTTTCAACGACATGTATGAATGTGTCGATCGCTCTTCTGTTGTGTCGACCAAAGGTGTTTCCCGAGAACGACTTGTGTCGACCGATCAGCCCTGGGGTTGACCAAAAGTTCCAGTTGTGTCGACCGAAGGAAGTTCCTGGGGTCGACCGAAAGTTCCAGTTGTGTCGACCCCTCTTCCTTTATGTCGACCGAAGGAAGTTCCCGAGAGTTACTTGTGTCGACCCCTCGGTCCTGGGGTCGACCGGAAACATACTAAAGGACTATTGTGTGTTGACCCCTCTTTGATCCTGGGGTCGACCGAAAACGTTCCGGATGGTCCTATTGTGTCGACCCCTCCTAAATCCTAGGGTCTACCGGTAAACAAAGTGTCGACCCCATCATTCATTGTGTCGACCCCTCTTCGATCCTGGGATCGACCGAAACTTCCATTTGTGTAGACCCCTCCTAAATCCTGGGGTTGACCGGATCTTACTTCAAGGTAATCCTGTAGTGTATTTAACCCAACTTACTTCATTACTTTACTTAAACCTAGCAATCATCAAACAATGAACTTCAAATAAACACCAATCAAACCCAAACACTTGGGCCAGTGCACGGTGTGATACACCGAAGACAGAGTATTCTTCTTCCAATTATTCATAATCGTAATCAACATTCATAGAGAAAAATCTTAAACACTTTCATTTTAAAATCATAATTCTTAAAATAAATGAGGGTTGTTACAGCTTAGCTAATAGGTCCTTCGGCTTATGACTTAGGGCTTAGGAGTGAGGTCCTTGGGCTTACAGCTTAGGGCTTTGAGCTTAGGGCTTAGGGTATAGGATTTTGCAACTAAGATATAGTGGGATTGTTAGGGAATGAAAGGGAAGCTTAACCTCCAAAACGGAGGGTAAAATCTTGGAGGAAACAGGAGATATGCAGGCTGCAGTATCGGGTGCTAAAAAGGGGATGATTGGAAAAGGAAATGGAGTTGATCAGAAAATGGGAGGTAACCGTAGATGGAGAAGAGCTAATATGGATTACACGCTTACCATGAGACCATGGGAATGTGGTTAAAGTCGTGTAGCATGGCCTAGCTCACCCTAGCTCGGAAGGGGAGCAAAAACCTTGAAGAACACTCTCAGATGTCGTCGGATGTTACTCACCGGAGAGCCGAGTCTTGGAGGCAGAAAATCGGCCAAGGAAGAAGATGGAAAACACACTTTGTATTAACTAAAAACAAACCACAATCCTCGGTGACAAGAGAGTTCAAACCTCTCTCAAATTAGAGAGGGAAAACTCAATTGGATGGCAACCAAAAGCCATACCCCAAATTTGGTTCCCTCACAACCAGTTACTTTTGAGACACACCCTCAAAAGTAAAAATCCATGCAAAACTAAAAACCCATGCCAAACACATAAAATCCTAGATATTTGTTTGTACAAAAAGTAAAAGAGCATAAAATAAAACTAGAGAGAGAGAAATCTAATTCTCTCTCTACACCTTGAACTCAAGTTTGCGCCTTGCTCCATGGTCTCTCACCTATCCCCAACCTATACCCGACTTGTATCTGGTTCGGCCTCCTGCTTTGCCTCGATTTTGCACTTCCCTCCACGGTGTTCCAAGCTCGTAGACAACTCGATCTCGGCCTCCATTTTCAAAGGTTCTGAACTAGCTTCCCATATGAGGATATGTTTGGGTTACTCCAAGTCCTTCGGCGTAGGTTGCTCCATAATTATTCCTTGCTCATCATTTCCTACAAAAAGAGCAAATTAGTTAGAAAACTCCTTGGCTCAAGCGCGGGTGACGGCTCCTTGAGGCATGGCTCTATGCAAGGCATCCTGTGGCATGTCAAAAACTTATGGCTTTAGCCTTTGGGGTTTTGGCTTAAGGCGTAAGGCTTTGGGCTTATGGCTTAGGGTATTTGGCTTTGGGCACTAAGCTTTGTGCTTTAGGCTTTGAGCTTAGGGCTTTGGGCTTAGGGCTCATAGCTTATGGTTTAAAGCTTAGGGGTTAGAAATTAGGTCTTTGGGCTTAAGGGTTAGAAGTTAGTGCTTAAGGCTTTGGGCTTTAGGCTTAGGGCATCAGGCTTAAGGCTTAAGGCTTAGGGCTTAGAGCATAGGCCTTCGGGCTTACGACTAAGGGATTTGAACTTTAGGAATGGGGGTTATGGCTTATGGCTTAGAGCTTTGGGCTTATAGCTTAGGTGTAACACCAGAGCCATTTAAGTACCTTAGTTATTATAAATATAAATTACATCGTTAAATTTGGATAAGTGCAAGTATTGATAGTGATGTGTTAAAATACACCTTTGAAAGGAATGCTTTAAGAAATAAGAAGTACTATTAGAATTCGAGACAAGTGAGTTAAGTGTTGGAGGAGAAAAATTGGTGAAGCCACCTCATGCTCGCCTCTCCACCTCATACTTACCTCCATCTCATGCTTGCCTCTCCACCTCATGCTTGTCTCTCCACCTCATGATTACCTCCACCTCATGCTTGCCTCTCCACCTCATGCTTGCCTCCTCAATCACATTCATAACTCTTCACATTCATGGGCTGCTTAACAAGAGGATATTTAGAACCTTCAGCTGGTATTTGATACACAAAATTCTATCAATTATCTCTAATTTCTCTCAAAAGCTGTGTAGAGCAAAAATGTAAGGTTAAAGCTGTAGTTGAAAGTCTAGTGTGAGTAGTGGAAATCAAGTGTGTGTTGTGAGTTTGAATACCAAGGAAGAAGGAACACAAAGTTGGGGCTAAGGTATGATGTCGGTTGATGAAAGTGTTCTTCTATACCCTATGTTGAAGTTCTGAGAGTTTGAGTATGGGTTTGATTAATGGAAATAACATAAAAACATGGTGTTACCATGTCTATACAAAATCAGGGATAATATGACTTCCACCACGTCAAGGTTACACTCTACCGCTGAAGGTTAATATGTGTGATTTTAAAGATACAGATTTTATATGATCTTTGATTAAAAAATTGAATTTAAAGTCTACTGATGAACTATAGTAGACATCGTAAGGGTAATTTTGGTTCTTTAGTCATAAGAATTGCAGTTCTATAACTTAAGTTATGGTTGTTGTAAATTGGGTGAAAAATAGAGTAAATTCAGAAAATTCTAATGTAAGCATAATTGGGATGTTAAGGTTGTTTGAAATCAAGTGAAGAAGGTAAAGGGATTAAGGAGTATTTTGCAGCTTGGACTCCAAGTAAGTGAATCGTGCGTGTCTTTGGCCCTTCGAGGACTACATCACAAAGAGTAGGATTAAGGTTGTATAATTAAAAACAAATAAAAGTGAAGTAAAGTAATGAAGTAAGTTTATGTTAAGTATGTTTAAGAGATAACAATTATCTTTATTTGGAGACGTTTGTTTATGTTGATTGGGAGATCTTTTATGCATGCTTTATGTTTATGTTATTAATGTCACGTTGTGCACGTGTGCCATTTTCATGCATCATGTCCTACGAAAAGAACAAAAATGTTTTCCATGTATATTTTCAAATGTCACCCAACCGAATGACGAGGGTGGGATGGAAAGAACCCGTTAGTGCTAACTCTCATTTTTAAAATCCTCAAATTTTTATGCATGAATGTACATAATGAATGAATGAGGTAGAACCACGAGGTGGAAAGCTTGGTCACAAGGACTAGGTAGAACCACGAGGTGGAAAGCCAAACATGTAAATGACTAGTAGAACCACGAGGTGGAAAGCTCGGTCACGAGGACTGGGTAGAACCACGAAATGGAAAGCTGGATCAATAAGCAAGAATAAAACAATAAAGAATGAAATGAATATGCATGTTTTTCAAAATCATGCTCAAGTTACGCATGTCACTTCATACGATTTCTTACTGAGCCTTAAGCTCATTAGAATAAGCTTTGTGATGTAGGTAATGAAAATGAAGGCGAAGAACTTAGTTATCACCACATGATATATTGCTGTGGAGGAGGCTTGCTCGGGCCGTGCATGCACTGTTAAGCAACGACCCGTGGGAATGAACGAAAGAAAGAAGTTTTGATGTATTTTGAAAGTAATATGTTTTAAGATGTGTTTTGTGAAATGGTAATTACATATGTAAATTGACCCTATGTATGAATGAAACTCGTTTTGGAAATGCATTTTGAATTATGGTAACAATGAGTTTGCTATTTACTTAGTGACTTCTTCTGTGTTTTCGAGAAAAGGATTTATATGAATTAAAGATTTCAAAAAAAAGAAAACAATTTTACCACGACTTTTTAAGTGTTAAAAAAAATGTGTTACAATACGATTTAGGGCTAAGGGCTTGGAGCATAAAGCTTTGGACTTTGGGCTTTAGGCTTTAGGCTTAGGGCTTAGGGCTTAGGGCTTAGGGCTAAGGACTTAAGGCTTAGGACTTAGGGCTTTGGGCATTGGGGTTAGGACTTAGGTTTTAGAGCTTAGGGCTTAGTTTTTAATGCTTAATGGTTAAGGCTTAAGGCTTAGAGCTTACAATTGAGGGCTTTTAGCTTTGGGCTTTGCTCTTAGGGAATAATGATTAGGTCTTAGGGATTAGAGGATAGGGCTTAGGTCTTAGTTCTTAGAACTTAGTGCTTTCTACTTTTGACTTTTGGGTCTTGGCTGTAGGCTTGGGGCTTAGGCCTTAGAACTTATGGATTAAGGTTTTGGGCTTAGAGCTTAGGGCTTAAGGCTTAGGGCTCAAAGTATAAGGGTCAGGATTTCGGGCTTATTATTTAAGGCTTAGGGCTTTGTGCTTGCTTAAGGCATAAGGGTTAAGTCTCAGAGCATAGAGCTTAGGGCTTAGGAGTATTGGCTTTTGGCTTTGGGGTTTTTGCTTAGGGCTTAAGGCTTTCTGCTAGCACTTAGGGCTTAGGACATATTGGGCTTTAGGCTTTAGGCTTTAGGCTTTGAGCTTAGGGCTTAGGATTTTTGGCCTACGGCTTATGGTTTTGGGCATAGAGTTAGGGCTTTGGGCTTAGAGCTTAGGGCTTAGGGCTTTGGTATTTGGCCTTAGAACTTAGGGCTTTGGCCTTTTGTCTTAGAGCTTTGGGCTTAGGCCTTAGAACTAAGTTCTTGTATGATAGAGCTTTTGGCTTTGGGCTTAGAGCTCTGTGATTAAGGCTTCTGGATTAGTACTTTAGGCTTAGGTGTTAGAGCTTACAACTCAAGGCTTACGGCTTAAAGTTTAGGTCTTTGGGCTTTGAGCTTGGGCCATAGGGCTTAGATCATAGGACTAAAGACTTACTGCATTGGGATTTGGGCTTTAAGATTTAGGATTAGGGCTTTGGGCTTAGGAGTTAGGACTTAGGGCTAAGGTCTAAGGCATAGGGCTTTGGGCTTAGGCTTTTGTCTTTGGGCTTAGGTGTTTGTTTTTTTTGGGTTAAGGTTTTGGAAAAAGGGCTTTGGGATTTGGGCTTATGGCTTATGGCAAAAGGCTTTGTGCTTAAGGCTTAGAACTTTAGCATTTGGGCTTAGGGCTTTTTGTTTATGGCTTATGGCATACTGTTTAGGGCTTAGTGCTTTAGGATAAAGGCTTAGCGATTAGGGCTTAGGCCTTACAGCTTAAGGCTTAGGGCCTATAGTTAAGGGTTTTGGGCTTTGGGCTAATGGCTTAATGATTAGAGCGTAGGGCTTAGGGATTAGGGCTTAAGGTTTAAGGCTTAGGGCTTAGTGCTTTTGGATTTGGACTTACAACATAGGGCTTAAGAGTGAGAGTTAGTGCTTAGGGCTTTGCACTTAAAGGTTAAGGGTAAGGAGTTAGAGCTTAGACTTCAAGTCTTAGGGCTTTAGAATTTGGGCTTACTACATAGAGCTTATGGCATATAGCATAGAGCTTAGGGCTAGCAATTATGCCTTTGCATTTGGGCTTTGAGGTTTTGGCTTTGGGCTTAGGTTTTAGTTCTTGGGATTAGGGCTCAAGGGTTAGGGCTTGTGGCAGACCCCTATGCACTAAGTCGTAAGCCAAAAGCCAAACCAAGGCCTTAAGACCTAAGTTTTATTAGCTACGGAGTAACTATCAAGCACTAAGACCAAATCCCAAAGTACTATGCCCTAACCCCTAATCTTTATGCTTTAAGTTGTAAGGCCAAAGCCCTCAACCCAAAGTACTAGTCCCTAAGCTTGAAGCCCTAAGCCCTAACCCAAAAGCCCTAAGGCTTAGTCCTTAAGGCCTAAGGCCTAAGCCCCTAGCCCTAAGCTTTAAGTCCTAAGTTCTAAGCCCTCAGCCCTGAGCTTTAGTCCTTGCCCTGTGGCCTAAGTCATAAGCCCTACGCCTTAATGCCTGAAACCAAAGCCATATGCCTTAAGGAATAATCCCTATGCTATAAGCCAAAAGCATGAAGCCCTTAACCTTAAGCCCGAACACCTATGCCCTAAGCCCAATACCCTAAGTTGTAAGCCCTAAGTCCTAAGCCCTATTCCCTAAGTGCTAAACCCAAACCCTAAAGACCTCAGCACAAAGAACTAATCTTTAAGTCCAAAGCCCAAAGCCTTAAGCCCTTAAGCCCTAAATTCTAAGCCTTAAGCCCTAAGACCTAACCTCTATGCATTAAGCTCTAAGCATTAAGCAGTAAGCCATAAGACCTAAGTTTTAAGCCTTTCAACGTAAGCCCTAAGCCCTAAGCCCTAAGGCAAAAGATCTATGCCCCAAGCTCTTTGTCCTTAGCCTTAAGCCTTGTGCCTATTCTCTTAAGCCCTAAGCCCTAAGGTGTAAGCCTTAAGACCTTAGGTGTAAGCCTTAAGCCCTAAGACCAAATCGATAAGCCTAAGCCCTCAACCCTAAGCAATAATTTCTAAGCCTAAAGCCCTAAGCCTAATGCCCTAAGTCGTAAGTCCTAGGCACAAAGCTTAAAGCCCGAAGCCCGAAGCCTGAAGCCCTAAATTCAAAGCCATAAACCCTAAGCCATACCATCTAAGCCCAAACCCCTAATACCTAAGTCGGAAGCCCTAGGCCCAAAGACCTAAGTGTCAAGCCATAAGCCCTAAAACCTAATCCCTAAGCCCTAAACCAAAAGCCTGAAGCACTAAGCTAAAGGCCAGAGGCCAAAGCTTTAACCCAAAGCTCTAAGCTCTAAACCCTAAGCTCTAAACCCTTAGCTCAAAGCCCTCAGCCCTAACTCCTACTCCCTATGCCTAAAGCCCTAAGCCCAAAGCCCAAAACACTTACCTTAAAGCCAAAAGATAAAAGCCCTAAGCCTTAAA
Source organism: Begonia fuchsioides (assembly GCA_003255005.1). Classification (NCBI taxonomy): domain Eukaryota; kingdom Viridiplantae; phylum Streptophyta; class Magnoliopsida; order Cucurbitales; family Begoniaceae; genus Begonia; species Begonia fuchsioides. Next base: position 96,147 of record QAOC01044877.1, read on the forward strand.
CGGCAAGCCCTAAGCCCTAAGCCCTAAGCCGTAAGCCTTAAGCATTTAATGCAATCATTGAAAGCATGAAAAGACCTATGACACAAGCTCAAGCAAAGAAGTTTAAAGAAAAACTAAGCATGTATATCCAAGAACTTCTCAAATTTGATGGTATTATTATTCCAGACATTGTCAAATTTAAATGCATGATATACATTCAAGTGCATAAGGAACAAGATGACTTTATTATGATTAGACTATTATGTACTTACCTTATTTATTATAATATATTATTGATACTATGCCCCATGTCATAAGGGAACTAGGTAAGAAAGTGACATGCCATGGGATGCCTTGCATAAAGCCATACCTCAAGGACCTATCACCCAAGAACGAGCTAAGGAATTTTCTAATCAATTTGCTCTTTTTGTAGGAAATGATGAGCGCAAAATAATTATGGAGGAACCTACCCCGAAATACTTGGAGCAACCCAAAAATCTCCTCATATGGGAAGCCTTGGAAATGGAGGCCGAGATGGAGTCGTCTTCGAGCTCGGAACACCATGGAGGGAAGTGCAAAGCTGAGGCAAAGGAGGAGGAGGAACCGGGTACAAGCTGAGTCTAGCTCGGGCATAGGTCGGGGTCCATGGAGCATGGCGCAAACCCAATCAGAACTCTCTCTCTAGTTTTATTTTATGCTTTTTATTTTTGCACAAACAATTATTTAGGGTTTTATGGGTTTTGCATGGGTTTGGAGTGGGTTTTTATGGGTTTGGTATGGGTTTGGAGTGAGTTTTCTCTTTTGCACGGGTTTTTGCTTTTGAGTGTGTTTTCAAAGACAGTCGGTTGGAGGGGAACCAAATTCGGGGACCAGTCTTCCTTGATCAACCCCAAATCTGGTAAGTGTTGGGTGGTCCTTTCCATCCTTCCTTTTTGTGCATGCATCAAATTGGGTAAGGCCTTTTGTTGCCATCCGATTAGGTTTTCCCTCTCTAATTTGGGAGAGGTTAAAACCCTTGCATCACCGAGCATTGTAGTCATTTTATTTTAAGTCAAAAGAGTGCTTTGCTCTCTGGTGAGTAATATCCGGCGATATCCGAGAGCATCATTCAAAGTTTTTGCTTCCCTTACAAGCTAAGGGTGAGCTAGGCAGTGCTACACACCTTCAACCACTCCCTCGTGGTCTTAGAGTAAGTGTGTAATCCATATTAGCTCTTCTCTATCTCTCGTTACCTCTCATTTTCCGATTACCCACAATTTCCTTTTCTGATCATCCCTTTTTTAGCACCTGATACTCTCGTCTGCATATCTTCCAATTCCCGCAAAGATTTTACCCTCAACCCTTTAATGGATCTTGTAATGGTGATGTGTTTCTTGATTTGGTTGAGAAGGTAGATAAAGTGTTTGAATGTTACAACTACTTAGAACGACTAAAATTACAATTGGTTTCTTTGGAGTTAATTGGACATCCTAGTATTTGGTGGGATAGTTTGAAGGCCCAAAGGAGGCGTGATGGTGAGGATGATATTCCTACTTGGAGAGCCACTCTTCATGAGAAAGAGGTTCGTTCAGAGCCACTACAAATAAGAACTCTTCCTCCAACTCCAAACATTGAAGCAAGGAACCATCTTGGTGCAGGAGTATTTGACCAAATTTGAGACCCTTAGGATTCAGTGTGACCTAGATGAACCTGAGGAACAAATCATTGCTAGGTTCTTAAGAGGTTTAAACAAGGAGATTGGAGACATAGTGGAAATACAACCGATTTATACCATGGATACGGTCATTCCACTTGCCATGAAAACTCTTTGTATTGACTAAAAACGGATTACAATACTTGGTGACAAGAGGGTTTTAACTTCTATCAAATTAGAGAAGGAAAACTCAATCGGATAGTATCCAAAGGCCATACCCGATTTAATGCATGCACAAAATGGAAGGGTGGAAAGGAACACCCAACACTTACCCGATTTGGGGGTGACCAAGGAAAAGTGGTCCCGGAATTAGGTTCCCCGCAACCGGTTGCTTTTCAGACACCCTCAAAAGCAAAAACACATGCAAAAGAGAAAACCAATAGAAACCCACTCTAAACCCATGCCAAACCCATAGAAACCCACTCCAACATGCCAAACCCATAAAACCCTAAAAAAAAATTTTTGTGTAAAAGTAAAAAAGCATAAAATAAAAAAAGAGAGAGAGAGTTTCAATCAGGTTTGCACCATGCTCCATGGGCTCCGACCTATACCCGGCTTGTACCCGGTTTGGCCTCCTCCCTTGCCTAGATTTTGCACTTGCCTCCATGGTAATCCAAGCTCATAGACGACTTGATCTCGGCCTCCATTTCCAAAGGTTCCAAACTAGTGTCCCATATGAGGAGTTGTTTGGGTTGCTCCATGTCCTTTGGGGTAGGTTCCTCCGCTCAACATTTCTTACAAAAAGAGTTAATTGGTTAGAAAACTCCTTAGCTCGGGCTCAGGTGATAGCTCCTTGAGGTATGACTCTATGCAAGGCATCCTGTGGTATGTCAAAACCCCTAAGACCTATCCCTCAAATCTAAAGCCCTAAGCCCTAATCCCTATGCCATATGCTCTAACACCTAAACCAAAAATCATATGCCATATGCTCTATGCCCTAAGCCCAAAGCCTAAAGCCAAATGTTGTAAGCCCTAAGCCCTAATTCTTATGCCCTATGCACTAAGCCCTACGTACTAAGAACTAAGCCTTAAGCCCTAAGCCTTCAGCCCTTAGCCCGAAGAACTATGCCCTAAGCCTAATGTTGTAAACTGAAAGTCCAAAGCCCTAAACCCTAATACTTAAGCCGTAAACCCTAATACCTAAGCCCAAAGCTTGAGCCCTAAGCGTCGTCCTAAGCTCTAAGCCCTACTCCTTGGGCCTTATGGCTAAGCCATAATCCCCAAGCCCTTACAGCTAAGCATTGAGTCCTAAGCTTGATTTTGTAAGCTAATTGCCTTAAGGCCAAAGTTCCAACTGATGAGAACCACTGGTATATCAAACCCTTTAACAATACAGAAAAAGATACATGGATTGCCTTTGAATCAAGTACAAGGAACTTGACCTCAATCGAACCTTGCCGACGGAACCTAAGTTATCAAACAAGGCACTTGACCCAGACCGAACTTGTCAGTAAGAACCAAAGCTATCAAAATTGATCTATCAAGAATTGACTTGATGAAGATCGAGTTCTTCGCAAAAGACCCAAAGAGAAAATTCTCTCCAAAACACTCAAGGTGAATTAATCATAAAAGTTGTCCCCTAATACAATATCTTAGATGCCTTTAAATAGCCTACACACTTTCTAAACTAACAACAAGTAAATTAGGAAATAGAAAGTAATTAGGAAACTTAACTAAATAATAGAATAAAAGAAAGAATTTTCGGAATTTTTGCAGGGCACTTGACACGGAATAGAGGGGCTTTAGATTTAGGAAGTGGGAGAATCGAGTTAGGTTAAATGAAAAATGATAATCCAAAAATTCCAGAATCTGGACTGGAATTTGGACGGCGATATCTCAATGATGCGGATGAGTTTTGGGCTGAAATTTTGAGAAGAACTTTGGGAGTAGATTGAGAAACAATCATCCAAAAATGAGGGAATTCTCACTGATGGACAGGTTGGAAATCAATGGAACAGTAACGGCATTTTTGGTGGTGGCCGGAAATCTGCCGGCGGAAAGAACTAAAACCAAACGAAAAATATTGATGGAAGGAAGAGCTTGTGACCTTCAACCTCACCCTAAAGTCCTTGAATAAGGCTGGAGTATTGAAGCACAAAGAAATCTCCAGCTCGGAGGGAGGATTCCTTTGAGATAACCTACGGTGGCCGGAGGTGCGTCGGCTGCCGGTTTGAAGTTGGAAATGCCTGTGAGAGGGAGATGCTCAAAGCAACTTTAATTCAAATTCCAAATTGAAAATTACAAGCAAGCATTGGGGGAGGTTTTATCAGCTGAAAATAGAGGAAAAAAAAGAGGGAAAATTATGAGCCAAAGTCATACAACATGCATGCTGGAAATGAAAATAAAGGAGGGAAAATTGGACCAATGAGAATACAAGAATGTGATGGCCACGTGATCTTGCACCCCTTCAGCCAATTTTCCCTTCTTTCTTGGCCCAAAATACCCTTCTTTCAGCCAAGAATCCCTCATGCAAAAGCATGCAAAATAACTCAAATGTATCTAGCCGAGAAACCCTCTCGAGTTCTCTTAAAATGTAACGTAAAAATTAACGTAAAATTATACTAAAAAATGCAATAAAATTCCTTCACTCCATTGAAGTGTTGATGAGTTGAGTCGTGGGACATTTGGTCACGTTTTCATGTGACTTTAACTCACCATGTAACGTAAACTTCAACCGGGTTCATGTGCGGGCTTGATTCCGGGAGGCTCAGTTCTTGGTTGTAACTCCACATTTTCTCCATGCCAATTAATCACGTGTTTTGGCCTTGTTTGATCCTCTAAAGTTTGCTTAGAAATGTATAGTTCATCAATTAATTTTCTTGCAAAATTAACAAATATGTTAGAAAATTCCCGAGCCAGTGATTGCTCCATTCGATATGCCAATCTGTGGCATGTCAGCACTTCTGTTTTGGTAAGTTGTGTATTTTTCCAAGCAAACAATATCTGATCTTTATGATCCATCCAATTCCAAAAAGGTCTTGAAAGTAGCTACAACGTTGATGAAGAAAACTTTCTGAAATAACTTTGGCAAAATTGTTGAATCTTCCAATATATTCTTGTTGGTCAAGTAAAAGTTTGATTTAATGAAAGTTCCATGTACTTTCCTATTTCTTTTGTCCCTTCCATATCTTGTATTAGGCTTGGGCTTGTGTGCTTGACCACCTTGCTTGATATCAATATCTTCTTCAACACTTGAAATAATAAGCATTTTGTTTTGATGTATAATAGATTCTTTCATTTTAATTTCCTCCACTAAACCACATAGCGCTTCTTGCATTTTCTTGGTTCTTGCCTTGTCATTGAGCCTCAAATTCCTTGCAATTTGTCTTGTATCACCACTTGATCTGCATCATTCCCTCCTTCCTAAAAAAGATTCGTCCTTGAATCTCCTGCATCATACAAAGATAAGTCACTAACATTAAAAGTGGCACTTACATTACCATATTAATTTGGCCAATTAATTTTGTAAGCATTGTCATTGATTTGCTCCAACACTTGAAAAAGACCATCTCCTCGAGGTTGCAATTTATTTTTCTTCTACTTGTAAATCTTTCTTTCCTTAGGTGAGTCCAAACTCAATCTCCTGGCTCCAATACGACTTTTGTTCGGATTTTGTTTGCTTGTAGCGCATATTGCTCAATTTGTGTAATATTTCCTCGTGCAAGGCTACTAGTTTGAGCCTCTAACATATTCAATCTAATTTCTCAATATAAGAAATAAAAGAAACCGTTAGCGAATAAATAAGGAAATAAACAGACCTCACTCACTCGATCACGTGTTGACACTCAATCAATGAAACTCACACTCTAATTTCTCTCAATTAATGGCTTTTAAAAATAGTCTCACACTCTTGCCTTTTTCCTCACAAATTTCTCTTTTAGTTCTTTATGTAAAAACCCAATTCCGGAAAAATATTCAGCAAGTAAAAGCAATCATGATCAAACTTTTAAGCAAAAAAATTTAAACTTACATGATCGTCAAAGTCAAACTATTTTGAAAGAAATATGCAATCCAAGAAAAATGTATGTACAATGATGAATGATAATAATGAAGTATTGCTCTAATGATGTAAGAGCAATAAAGACAATGAATAACTTTGAAGTTACCAAAATTAAAAGAAATAACTCTGAAACAAATATTGATGATGAAACATAGTAAGCACTTTTTGAAGTAACGAGATTTTTTTTTATAGTGGCAGTAACAAGGACAATAAGCAAAAAAAAAATTTCTTTTTTTTTTTACTTTTTTTGTTGTGCTTTTCCCCCTTTTTTTTGCAGAATATTTTTTTCACATTTGTTTTCTATACAATTTTTTTTTTGCTTTTTTTTATTAAAAGATAGAAAGATAGGAAAGAAGGAAATAAAGAAGAATAAGAAAGCTTCAATAAAAATAGAAACTTGAATAAAGGAACCAAAGCTCTAATGCCAAATGATGAGAACCACAGAAATATCAAACTCGAGACCCTTCAACAATGCAGAAAAAGATAACTCAATCGCCTTTGAATCAAGTACGAGGAACTAGACCACAATCGAACCTTGCAGACAGAACCTAAGTTATCAAACAAGGCACTTGACCCAGACCGAACTTGTCAGTAAGAACCAAAGCTATCAAAATTGATCTATCAAGAATTGACTTGATGAAGATCGAGTTCTTCGCAAAAGACCTAAAGAGAAAATTCTCTCCAAAACACCTAACGTGAATTAATCATAAAAGTTGTCCCTTATTACAATAGCTTGGATTCCTTTAAATAGGCTACATACTTTCTAAACTAACAACAAGTAAATTAGGAAATAGAAAGTAATTAGGAAACTTAACTAAATAATAGAATAAAAGAAAGAATTTTAGGAATTGTTGCAGGGCACTTCTGTTTTGGTAAGTTTTGTATTTTGCCAGCCAGATAATGTCCGATTTTTATGATCTAGCCTATTCCAAAAAGGTCTTCAAAGTAGTTACAACGTTGATGAAGAAAACTTTCTGAAGTAACTTTGGCAAAATTATCGAAACTGCCAATATATTCTTGTTGGTCAAGTAAAAGTTTGATTTAAGGAAAGTTGCATGTACTTTCCTATTTCTTTTGTCTCTTCAATATCTTTTATTAGGCTTGGGCTCTTGGGCTTGTGTGCTTGACCTCCTTTCTTGATATCAATATATTTTTCAACACTTAACATAATATGCATTTTGTTTTGATGTTGAATAGATTCTTTCATTTCAATTTTCTCCAATAAACCACATAAAGCTTCTTGCATTTTTTTAGTTCTTGACTTTGTCATTGGGCCTCCAATTCCTTGCAATTGGTCTGGGCCTCCAATTCTTTGCAATTGGCCTTGTATCACCACTTGATCCGCATCACCAACCCCTCTGCCCTAAGCACAAAGTCCTAAGCTAAAAGCCTAAAGCCAAAAGCCCAAAGTCCTACGCCCTAAGCACTAAGGCAAATTATCAAAGCCCAAATATCTAATCTCTAAACACGAAGCCCTAAGTTGAAAGCCTAAAACCTTATAACTATGCCCTGATTCCTAAGCTCTAAGCCCTGTGATCTAAACACTAAGCCCAAAGCCCTAAGCCCTAATTCCATCGCTCAAACCCCAAAGCCATAAGCCCTATGAACCGAGCCCTAAGCCCAAAGTCCTAATCCCTATGCTCTAAGCCCTGAGCTCAAATCTCTCAACTCTAAACACAAATGCTAATCTTAGTGCTCTATGCCTAGTACAAAAAGCCTTAAGCCCAAGCCCTAATCGCTAAGCCCAAAGTCCAAAGCCCAAGCCTTAAACCTTAAGCCCGAAGCCCAAATACCTAAGACCAAAGCATTAAGCCCAAACACGTAATATCTAAGCCAAAATCCTTAGGATCAAAGACCTAATCCCTAAGCCATAAGTCACAAGCCCTACCACCTAAGACAAAAGCTCTAAGCCTTAAGCCCTAAGCCCTAATATCTAAGCCCTAACCCTTACGCCCAATGCCCTAAGCCCAAAGCCCTATGGCCTAACCACTAAGCCCTGAGCCACATGCATTAAGTCTGAAGCTAAAAGTCCTATGCCCTAAGCCCAAAACCCTAAGCTATATGCCATAAGCGCCTAACCCTAAGCTTTATCCTGTAATCAAAAAGACCTATGCCCTAAGCTTTAAGACCATAGGCCTATGCCTTAACCCCTAAGGACTAAAATCTAAGACCTAAGCTTTTAATCTTAATCCCTAAGTTTTAAGCCCTTAGCGTGAGGCAGTAAGTCCTAAGCCTAATAAAGTAAGACCAATAATGTTAGCCTTAAGCCCAAAGCCCTAAGCACTAAGTCCTAAGCCTAATGACCTAAGCATAATGCCCTATGCCCTAACGCTTTAACCTCTAAGCCCAAAGCCATAAACCCTAAGCCGTAAGCGATATCCATAAAGCCCAAACCCCTAACAGTCTCAAGCCCTAGGCCCAAAGCCTTAAGCCCTAAGCCCTAAGCTTTAAGCCCTTAGCCCAAAACCTTAGCTCAAAGCCATCAACCCTAATCCCTAAGCCTTATGCCTAAAGTTGTAAGTCCAAAGCTCTAAAAACATAGCTCAAATCCTGAAGCCTTAAGCCCCAAGCTCTAAGCACTAACACATACAGCCAAAACTATAAACCAAAGCCCTTAAATTTTAGCCCTAATCATTAAGCCTTAATCCTAAATGCATAAGCCTAGAGCCCTATGGTCTTAGCCCTTAGCCTTAAGGATTAAGCCATAAACGCTAAGCCATAAGTACTAAGTCCTAGGCCCTAGGCCTTATGCCCAAGGTCGTAAATGTTAAATCCTAAGCTCTACGCCCTAAGCCCTAATCCCAAGCAAAAATCCCTAAGTCCTAAGCCATAATCCCTAAGTCATAAGACCTAAGTCCTAAGTCCTAAGCTCTAAACCTTATACTGCAAGCCTTCAACCCATAGTTCAAAGCCCTAAGCAGAAAGCTGCAAAACCAAAGTAGAAAGCCTCAACCCTCAAGAAAAAGCCCAAAGCCCTAAGTTATAGAATATAATCCCTGGTCCTAAGAAAAAATCCCTAAGCCCAAAGCACTAACTCATATGCCCAGTGTCCATAGCCCTATTCCTTAAGCCATAAACCCTATCTAACACCCAACTTTTTGATGTACAATAACATTTTGTGAATATAATGTTTTATGGTTAAAGAATGAAATGTGCTAAGAAAAGATGAATATGGAGATGAAATTACACCTTATAAGTAAGGAATTGATGAATCAGAATCAATATTGTTATTTACCTAATTCTTAGGTTTTAGGGTCTTAACATGAAGTTGATTTCTTCTAATGGAATTTAATAGATTAGTTGATGAAACTACAGCAACAAGAATTTCTTGATTTAAAAATGTATATAAAAAGTTATGAATCTTAGACCGCAAAGGTTGGAATAAATACTTGGTTGGAATTTTGTAACAGAGCAGTTTCTGTGTTACAATCATATCATGCCTTAGAAGAGTATAACTCGCAAAGTGTTCTTCTGCAGAGTTATAGTAGACGTCACGATAAGAATTACGGTTTGAAATCTAAGTATGAGGTTTTAGTGTTTAGTACAAGAATTTTGATATTTAAGGATTAAAAGTGCAAGGAGGAAGGAAGACCACGAACTTAACCTTGAGGTACAGAGTTTGTTATTCAGCAACACCTACTTTTATTCTTGGTTAGATTATAAGTAATGAAAATGGTGTTATATGGTTAAAATGCATGAAATTATAAAGATAGTTTATGGGTATACAAATTATAAGTCATGTTACTCGGTTTCTGGAATGTAAGTTTTACGAAATCTTTGATTTAGAAATTGGTCATGATGTCTTCTAATGAAGTATATCCAACACTTTAATTTTGAAATTGGTACCTTAAGTGTTTTGATCAGAGTGATGTCGACAAAGTTATAGATGCCACAATTTTCTTGTGAAACAGGGTATTCTGAGTTTGGCTTATATTGTTTATTTTATGATCTTAAGGATATAAGCAAGCTCATTGGATCATTAAGGATTCAGAATACCAAGCTAAAGCTTAGGAATCCAAGTAAGTAATCCATGCATGTGTTTGGCCCTTGTGGGACTACATCACATATGACATAAAGATGATGTGTTTGATTACTTAGATATCCATTAAGTAAAGAATGTCTTAGGAGTTATTTGTTTTTGTGACAATGTTATTGATAATATTCTGTTGGGGTGTATCGCACCGTACAGTGACCCAAGTGCTTTGGGTTTGATTGGTGCTTGATTGACATTGTTTGATGTTTGTGCATTATCATAAGTCAAGAGTTAAGTTAAGTCAAGTTTACTATGAATGTTTATTACGGTTAACTTGGGAAATGTTTGATATATTATGTTGCTTGTACTTAAATTATGTTACCATGCATTTTTATGAAGCCTGTCCATGCATCGTGTTTTATGAAAGATACGAAAATGTTTTCTCATTCGTATTTTTAAAATGTCACCCAATGGATGATGAAGGTGGTATGTGACACATTCATCATCCAATGCATAAATGTATGTAAAGTCAATATCAAGTTATGGGAGAAGGTGGAATTGGCTACCTCATGGAGGCCATATGGTGCCTATTCACCTTCATAAGATGTGACGCCCATACATGTCAAGTTAAGAACAATAAAGAACGAAATGAATGTGCATGTTTTTCAAGAAACGTCATGCTCATGTTAGGCATATAGGCTCATTAGATTACTTACTGAGTTGTAGGCTCATAGGTTATGCTTTTTGATGTAGGTGATGAAGATGAAGGTGAGGGAAGCTTGAATCGTCAAGTGTCGTCCGGTGGGGATGTCAAGATGTACATTAGAAGTATTTTGGAGTGTTCACCTTTGAACAATGATGTGTTTTAAAAGTTTAGTTTTGTTAAATGATGTTGTGTAAAGATGTTTATTATGTATATTACATATTTTGATTAAACTATGTGTTATATGAGCTTTGCGGTATTTTATTTAATGGATATTTGATTAACAATGTTTTATTACAAGTAAATGTCGGGTTTACTACGATTTATAATTAAAATCTTTCGTTGTGTTTTCACGAAAAAGAATTCAACATGAACATTTTTAAAGAAAGAAAATTTATACCGCAATCATTTTTAAGTAAATTTAAAAGGGATGTGACACTGATAGGCTAACATAAATCCTAAGTAAATTAACTTAAATAGGCTACATAAATAGCTTAAATAGGGCTAAAAGCATAGAGCATAAGCTCAAACCCTTAGCCAAAGCCTTAAGCCATAAGCATAAAGCCCTAAGGCCTAAGCCGTAAGCCCTTAGTCCTAAGATGCTATTACTAAGTCGTAATCTGTAAGCTCAAAGTCCAAAGCCCTATGCCTAAAGCCTTAAGCCCTAAGTTATAAGCCCTAAGCTATAAGCCCTAAGCCCAAAGCCCTAAGCCCTATGCCCTTACCTAAAAGCCCAAAGCCTTAAGCCATAAACTCAAAGTCCTAAGCCTAAATCCCCAAGCTCTAAGATCTATGCCCTAAGCCCTAAGCCCTAATTCCTAAATCATAAGCCCTAATATCTAAGTCCTATGCTCTATGCTTTTAGCCCTAAGACCAAAATCTAACCCCAAAGCCATAAGCTCAAAGCCTTAGGTTGTAAGCCCAAAGCCCAAAGCCCGAAACTCTAAGACCAAAGTCGTGAGACCATAGTTCAAGGCCCTATTCCACCAGCCAAAAGCCTTGAGCCCAATGACCAAAGCCCAAAACCTTTAGCATGAAGCCGAAGACTTAATCGCTAATCCCAAGCCCAAAATCCTAGCTCTAAGCCCAAATCCCATGCCCAAAGCCTTAAATGCTAAGCCATAAGTCCTAAGCTTAAAGCCCAAAGCTCAAAGTCTAAAGTCGTCAGCCTAAAGATCTAAGCCCTAAGCTCTAAATCCAAAGCCATATGCACTAAGCCCTTAGCCCAAAGTCCAAAGCTATAAGCCTAAGCTAAAAGCCTTCATCCTAAATCTTAAGCTTAGTTCCCTAATCTCTAAGCCCTAAGCAAAAAGCATAAAACCATAATCCCTATGCCCAAGCCCTAAGCCCTTAGCCCAAAGCATTATCTCTTAGACCAAAGCCCTAAGCAGTCCTAAGGCCTAAACACAAATCATGAAGCCCTAACTTCTAAGCCGTCAATCACATTCCATAATCCTATGTTCGTATGCCCTAAGCCCTTACACCTAACACTTAAGCTCTAACCCTAAACCATAAGCCCAAAGTTTTAAGTCCTGAACCCTAAGTCCTACACCCTAAGCCCTAAGACATAATCCCTAAACCCAAAATCAAAGCTCGAAGCCCAAAGCCCTAAGCCAAAAGCCCTTAGAACAAAGATGAAAGCCCTTGCTCTCTGCAAAAATCCATAAGCGCTAAGCCAAAATCACTAAGCCCTAAGCCCTAAGCAAAAACACTTGAACACTAAGCCTTACGTCTTAAGCCCTAACTCCTAAGGCCAAAGTCAAAGACTCAAGTCGTATCCCCTAATCCCAATGCCCTTAGGCTCATGCTCTAAGCCCAAAAGCAAAAGCCTTATGTCCCAAGCCCAAAGCTCTAAGCTCTAAGACCTTACCTCTAACACCTAACCTCAAACCCCGAAGCCATAAGCCCTAAGCCCTAGGTCCTAAGCTCTTAGCCCAAAGTCTAAATCCCTAAGCCTAGGCTAAAATCCATAATCCTAAATCCTAAGCTGAAAGCCCAAATCCCTAATCTCTAAGCTCTAAGCCCTAAGCGAAAGGCATAAAGCCTTAAGTTCTGAGCCCTATGCCTAGTGCCATAAGTAATAAGCCTTAAGCCCTAGTCCTAAGTCCAAAGCCAAAAGCCTTAAGCCCTTGCTTAAAGCCATAAATTCTAAACCCAAAGACGTAAGACAAAAGTTCAAAGCCGTAACTATCATCAAAAGTCGTGTGCTTACAAATCAAAGCTCTGAGGCCAAAGACCAAAGCCTAAAACCTTTAGCACATAAAGCCCTAAGCAATAATCCCTAATACCAAGCCCAAAGCCTAAATTTGAAACCATAAGACCTAAGCCATAATGATGCGGAACAAGTGATGACACAAATCAATCAAAAAGAGAAAGACCAATTGCAAGCAATTGTAGGCCCAATGACAAGGTCAAGAACCAAGAAAATTGCATGAAGAGCTATGTTGTTTAGTGAAGGAAATTGAAATGAAAGAATCTATTCAACATCAAAATAAAATGCTTATTATGTTAAGTGTTGAAGAAGATATTGACATCATACAACGTGGTTAAGGACACAAGCCTAAGAGCCCAAGCCTAATACAAGATATTGAAGGGACAAAGGAAATAAGAAAGTGGATGCAACTTTCCTTAGATCATACATTTACTTGACCAACAAGAATATATGGGTGGATTCGACAACCTTCCCAAAGTTATTTCAAAAAGTTTTCTTCACCAAAGTTATAGCTGCCTTCAAGACCTTTTTGGAATGAGCTAGATCATAAAAATTGGATGTTGTTTGTCTTACAAAATACACAATTTACCAAAGATTTGGCAGAATCAAGAATCTTAACAGGTTTGAGGAGAACCTTCCGAAAGATATTTTAGTTTTCTAATATCTTTCTATTTCTTAATTTACTTAGGATTTATGTAGCCTATTTAAGTTATTGTGAAAGACACAAATTTTATGATTAATTAAACCTTGAGTGTTTTGGAGAGATTTTCTCTTTGGTTCATTGTGAATAGCTCGATCTTCATCAAGTTATTTCTCAATAGATCAAATTTTATAGCTTTGGTTCTTACCGACAAGTTCGGTCTGGGTCAAGCTCCTTGTTTGATAACTTAGGTTCCATCGGCAAGGTTCGATTGGGGTCAAGTTCCTCGTACTTGATTCAAAGGCGATCCAGGTATCTTTTTCCGCATTGTTGAAGGGTCTCAGGTTTGATATACCCGTGGTTATCATCATTTGGTATCAAAGCTTTGGTTCTTTTATTCAAGTTTCTATCTTTATTTAAGCTTTCTTATATTTCCTTATTTCCTTATTTTCTATCTTTCTATCTTTTTATCAAAAAAAAAATCGTATAGAAAAAAAAAACGTGAAAAAAATGTTGTGCAAAAAAAGGAGAAAAACACAAGAATATAAAAAGTGAAAAAAAGAATGATTTTTTTTTTGCTTATTGTCTTTGTTACTACTATTATCAGAAAAAACAAATCTCTTTACTTCAAAAAGTGCTTACTATCTTCCGTCATCAATATTTGTTTCAAAGTTATTTCTTTTAATTTTAGTGACTTTAAAGTTATTTGTTGTCTTTATTGCTCTTACATCATTAGAGCAATACTTCGTTATTATCATTCATCACTATACATACATTTTTCTTGGATCGCATATTTCTTTCAAAATAGTTTGACTTTGACGATCTTGAAAGTTTAAATTTTTGGCTTAAAAGTTTGATCTTGATTACTTTTATTTGCTGAATATTTTTCTGGAATTGGGTTCTTACATAAAGAACTAAAAAGGTTAGAGTGTGAGACTATTTTATAAAAGCCATTAATTGAGAGAAATAATAGTGTGAGTGACATTGATTGAGTGTCAACACGTGAGGGATTGAGGGAGGTCCGTTTATTTCCTTATTTATTCGCTAACGATTTCTTTTGTTTCTTATATTGAGAAATGAGATTGAATATGTTAGAGGTTGAAACTAGTAGCCTTGCATGAGGAAATATTACAGAAATAGAGCAAGATGTTGAGTCCGAGAATGAGAGCAACCGTTACAAAAATGAGCGGTATCTTAGAAAAAACCGAGAAGATGGCAACCAAAGCAACATCAAGATGAAAATTCCTATATTTCATGGTAAAAGTGATCCCTAATTATATTTGGATTGGGTAAGAAAGGTTGATCATATTTTTGAATGTTACAACTGTACCAAGGAAAGACTCGGTACAACGAGTTAGAATTGATGGACTATGCAAGTACATGGTGGGATCAACAAGTTAGAATTCAGAGAAGGCACAATGAAAGACTTGTTTCCACGTGGAAAAAATTGAAAACATTTATGCATAAGAGATATGTTCCTAGTAATTATCATCGAGAAATTAAATGTTTTCATTGTCAAGGATTCGGCCATTATGCTTCAAATTGTCCAAATGAAAAAACAATGATGATACGTGACAATGGGGATGTTGGAAGTGAGAACTCAAGTGATGGCGAGATGCCCCCGCTAGAAGATTATAGCGATATGGATGTAGAAGAACCTGGGAGAGGTGAACTCTTAGTCACTAGACGGATGCTCAACGTTCAAGCGAAATACGAAGAGAACACATATTTCATACTAGATGCCCGTGAATAACAAAGCATGTAGTTTGATAATTGATAGTGAGAGTTTTTGCTAGTACTTTGTTAGTGGATAAGTTGAGATAGGAAACCGAAAAACATCCAACTCTATACAAGCTACAGTGGTTGAGCGACTTTGGTGGAGTCAAAGTTACTAAACGAGTGAAAATTGATCTGTCCATTGGAAAATATCATGATTTGGTTCTTTGTGATTTGGTTCCTATGCAAGCAACAAATATTTTATTAAGAAAACCATGGCAATTAGATCAAAAAGTCCAGCATAATGGGTTCAAGAATATGTATAGCTTCGTTCATGATAGTCAGACAATCATTCTCAAGCCACTTAAACCGTGGGAAGCTAGTGAAGATCAAGAGAAGATTATAAGAGATTTCAAAATGAGAGAAAAACCAATATGTGAGAAAAAGAGTGAAAAGAGAGCAATGAGAGAAAAATAGAGCGTGAAAGAAAATAAGAAGAGACTCAAAAAAGGCAAAGAGAGAAAACAAGAGCGAGAGAGAAAACAATAGGAGAGTGGGAAAATGAGTGGAATAACAAGAAAAAGTGAGATGAAAAGTGTGATGTTAGCAAGGCAACAAGTACTTGTACTATTGTACAAGGATATTTATCTTTCTACTAACGGGCTAACCCTTTTTATTTCCAAGTGTTGTTTCTACTCTTTTAAAGGAATTTGAAGATATGTTTCCCAAAGAAGTTCCAAAGAAAAATGGGAATTGGCGATTGTGTGTGGATTGTCGAGCTATCAACAAGATCATGATAAAGTATCGACACCTTATTCCAAGGCTAGATGACATGCTTAATGAATTACATGGTTTATGTTTATTTTCAAAAATAGATTTAAAGAATGATACTACCAAATACGGATGAAAGAAAGGGATGAATGAAAAACCGCTTTTAAAACTAAGTATGGTCTTTATGAGTGGTTGGTGATGCCGTTTGGATTATCTAATGCACCAACTACTTTTATGAGATTAATGAATCATATACCAAGAGCTTTTATTGGAAAATTTGTTGTTTTATACTTTGATGATATAATAATATATAGCAAAACCTTAGATGCACATGTGGAACATTTGAATTTGGTTTTTATTGCATTACAAGAAAATCAACTTTATGCTAACTTGAAAAAGTGCACTTTTTGCATGGATTCGGTAGTTTTTCTTGGTTTTGTTGTAGGATCAAAAGGAATTTTGATGGATCAAGAGAAGGTCAAGGCAATTCAAGAGTGGCCGAGACCAAAGATTGCAAGTTAGGTTAGGAGTTTCCATGGATTGGCAAGTTTTTATAGAAGGTTTGTTCGAGATTTTAGTACTATCGCGACACCGTTGAATGATCTTGTTAAAAAGCATGCTAAATTTAAATGGAACAAAGTTCATGATCACGCTTTCAACCTTCTAAAAGATAAACTGATGCGGATCAAGTGATGACACAAATCAATTCCAAGAAGAAAGACCAATTGCAAGGAATTGGATGCCCAATGACAAGGTCAAGAACCAAGAAAATGCATGAAGCGCTATGTTGTTTAGTAGAAGAAATTTAAATGAAAGAATCTATTCAACATCAGAATAAAATGCTTATTATGTTAAGTGTTGAAGAAGATACTGACATCATACAAGGTGGTCAGGCACACAAGCCCAAGAGCCCAAGCCAATAAAAAGATATTGAATGGACAAAGGAAATAGGAAAGTACATGCAACTTTCCTTAAAACAAACTTTTACTTGACGAGAAAGCATATATTGGCAGATTCGACAATCTTTCCAAAGTTATTTTAAAACTTTTTCTTCATCAAAGTTGTAGCTCCTTTCAAGACCTTTTTGGAATGGGCTAGATCATAAAAATCGGACATCGTTTGCCTGGCAAAATACACAACTTACCAAAACAGAAGTGTCTTGCGACAATTCCGAAAATTCTTTCTTTTTATTTTATTAAGTTTCCTAATTACTTTCTATTTCCTAATTTACTTATTGTTAGTTTAGAAAGTGTGTAGCTCATTTAAAGGCATTTAAGCTATTGTAATAGGGAACAACTTTTATGATTAATTCACCTTGAGTGTTTTTGAGAGATTTTCTCTTTGATTCTTTGCGAAGAACTCGATCTTCATCAAGTTAATTCTTGATAGATCAAATTTGATAGTTCTGGTTCTTACCGACAAGTTCGGTCTGGGTCAAGCTCCTTGTTTGATAACTTAGGTTTTGTCGGCAAGGTTCAATTGGGGTCAAGTTCCTCGTACTTGATTCAAAGGTGATCCAGGTGTCTTTTTCTGCATTGTTGAAGGGTCTCGGGTTTTATATACCCGTGGTTCTCATCATTTGGTATCAGAGCTTTGGCTCCTTTATTCATGTTTCTATTTTTATTTAAGTTTTCTTATTCGTCTTATTTTCTATCTTTCTATCTTTTCTTATTCTTATTTATTTCCTTACTTCCTATCTTCTATCTTTCTATCTTTTCTTATTCTTTCTTATTTCATTATTTCCTATCTTTTCATAAAAAAAAAAGCAAAGCAAAAAAAAATCGTCTGAAAAAAAAAGTGAAAAAAAAGAATTATTGTGCAAAAAAAGGAAAAGCACAGCAAAAAAAGTGAAAAAAAGAACGATTTTTTTTGCTTATTGTCTTTGTTACTACCATTATAAAAAAAAAAACTCGTTACTTCAAAAAGTGCTTACTAACTTCCGTCATCAATAATTGTTTCAAAGTTATTTTTTTTCATTTTGGTGACTTCAAAGTTATTCCTTGCCTTTATTGCTCTTACATTATTAGAGCAATACTTCATTATCATCATTCATCATTATATACATGTTTTCCTTGGATCGCATTATTTCTTAAAAATAGTTTGACTTTGACGATCTTGGAAGTTTGAATTTTTGGCTTAAAAGTTTGATCTTGATTGTTTTTTACTTGCTGAATATTTCTCCTGAATTGGGTCCTTACATAAAGAACTAAAAGAGAAAATTGAGAGGAAAAAGGCAAGAGTGTGAGACTATTTTATAAAAAGCCGTTAATTGAGTGAAATACGAGTGTGAGTGACATTGGTTGAGTGTAAACACGTGAGGGAGTGAGTGAGGTCTGTATATTTTATTATTTATTTGCTAACAGTTTCTTTTGCTTCTTATTTTGATAAATGAGTATGGCTGAAAGTCAATTTAATGTTGAGTCCGAGAATGAGAGCAACCGTTACAAAAAGAAGCGGGATCTTAGAAAAAACCAAGAAGATGGTAATCTAAGCAACATCAAGATGGAGATTCCTTCTTTTCATGGTAAAAGTGATCCCGAATTATATTTGGAATGGGTAAGAAAGGTTGATCATATTTATGATTGTTACAACTATACCGAGGAAAAGAAAATGAAATTGATGGACTATGCAAATACATGGTGGGACAAACTAGTGAGAATTTGGAGAAGGCACGACGAAAGACCCATTTCCACGTGGGAAGAAATGAAAACATTTATCCGTAAGAGATATGTTCCTAGTAATTATCATCGAGAAATTAAATGTTTTAGTTCTGAAGGATTCAGCCACTATGCTTTAAATTGTCCCAATAAAAGAATAATGGTAATACGTGACAATGGGGATGTTGAAAGGGAGAACTCAAGTGATGGTGAGATACTTCCACTACAAGATTGTAGCAATGTGGAGGTAGAGAAACCCATGAGAGGTGAATTGTTGGTCACAAGATGCGTGATTAACGTTCAAGCCAAGGACGATAGAGATGAAGTACAAAGAGAACACATATTTCATACTAGATGCCACGTGAATAACAAGGTATGTAGTTTGATAATTGATAGTAGGAGTTGCACTAATGTTGCTAGTACTTTGTTAGTAGATAAGTTGGGATTGGAAACCAAAAAGCATCCAAATCCGTAATGGTTGAGCGATTGCGGTGAAGTCAAAGTTACTAAACGAGTGAAAATTCCTATGTCCATTGGAAAATATCATGATGTGGTTCTTTGTGATTTGGTTCCTATGCAAGCAACACATATTTTGTTAGGAAGACCATGGCAATTTGATAAAAAAGTCAAGCATAATGTGTTCAAGAATGAGTACAGCTTTGTTCAAGACGGTAAGACAATCATTCTCAAGCCACTTAAACCGTGGAAAGCTAGTGAAGATCAAGAGAAAATTATAAGAGATTTTAAAATGAGAGAAAAGTCAATATGTGAGCAAAAGAGTGAAAAAGAAATCGGTGAGAGAAAAATAGAGAGTGAGAAAAAAGAAGAGAGTGGAAAAAAAGGAAAATAGAGAAAACAAGAGCGAGAGAGAAAACAAGAGGAGAGTGGGAAAATGAGTGGAATAGCGAAAAAAGTGATGTGAAAAGGGTGATGTTAGCAAGACAACAAGTTTGTTTAAAAAAGATAAACTTTGTGTTCCTAAATGTTCATTAAGAAAACTATTTGTTAGGGAGACTCATGGGGGCTGATTAATGGAACATTTTGGAGTGAGCAAAACCTTAACTGTTTTATGTAAGCACTTTTATTGGCCAAAAATGAGACATGATGTGCAAGTTTTTTGTAATAAATGTATCGAGTGTAGGAAAACTAAATAAAAAATCAAACCACACGAAAAGTATACCTTGGATTGATATTTTAATGGATTTTGTTATTGGTTTGCCAAAAAGACAAAGTGGAAAGGATAGTATTTTCGTAAATGTTGATAGGTTTAGTAAGATAGCACATTTTAGTGCATGCTCAAAAACTAATGATGCTTCACATGTTGCGAATTTATTCTTTAAAGAGATTGTGCGGTTGCATGGCTTACCAAAAACTATTGTTAGTGATCGAGATGTTAAATGTTTAAGTTACTTTTGGAGAACTTTGTGGAATAAGTTAGGTACTAAACTTTTATTTTCAACAGTAGCGCGCCCACAAACGGATGGACAATTTGAAGTAGTTAATAGAACACTATCTACTTTGTTAAGAGCAATTATTTCTAAGAATTTAAAACAATGGGAGAAGTGTCTACCACATGTTAAATTTGCATATAATAGAGTTAATCATTCAACTACATCTTATTCACCGTTTGAAATAATGTATGGTTTTAATCCTTTAACTCCTATGGATATGCTACCCTTGCCTACTAATGAGTTTGTTAATTTTGATGGAAAGAAAAAGGCAGAATTCGTTAGAGATTTGCATACCAAGGTCAGGGAGAATATAGAAAAGAAAAATGAGCATTATGCGCAGCAAGCAAACAAAAGCCGAACAAAAGTCGTATTCGAGCCGGAGAATGGGTTTGGATTCACCTAAGGAAAGAAAGATTCGCAAGTAGGAGGAAAAATAAGTTGCAACCTCGAGGAGATGGTCTTTTTCAAGTGTTGGAGCAAATCAATGACAATGCCTACAAAATTGATTTGCCAAGTGAATATGGTAATGTAAGTGCTACTTTCAATGTTAGTGACTTATCTTTGTATGATGCAGGAGATTCGAGGACGAATCTTTTCGAGGAAGGAGGGAATGATGTGGATCAAGTGATGACACAAATCAATCCCAAGAAGAAAGACCAATTGCAAGGAATTGGAGGCCCAATGACAAGGTCAAAAACCAAGAAAATGCATGAAGCGCTATGTTGTTTAGTGGAGGAAATTGAAATGAAAGAATTTATTCAACATCAAAATAAAATGCTTATCGTTAAGTGTTGAAGAAGATATTGACATCATACAACGTGGTCAATTACACAAGCCCAAGAGCCCAAGCCTAATACAAGATACTGAAGGGACAAAGGAAATAGGAAAGTGGATGCAACTTTCCTTAGATCATACATTTACTTGACAAGCAAGAATAAATAGGCAGATTCGAAAACCTTCCCAAAGTTATTTCAAAAAGTTTTCTTTACCAAAGTTGAAGCTGCCTTCAAGACCTTTTTGGAATGGGCTAGATCATAAAAATCGGACGTCATTTGTCTTGCAAAATACACAATTTACAAAAGATTTGGCAGAATCAAGAATCTTAACAGATTTGAGAAAAATCTTCCCAAAAGATATTTTAGTTTTCTAATATCTTTCTATTTCTTAATTTACTTAGGATATACGTAGCCTATTTAAAAGCATCCAAGTTATTGTGAAAGACACAAATTTTATGATTAATTCACTTTGAGCATTTTTGAGAGATTTTCTCTTTGGTTCTTTACGAAAAACTCCATCTTCATCAAGTTATTTCTCGATAGATCAAATTTGATAGCTTTGGTTTTTACCGACAAGTTCGGTCTGCTCCTTGTTTCATAACTTAGGTTCCGTCGGAAAGGTTCGATTGGGGTCAAGTTCCTCGTACTTGATTCAAAGGTGATTGAGGTATCTTTTTCCGCATTGTTGAAGGGTCTCGGGTTTGACATACCTGTAGTTTTCATCACATAAGCAGTAAGACCTAAACTGAAAGCCCTAAGGCCTAAGCCCTAATAAAAAGCACAAAGCCCAAACCTGTAAGTCATAATCCCTATGTAAAAGGCGCTAAGCCCTAAGCCCTAAAGCCTAAAGTCATAAGCCTTAAGACCAAAGTTTATAGCTCTAAGCCCTCACTCAAAAGCCCTAAGCCCAAAGCCTTAAGCACTAGGTCCTAAGCATAAAGTCGTAAGTCTTAAGCCTAAAGCACAAAACCTAATCTTTAAGCCCTATGCCTTCAGCCTAAAGAACTAAATCCTAAAACCAAAGTTGTGAAAGTATAACTCCAACTCCTAAATCATAACACCTAACCATAAAGCCTTGAGCCAAAAGTCCTAATCCAGAAGCTTTAATTCTGAAGCCCTAACCTTAAGTCGTGAGATATAAGCAGCTAGTTTTAAGCCAAAAGGCCTTTGGTCTAAGCCACTACCTCTAACACCGAAGCTCTAACCTCGAAGCCATAAGCCGAAAGCCTTAAGCTCAAAGATTTAAGCCCTAACCACTAAGCTCTAAGACCAAAGCCCTAAGTCCTACGGCCTAAGCCCTAGGTCCTAAGCTTTAAGCGTTAACCCCTAAGGCCTAATCCCTAACCCATAAACCCTAAGGCCTAAGCCCTAAGCCCTACGACCTTTGCCCTTAGTGTCTTCTAAGAAGTTATAGTAGACTCCTTAAGGAACAATTTGACACCCGTATCATCATGAATGGATCACTATAAAGGAAGTTATGAATTTTGGAAGTTATAGTGAAAATAGTTACTTATGGTATAAAAACTTATTTGAATGGTTTGGCAATATAGGTTCTCAAGCTTCTAGTGTGCATTGCAAAGTTGAAACAAAAGACATCAGAAATCAATGTAAGTATGTGCTGTATGCGTTTGGCCTATTAGATGTCTACATTGCAAAGGTTATGTATTTTTATGATTTTTGATTGATCATGAACTAGTTGGGGTGTAATGCACAATACACCGACCTCAAGTCATTTGAGGATTGTTTGTGTGCCTTGTATTGATTGATTGATAGGTTTCTATGAGATTTCTTTATTGACATGTTATGGACATCATGCATCATGTTTTCTACGAATGACAACGAAAATGAATTTCCACGCATGAAAACTATGAATTATAATAAATGAATCGTAGGGGGATGGCGGATTGGGTGTTAGGTTGCCCATGGGGGTCTTTGATGCCTACATTCATCCCCGCAATATCTTTATTGATTCGACAAAGACATCTACGATAAAGGAGAATAAAGACGCCCTCGGCAATGGCTATGAGTTCATGTTAGCGTGAGCCCAATGGGGTTGTGCGGTAGGTTGTTATATCTCCTAATGATATAAATTATGTAAGGGAGAATAAAGACGCCATCGGCAATGGCTATGGGTTCATGTTACCGTGAGCCCAATGGGGTTGTGCGGTAGGTGTTGTTATATCTCTTAATAATATAAGTTATGTAAAGGAGAATAAAGACGCCCTCGGCAATGGCTATGGTTCATGTTACCGTGAGCCCAATGAGGTTGTGCGGTAGGTTGTTATATCTCCTAATGATATACGTTATGTAAACCCAAAAGAGAAACCAAGTTTTGTGGATGGTCGTCATATGGGGGCCGGATCCACACCACGGAAATGAAATAATTTGCATTGTTTTAAAAATATCATTCATTACATCATGCATGTTTTATTTGCACTACTTACTGAGCTTTAAGCTCATTAGTTAGACTTTGCAATGTAGGTGAGGATGTGAATGTTGAAGAAATATCACCTGAAGATTTAATATGAAGGAGGAGGAGAGTGTCTTCCATGGAGCCTTGTCGTTGTTAAGCGAGATTTTGACCGGTGGAGTAAGCTCACCAAAATACACGTGTTTTGAAAAGAACTTGTAAAAAGTTATTTTGAATTATAAACATGTAGTGTTTGTAAAGTTTTATATTTTTAGAATGTGACTTATGTTTAATTACTTATAATTATGATTTGAAATGTTAGCTTCCGCTTGTATGTACAAATATATGTATAAGTTTGATAAAGGGATTTTCAATGAAAAGCTTTTTATAAAAAAAAAAGGGATGTTACACATAAGCCCTAAGCCATAAGCTTAGTACCTGAAGTCATAACCCCTAAGCGCTAAGCCCAATGACGTAAACCCCTAAGCCTTAAGCCTTAAAACTTAAGCCCTATTGTTAAAGCCCCTATGCTTTAAGATGTTACCGCTAATACCTAAGCTCTAACTAAGCCACAAACCCAAAGCCCAAAGACCTAAGCCCAAAGACCTAAGCCCAAAGACCTAAACCCAAAGCTCTTAGCCATAAGCACTTACGCCTAAGTCAGTCCTAAGTCATAAGCCGAAAGTCCTAACCCTTAGGCCTAAAGTTCAAAGCTTAACCCCAGAGGCCTAAGACAAAAGTTCAAAGCCCTAAGCCCTTAGCTAAAAGCACTAAGCCTTTGGCCTAGATCCCTCACCCTAAGCCTAAAGCACTGAGTCCTAAGCCCTATGCTCTAAAAACTAAAACCGAAGACATAAGCCTAAAGCTCCAAGTCCTACTCCCGAGGCCTTAAGCCATAATCGCAAGCCGTAAGCCCTAAGCTATAGCCTTGTGCTTTAAGACCTAAGCCTTGAGCCCAAAGCCCTAAACCCTAAGCCATAAGCTAAAATCCTTAAGCCATGAGCACTATGCCCAAAACCTAAAAAGCCTTATGCTCAAAGCACAAAGCCCTAATTCCTAAGCCTTAAGCTCTTAGTCATAAGATGTAAGCCACAAGCTTTAATACATAAGATTAAAGTCCAAATCCCTAAGCCTAGAGGCCTAAGCACTAGCTAAATGCCCTAAGCACAAAACTCTATGTCCTTACCCTAAGGTATAATCTTAATCGCAAAGAACTATGCTCGACGCCCTTACTCCTAACACCTAAGCTTTAACACTTAAGCCATAAGCCAAAAGCCCAAAGCCAAAAGCCTAAAGCCCTAAGCCTTAAGCCCAAAGCTCTAAGTCCTAAAGCCTAAGCCTAAAGCCCTAAGACAAAAGCCCCAGTCACTAAGTTCTAATTCGTAAGCCCAAATTCTTAAGACAAAATTCTAAAGCCCTAAGCCGTTAGCCAAAATCTGGAAGCCTTATGCCCAAATTCTAAAACCCTAAGCCTAAGCCCTAATTCTTAAGCCTTAAGCCATAACAACTAAGACCGAAGCCATATGCTCTAAGACCTAAGCCCTTATCCTGAAGTCTTAAGCCCTAAGCCCAACACCCAAAGAACCTTGCTCTAAGCCCTTAGCCTTGAGCCCAAAGCCCTAAATTGTAAGCCATAAGCTAAAACAGTTAAAACTTTTATGACATAAGCCCTAAGCCCAAAGCCTTAAACCCTAAGACCAAATCCCTAAGCCCTAAGCACTTAGTCCTAAATTGAAAACCCTACTACGTAATGTGTAAGAACAAAGTCCAAAGCTCTAAACCCTAAGCTATAAGTCCTAAGCCCAAAGTCCTATGCCCTAATGATGTGCCAATGGTATCAGACAACACAACACGAATGGTTTGGAATTGACGAAACGAAGAACAAACTCTACAATCTTACACTTGTATCCCTCTTGCAGCATGTTACTAATTTCACAACTAGCAGCAAGATAATAAAACTTACAAACAAACAGATATTACTCACCGGGTGAAATGCAAGGCTGTTAGGAGGATTCCTCAACAAACTAAAAGCAGCAAATGCCCTAGATATTATATGTTCAACAACCCTTACAAAATGAGCTAAGGAAGGCTTATATAGCCTCTGAATTAAAGCCATCACGTTTTTGCTTCAATTCTAGTTAAAACATGTTAACAAAAAGTATGTTGCAAAGTAGTTTTCAAATGAAAAAGTAGTGTATGCTCATAGATGGTTTCCTCCCATTGTGGGCTGGCAGGTTGCATTCTCACATGTGATTGGAAGAGTTGCAGGTGATAACAAGGATGAAAGCCTTTCACTTAAATGGCTGCAAAGAAGGTGGGCTTGCAGGGATTTTGTTGAAATCTGATTGGATGAGGAAAGGTGATAAAAGGCTGAAATCTTATTAGGGATGGCTGAATTTTAATGTGAAAAACGGATTGGATAGAAGGGAACAAAATAAGACTTGGAAGCTTCCATCTGATTGGCTAAAAAATGAGGTAACTTGGTAACACAAAAATAGTGGCTGCAAAAGAGATTGTAGGGACCCCATAAGCAGCTCTCCACCTCATGCTTGGTCTTGAAACATGGTGGACAAAAAAAAGGTGCGAGTTGTTCATCAAGGGGGATTAGTTTTACCGCCATTGTGCTCAATATTACAATGGCTTGGCTAGACCAATCGTCATGCTGCCAAGTAATCAGATGGTATGGAAATTCCTCGTCCTTCAGGGTAGCCACGGATTCGCATACCGAATGGAGCAATCACCCGAGCCCAAGCTCGGGAATTTTCTAACATATTTGTTAATTTTGCAGGAAAATTAATTGATGAACTACACATTTCTAAGCCAACTTTAGAGGATCAAACAAGGCCAAAACGCGTGATTAATTGGCATGGAGAAAAGGTGGACTTACAACCAAGAACCGAGCCTCCCAGAATCAAGCTTGCACATGAACCCAGTTGAAGTTCACGTTGCATGGTTAGTTAAAGTCACATGAAAACGTGACCAAATGTCCCACGACTCAACTCATCAACAGTTCAATGGAGTGAAGGAATTTTATTGCTTTTTTTAGTATAATTTTACGTTACATCTTAGGAGAACCCGAGAGGGTTTCTCGGCTAGATACATTTTAGTTATTTTGCATGCTTTGGCATAGGGTTTTATATGAGGGATTCTTGGCTGAAAGAAGGGTATTTTGGGCCAAGAAAGAAAGGCAAATTGGCTGAAGGGGTGCAAGATCACATGGCCATCACATACTTGCATTCTCATTGGTCCAATTTTCCCTCCTTTATCCAGCATGCATGTTTCATGACTTTGGCTCATAATTTTCCCTCCTTTTTTCCTCTCTTTTCAGCTGATAAAACCTCCCCCAATGCTTGCTTGTAATTGATAATTTGGAATTTGAATTAAAGTTGCTTTGAGCATCTCCCTCTCACAACGGGCAGCCGGCTCACCTCCGGCCACCGTAGGTTATCTCAAAGGAATCATCCCTCCGAGATGAAGATTTCTTGGTGCTTCAATACTCCAGCCTTCTTCAAGGACTTTAGGGTGAGGTTGAAGGTCACAAGTTCTTCCTTCCATCAATATTTTTTCGTTTGGTTTTAGTTCTTTCCGCCGGCAAATTTACGGCCACCACCAAAAGCGCCGTTACTGTTCCATTACATTCCGACCGATCCATCCCGTGATTTCCTTCATTTTTGGAGGACTATAACCTATATTCTTCCCAAAGTTCCACCGAAAATTTCAGCCCTAAAATCGATCGCATCAACGAGTTATTGCCGTCCAAATTCCAGTCCCGATTCTGGAATTATCGGATTATCGTTTTTCCATTTAACCTAACCTGATTCTCCCACTTTCTAAATCTAAACCCTCTATTTCGTGTCATTATCTCCTACATTCTCCACATATTTACCTACAAAACGAGCAAACAAGTTAGTCAATTTGCGAGTCTGGCTTCTAGTGATAATTCTTCTAGGGTCCTCTTCAATTTGTGCTAACAGAGGCACATCATCCTCCCCGAGTAGTTGAGGATTTGTCCTAAAATCCAATGAGTGTTCCTCTTGTCTACTTTCTTCTTCATGAACATAGGGAGAAAGATCTTGGACATTAATAGTTGCTGAAACTTCATACTCTTTGGGTAACTCCAGTTTATAAGCGTTATTGTTAGCCCTTTCCAACACTTTGAACGGTCCATCGGCCTGAGGTAGTAGTTTTGATTTCCTTAGGTTTGGAAACATTTCCTTTCTCAAATGTAACCACACAATATCTCCTTTATTGAAGATGACCTCTTTTCTCCCCCAGTTAGCTTGTTTTTCATATGATTCATTCTTCCTCTCTAAGTTCTTTCCCACTTGCTCGTGCATGACTTTCACTAATTTAGCTTTCTCAGTTGCATTAGGATTAACAAAATCCTTGATGGGAAGAGGGATGAGGTCCATTTGGGTGTGAGGGTTGAAGCCACAAACTACCTCAAAAGGAGTCTTTTGGGTTGATTTGTGCAAACTCCGGTTGAAAGAAATTCTACAAATGGAAGCTGAACATCTCAATCTTTAAGCTTCTTGCTAACAGTCCCTTTTAAGAGAGTTCCTAAGGTTCTATTCACCACCTTTGTTTGCCAATCAGTTTGTGGGTTGAATGAGGTGCTAAATAATAATTTGGTTCCGAGCTTCTTCTATAACGTCTTCCAAAAGGTGCTAACAAATTTGGTATCCCTATATGAGACAGTTGTCTTTGGAATACCATTCAAACGTACCACTTCTTTGAAGAACAGATCAAAAACATGATTGGCATCATCGGTTTTAGTACATGCTATAAAGTGAGCCATTTTTTAGAATCTATCCACCACAACCATAATTGAATCCTTTGATCGAGTTGTACGGGGTAAGCCAAGCCTTAATACATGCTCACTTTTTGCCAAGGTTCTATTCACCACCTCTGTTTGGCCATCAGTTTGTGTGTGGAATTGCTGAATTTTAAAGTGCAAAAACGAATATGATAGGAGGAAACAAAAGGAGACTCTGATTGGCTAAAAAAGGAGGTAACTTGGTAACTTCAAAATAGTGGCTGGAAAAGAGATTGTGGGGACCCCATAAGCAGCTCTCCACCTCATGCTTGTTCTTGAAACATGGTGGACAAAAAAAATGTACGAGTTGTTCATCAAGGGCGGATTAGTTCGACCGCCATTGTGCTCGATATTTCGATGGCTTGGTTGGACCAATTATCTTGCTGCCAAGTAATCAAATGGTATGAAAATTCGTTGTCCTTCAAGGTAGCTTCTTTATCTCCTACATTCTCTAAATATTTACCTACAAAACGAGCAAACAAGTTAGTCAATTTGCAAGTCTGGCACCTTGTGATGATTCTTCTAGGGTCCTCTTCAATTTGTGCCAACAGTGGCACATCAACTAAGCCTAAAGATCTAAGCCCTAAACCCTAAGCCTAAAGCCACATGTCATTAGCCCTCACCCAAAATTTTAAAGCACTAAGCCATAGGCTAAAAGCTCTAATCCTAAACCCTATGCATGATGCCCTAAGCCATAATCCTAAATCTCTATGCCCTAACCGATAAGCCTGATGCCCTAATCCCTAAGTTCTAAGCCCTGTGCTCAAAGCTTTAAGCCCTAAGACTAAAGCTCTAAGCCCTAAGCCATAAGCTCAAAGCCTTTAAATCCTAAGCCCTAAGCACAAATCCTTAAGCCTTAAGCCTTAAGCCATAAGACCAAAGCCCTAAAGCATAAGCCCAAACCTGTATGGCAAAAGTTTTAATCCCTGAACCCTGAGCCAAAAGCTCTATGACCAAAACCTTTTGCCTAAAGCCCTAAGCAATAATCCCTAATCCCAAGCCCAAAATCCTAAGCCCTAAGTGCTAAGTCGTAAGCCCTAAGTGATAAGCCGTAAGCCCTAAGTAATAAGCCGTAGCCCTAACTTTGCAGCTCTATGCTCTAGGCCCTTACTTCTAACACCTAAGCTCTAACCTCTAAGCCATAAGCTTAAACTCGAAGTCCAAAGCCCAAAGCTCTAAGCCCTCAGCCCTTAGCCCTAAGCCCTAAGGCCAAAGGCCTAAGTCCTACACCCTAAGCTCTAAGTCCTATTTCCTAAGCCGTAAGCCCTAACCCCAAAGAAAAAATTCAAAAACCCAAAGCTCTAAGACAAAAGTTGAAACAGGCCTTAGCCAAAAGCCCTAAACCCTAAGCCTTCAGACTAAATTCTAAAACGCTAATCCTAAAGCACTAATCCCTAAGCCATAAGAACTAAAAACTAAGCCCAAAGCCATAAGCCCTAACCCATTAGCCCAAAGCCAAAATCAATAAGCTCAAAACCTTAATTCTAAACCCTTAGCCCATAGCCCTAAGCCTTAAGACTCAAGCTCTAAGCTCTGAGCCAAAAGGCTTAAGTCCGAAGCCCTAATCCATAATCCCTTAGCCTTCTGCTCTAAGCTTTTAGCCCTAAGCCAAAAGCCATAAGCTTAAAGTTCTTTGTCCTATGCCCAAAGCCCAAATCCTTAAGCCCAAAGCCGAAAGCCCAAAGCCTTTAGCCCTACGCCTTAGCCCTAAGCCCAAATCCTTAAGTCCTAACCCTAAGCTAGCCTTAAGCCCCAAGACCCAGCCCTAAGCCCAAAGCTCTAAACACTAAGCCCAAAGGCGTAAGACCAAAGTTTATAGGTCAAAGCCGTCATCCAAAAGCCTTGAGCCAACAGACCAAAGCCTAAAAGATATAGATCCCTAAGCCTTAATCCCTAAACTTAAGGCCCTAAGTCGTACATGCTAATCCAAAAGACCTAAGCCATATGCCCTAAAGTTAAGACCATAAGAGCCTCAACTCCTAAGCCATAATCCCTATGCAAAAAGTGCCAAGCCCTAAGTCCAAAGCCCTAACTTCTACGTCCTAAGTTGCAAGCCCTAAGAACAATGTTCAAAGCTCTAAGCCCTTAGCCAAAAGCCCTAACTCCTAAGCCCAAAGTTGTAAGCCCAAAGCACAAAACCCCAATCTCTAAAGGCCTTAGCCTAAAGAACTGAACTCTAAGACCAAAGCCCTAAGACTATAGCCCCAAGCTCTAATCCTGAAGCCTTAATCTTGAAGCCTTAACCCCTAAGTCGTAAGCCATAATTTCTAAGCCCTAAGCCTAGAGCCCTATGCTCAAATCCCTTACCCCTAACACCTAAGCTCTAACCCCTAAGCCTAAAGCACTAACACTAACACTAATGCCTAAAGCCTAAAGCACTAAGCCTTAATCTCAAAGACATAAGCCCTAACACTAATGCCTTAAGATCTAATCCTAAAACCAGAAGCCCTAAGCCCTACCCTCAAAGCCCTAAGTTCTAAGCCTGAAGCTCTAAGTACTAAGCCCTAAGCTCTTACTACTAAGTCGTATGCCCTTGGCCCTTACCCCTAAGCCATAAGCAAAAAACCCTAATCCTAAATCCTAAGCCCAATCAACTAATCCTTAAGCCTTAAGCCATAATCCCTCAGTCCTAAGCTCTAAGCCTAAAGCCTTAAGCCATAATTCTAAAGCCCTAAGCCTAAAGCCCAAAGTCCTATACCCTAAGCCATCAGTCATATGCCTCAAGCCTTAACACTTAAGCCTAAAGCTCTAAACCCAAAACCTTGAGCCTAAAGGCCTAAGCCTTAGCCATAATCCCAAAGACCTAAACCCTAAGCCTAAACCCCCAAGTGGTATGCCTTACGCCCTAAGTCCAAAGCTCAAAGCCAAAATGCCTAAGCTTAAAATTCGAAGGCCTAAGCAATATGCCAAATGCCTTAATCCCTATGGCCAAAACCCTAAGCTCTAAGCCCTAACCACTAAGCAATAAGCCTTATCCTCTAAGTTCTAGCCCCATAGCCATAAGTCGTAAGCCCAAAGTCCAAAGAGCTCAGCCCAAAGCCCTAAACCCTAACACCAAAACCCTGAGCCTCAAGCCCAAAGCTCTCGTCCCCAACAACTGAGCCCAACACGCTCAGTTTAAAGCCCTAAGTCGTAAGACCTAATCTAGAAGCCCAAATGATGTGCCCGGGACTCATCATCAACCGGAAGGAGCAACAACTCGAAGCCGTGCAAGACTTTTAGCTAATATGTTTGTTGATTTTGCAGGTACATTTGTCCCTGCATTGGAGCTCCTAGATATTCCTTCACATCATGATCAAGAACTCCCCAAACATTGCTTACAATGGAAGTATAAAGAAGAGAAGGAGTTAGCCAAAAATCCAAGATCTTCCTTGCCAAGTTCACCACCCGGGACATAACTACACTCGGTTTCAAGGACAATGGAGGCTGTATGCACCACTATTTGGGTGGGGGGGGATGAAGGCTTCCAAGGAATGGCCAAGTGATGTTGATTTTTGTGTTTGTAAAATACCAAGTTATTTGGGATTTTTTTGATGTAAACATTTTGGTTCAGTTTGGACCAATTTGCGGGGAGTGGTTCGGGTGGAACCATTCTCTCTTGGAGTGGTTCGGTTTGAACCCCCCTTTTTTTTCCTTCCTTTGCTGGAGCTTTGGGAGAGTCTTCTCTTCCAAACTCCTTAGTTCCTTCTTTAGTTTGGTTTGGACGTGAGTTAGGATTTGGTTGGCTTGCAAGTGGGTGATGGGTACCCTTTTCTCACCTAACACCTACTTTTAGCTAATCATTGCCCCCTAATTTAGGTTTATTTTTGTTTATTTTATTTGGGGATATTTTTGTATGGGTATGTATCCCTCCTCCCACGTTGGGAGAGGTAGAAAAGAATTTGGTAAAGTGAAGAAGCTTGAAGCTCTCTCCATCCTCTCCTTTTCTCACGGCAAGGTTAGATTTTGGTGAGTAATATCCACAATCTTTCTTTATTTTTGGTGTTGGTGTCTTGCTAGAGCCACTTAGCCCTTATTCCAACCTTCCTCCACACTTTTTTTGGGTCAATGTAAGCTTGGAAATCACATAGCCTTCCTTCCATTTGTTGTTTTGGAATTGATGTTGTCATTGTTGGTTGCTGCCGGTTGTAATGTAAGCTAATCCCCATTCGTATCCCAAAAGTGTCCTCCGTATCAACTTCCGTTTCCCATGTGCTAATGTCCTGAAATTTGGGCTGTGAGTTCCTCTTTTAGGTCTTGAAATATTTGGTTTGTCTTTGTGTTACCTGTTCCTCCTATCTAAAAGTTGTGCATGCGTTTTTTCCTCCTTTCTTCTTCCGAACTCTAGTAATCTGGCAATTCTGTCCATTAATTTTCTATCCAGCATAACTCCTAGCCTACCTGTGTGTTTTCTGTGAAACCACTTGCATTGTCTTCCCCTTTGATTGAAGTTGTTTTCTGCTTATTTTCACTATCCCAGACTCTCTACATTGGGAGTTGTTTAGTCGTCTCTACCACCTAATGCTCTGCCAATTGGTAATTTTGTCTGTTTGTGCTTCTAAATGTATCCCCTGCCATTTCATGAACCACACGTGATTTCACCCTAAATCTAGAACAAACTTAGTTCCTTCCCTAAAGTCTAAGTCCCCATAATTTCAGCCCAAAAGCCTGTACGCAATTGGAGTTCTAACTGCCACATCCCCTGTTTCGGTTTTAGTCATTCTTCACATTGGCAGATTGCATTACTTTCTCCTATCCCGACACTTCCGCATTCTTGGAGCGTGTCATTTGGTATCCGAGCACAGTTCTTCTTTCCCTTGTTCGTTACCCTTAATCCATCCAATTCCCTAATCTTTTATGGCAGACAAAAGTGGTGGTATGACTACTCGAAGTGGGGCTATTTTGCAGCCAAGCCGGGACCACCCCTCCACGAGTGAACCTCCTCCACCTCCTATGCCCTCTCAAGAACATGACTCTGATTTCCAGAACCAAATTGATGGCATAAACAGGAGGTTGGACATGCTCCTACAGAGGACGGAGGCCCCGAATCCCCCACGGCCACCACCTCTGACTACTCCCGGTAGAAGGGCCGGACATGCTCGGACTCGATTATATGAAGTAGAAGATTCGGAGGAAGAGTTTGAACCACGAGATAGACAACCCCGTGAA
>QAOC01044882.1:4266-28624 GCA_003255005.1 Begonia fuchsioides
CAGTCGAGAATGTAAGATTTTGATTGCTCTACATTGAGTCGATTAGTGAGAGATGTTCTTGCTATTCTGATTTCAATAATTATTTTGGAGTCGACTTTGAATTGTGAAGGTCAAATTTTGAATTCTTTTAGGAGTTTGTTTAGCTTCAAAGATGGTAAAAAGTATCATTTACTTTCAAAGTTAAATTCGTGAGGCCTACAGTGTTTACAAATCAATAGCAGAAGCAATAGAATTTGAAAAATATATAATATTTTTTCTTGTTTAATAATAATTTCTTCTTATTATTAATTACATAAGTTTATCGTGTTTATTTGATTTTAGCTTTCGTCTATATGATGGAGACTCTAAAGAAATCTATATAGTTTTTTTGTAATTTAGTCGTCATGTAAAAGCAATAATCAAATTATGTTTATTTTTCATTTTAATGGTTGACATGTTAATTTGTATTATATTCTATTTCTAATACATGTGAGACATTTTCGCCAATAGTTATTCACAATTTGACGCAAAACTATATTCGCCACCAATTGTATTTGATAACTGCATGGATTTAAATATTTTTCATTTTGTATTTCGCACTACATGAATTTATGGTTGGCTTGACAATTTGATTGAGAATTTTATACTATGCAAGTAGACTTGACATGGATGTGTGTTTCAATTGCGTATTTTCTTTGAAAGTATGAGTTTGAATTGGAAATCAGGTTTGTTAATATGGTTGAATTAATTATTTGAATTTTATATTTATGCTTGTAACTTGGTATTTTATATGGTTGATAGATACATGACATTTGAATTAAGTATTTCAGTTAAAGATATATTTTTTTATATATATGCTATATTTTAAATGAATTCGTTGAACATAAGGTGAATAATTTTCCCAACTCGACTCAACTTGCACTCAACCTATATGTAACCTGCGCTCAATTTGTGCCAAAATGGCCCAGGTTAAAGCCAACTGAAATTAATTAATCAAAATTTAATTTAATTTAACCTGAATATTGGGGTTATGTATGTTTTAATTATTATAGGTTATTGGTTATGCTTTGATTTTAATATATCATAAACCAAACCATTGGATTCATTATTTTTTGGTCTAAAATACATGAGTCCCACCCCTAGTCATAATGATATTTGTTAGAACTATGTCAAATTCAAAATCTTTACACGTAAAAAAAAAATTGAGGCCACAATGGTAAGCAGTCACTAGTGACTTTTGCACACGTGTACGACCTCTAGTTTGGCCTAGATGATTTCTCACTATCATCACGCTGTTACTCAGTGACTCTAACATGCTTTCCACAATCGAAATATATTTTTTAAACAAATAAAAATAAAAAGTTGACTTCGTATCAAATTATTGTGAAAAATGAAGCAAAACTGAGTGAATATATAGATTTTAAGGAGGTTCGAACATCCAAAGTATCAGATCCAGCGTCCCTCCTTCAGACGTCCGATACAGACGTAGAGACGCTCCTTTCAGACGTTGAAGGAGCTTTGAAATGAATTTTTTCACCTATTTACTCGAAAGTGAGGCTGAAAATAATTTTTAAATTTTTTCTAATGAAAAAGGAGTAGTTGCAAGAGTCACGAAGAGGTGTCATTGTTGGATTTAGGGCTGGGCGGATCCGACCTAATCTGGCAATCCGATTGGATTGGATCGGATCGGATCGGGTTGGATTGGGCAACGGTATTCGGTCGGCAAAGTCTAGTTTCGATCCGACGTTCGGATCGTTTATCGGATCGGATCGTTATCGGATTCAAAGGCGATCTGATCCGATCCGAACGTCGGATTGCCGATTATAAACAATTTCCAAATCGAAATTATGAAATCCCCAAATCGAAAGTCGAAACCATTCTGAACTCCCGACTCCCGAGTCCCGACGATCGACTACGTGGCCCGCGACGAACCCTGAATTTCTCTTCTTTGCCGAAGTTCTCATCTCTGCCGAGTGCCGAAAATCTCTTCCTCCCCTCTCAGGTTAGATTTCGTCGCCCAAGTTATTATTCGCATTATTTTGGAAATTGAATTATGTCGTTGATTCAGTAATTGTATTCAGTTATTGTCGCATTATTTTTTATCTCTCACATGCATGTAGATGAATAACATATTTTACTATGCTCTATCGGTCATCGGGAAGTCGGGATCAGAAGGGATGGGCATCGGATCGTATTGGATCCGATCCAATCCGACCCGACGCTTACCCGAGAACTCGTTACCAAATTTTAGAATGAATTTTTGTAATGAATTATTGTATTTCGTGCTGTGTTTTATACAAATTTTAGAATGAATTTTTGTGCTTTGTTAATTTGACACTTTTAAATTTGGTTTGGTTGTTTTGTTGCAGAATGGAAAGTATAGCTTCTACAACTATCGACACTACGATACAATCAACATCTACAACTCTGGCGACAACTACGGATCTTATTGAGTCTGCCCCTAATCCAAGAAAAAGAGCTTTCAGTGCTGCATGTTGGGATCATTTTACGTTGGTTGAAGGATGTGATCCGGAGGACCCGAGAGCTAGCTGCAACCTTTGTGATAAAAAAATATGTTTGTCATACGAAGAAGGCGGGAAGTTCGAACATGACAAAGCATTTGAAGAGTTGCAAAAAGTATTTGTTGGCCACAAATCAATTACAGAAGAAGTTGCCGTTTACTACGCAGAAAGAGGAAGCAAGCTCGTCTTCTGTATCATCTTTCACGCAGACAGAAGCGCGTGAAGTACTTTCGAGCATGATTATTACCGATGAACTACCAATGACAATGGTAGAAAAAGAAGGATTCAGAAAGTGGTGCGCATATCTCCGCCCCGAGTTGGTTCTACCTTTGCGCAGGTCGGTGTCAAGGGATATCGAGGCCATTTATAAGAGGAAAAAAAATCAATTGAAAGAATATTTTAGTAAAAGTAATCAGAGAGTTTGCCTGACTACAGATACTTGGACGTCGGCGCAGAATACAAATTACATGGTTTTGACATGTCACTTTATTGATGGAGATTGAAAATTGCACAAGAAAATATTAAATTTTTGACAGATTGACGACCACAGAGGAAAAACCATTGGAAAATTAATTGAGAAATGTTTGCGTGATTGGAGAATTGAGAAGGTGTTCACAATTATAGTGGACAAAGTCTCCTCAAATGATGTGGTCGTTGCACATATGGTTAGGAGTTTGCGACATTAGAATGAATTGGTTTTGGATGAAGAGTTCATTCACGTGTGATGCTTTGTTCATATCACTAATTTAATTGTGAATGAAGGGCTTAAAGAGCATCAAGCTTCTATTAGTCGAGTACGGAGGGTGGTTAAGTACGTTAAATTTTCACCAGCACGTTTAGTGAAGTTCAAAAGTTGCATTGACATGATGAAAATAACATTTAAGGGCAATGTGACATCTGATGTGCCTACTCGATGGAACTCGACATACCTTATGTTAGAAAGAGCTGATAAGTATGCAGCTGCATTCGACAAACTTGCAGAATCTCACACTCAGTTCTTAGCATATATGGGAGATGAAGAGCCTCTCACAGACGAAGATTGGTTGGATATTAGTCAATTTACCAAATTCTTAGAAATTTTTTATGGTTCGACGGTTAAAGTATCAGGTTCCTAGTATGTGACCTCCAACATGTATGTTAGTGAGGTATGTCGAATGAAGCTTAATATTCAAATGCACATTGACGGTCCTAATCCATTATTGAGAACAATGACTAATGACATGATTGCAAAATTCGACAAGTATTGGGGCGACATCGAAAAAATGAATAAACTTATGTGGATTGCAGTTCTTTTGGATCCTTGGTGCAAAGCAAATATGTTGTAAATATTATGAAGAAGTAGATGTTCTTTTGCGCCGACTTTACAGTGAGTATGAGGGTTCAAGTGACGAACTATCGAGTTCGTCCAATGTTAGTGAACCATTACTGAATGATCCTTTATTTTCTAGATTATCCTCCGGGTCATCTTTTACCGAGTCTAGAATTAGTAGGTCGGAACTTGACGTCTACATACACGATGTTGTTGAAGAATTTTCTGATAATCTAGACATTTTGTTACGGTGGAAATTGAATTTTTATAAATTTCTAATTTTGAGTATGATAGCAAAGGATGTGTTAATAGTTTGATTATCAGATTTTTTTATATTAGTTTTACTGTTATTCTATTATTTTACAAAAATCACAAATATTCATCATTAATGTTGGTTTTGACAAACATTTCGTGGTACGGTTTTTGTGGAGGACCAAACCACGAATCAGCCTCGTGGTTGGATTTGGAGAACGGCTATTGCCTGTTTAATCCACCAAGTTAACGCGATAATGAAATATTTTAAAAAAGCCAATCTCATTTGAAGTAACAAAACAAAGAGTGAATGAATATCTAAACTTCTGAATTTGAGAAACAGGGGCCACCCACGTCAGCGTCTTTAAGAGGCAAAAGGGCACCATTGAAAGTTGAATCCACCCCATAGTTTTCCAAAAGCAAATCATGATTACATCATCACACAAGCCCATTATTCATCCGCCGCGTCCGGCAGGACCCCACCACCCACCGGCCACCAACTGAGTATGTATTCCCTACCAAGAATCAATCTCTAATCCACCTCTTGGCTCCGACAAACTTTGCTGCTCCTACGATGTTAGTTAGCGGTCAGAATCATAAGCTTTGTAAGCAACACTTTAAGGCAGCCGACCTCTTTGTATTGCGTGTGTTCTCAGGCTACATTCCTCGACCTGGAGGGACGATTTCTGAGTCCAATTTTTATAAATATTTCATGGGAGTGCCAAAAACTACGAGCAAATAGAAACATTGACCTGCATCCCGTCCATAATTGAGAGAAGATCTCGGCAGTTGTAGAGTAAAGCTCGCTCTCGTGCACTTACGTCCGTAATTTCTGATGCTAAAGAATTGACATTCCCAACCTGTAATTCACAAACAAACATACAGTACCCAGCATGAACAAGGAATTCATGAACAAGGGATTCATGTTTCATACTTGAACAATAACTTGGAAGTAAAATCACCTTTGATGACAGTGTGGAAATTGCAGACACCACTGCCTGCATGACATCAACAGCTGAACCAAGAGCATCTTTAATCTTCAGCAGGTCCACCTGCGAGCCACGAACATTAATGAAACCGAACAGGCCTAGCAAACGAACGCGTAAGTAAGACAAGCGTGAGTGGTGCCCCACCTTTACAGCACCGACAACTGGGAGTCGAAGGGTGCTAGCCTCCAAGGCTTCGGCAACACCTGATAGACAAGTGGAAAAATCCTGATCCAGAACATCCCAATCTTCTAGAGCTACCACCTGTGATTATCGTATTAATCAAGATTATTCATAATTTTTGTATCTCATCATCTAAACACAAAAAGGCCTGCTTGATCTCTTTCGAATATCAAACGACAATATACAACAAGGAAAACCTGAGCGCTTCAGATTCTAGAATTTTCAGATATCTGAAAACATGTGAAGAATGAAGTGATCAATCTTACTTGCCCCTTGAGAATGGAAGTTAACTTCAGCTTTTGCCTCTCCAATTGTAACTCTAAGCTTTTGGCTCTGACAGATTCACGAAGTTTCGAGGTGCTTATCCATGCATTATACAGGCTTCTCTAATACAAAGAAAAAAATAAAATAAAATATGCTTTCAGTTGGTGAATAAAAAATTCATTTAGACAAGAGTTGCTTGAAAAACAAATTCATCCAAAGGAGGTCGAGAGCATAGAATCTAAAGTTCATTAAGATCCACTATGATCCCCTGCTTCCAATCTTTCGTCCACAAGAACAATCTATAAAATTCAACAGATTCAAAATTTCACCACTATGATCTCCAAAGCTGCAAATGCTTTGATTTTTTTAGTCCATATACTGAGATACATTGATGCCCTCTTTTGCATAA
Organism: Begonia fuchsioides; assembly: GCA_003255005.1. Lineage (NCBI taxonomy): Eukaryota > Viridiplantae > Streptophyta > Magnoliopsida > Cucurbitales > Begoniaceae > Begonia > Begonia fuchsioides. Next base: position 10,171 of record QAOC01044882.1, read on the forward strand.
AAAATGTATTTCCTAACAGTAGATCTCCATAATTGTTCATACTAATATAATACAGGGGACATCTCCTAAGATGATTATATGTTAAATCCCAATCGTCCTCTTTTGTAAATTGACTTCAGTTTAACACATCATCTTCAATAGCTACAACTTGGTCAGTCCTCCAAATATACTAATGAAGAGTGACCAACTTGATTTTTATTTCATTGCAAACACAGATAACGTCAGAAATTAAGCAGTCATGAGTTTATAGAAACTGTCAGCTCCTTTACAGCTTTAAGATGTCTAAAAGATAAAAAACAGTTTAGAATATTTATTCGCAGAAGTTGGTTGAGACATAAATTCTGGGGAAACTTCAAATCATTATATTTATATCTCCACACTCTTCTCCTCGACAAGAAACTAAAAAAGAAGTAATAGAACAAACAGTATTAATCTTTTTCCAAATTAGTAACAGTCAAATCAAGTAGATATTATTTTCATCATCCAGAAGTCAGACAGAAGATTACATGTCCAGGAAGAGAAGTAATACCTCTGCATTGAAACTTTGAGCAGAGAAGGTGGCATCTGCTTTTCCATTCACGTAGCGCCACTGAAAGAGCTGGTTATGTAAGAGCCTTAAGCAATGTCCATCGGCAGCCTGATTCTCCCCAATTTTCCCCTTTCTTACATCATTCACGAAATTTAAGATCGTGTATTCATTGCTCAGATTGGTACTGGGTGAATTTGCCACTGCATTTCTCATTCGAGATGGGCTGATTCCTCTGGAAGCTGATGGTGACGCAAATGCCGAAAGCCTACTTGGCGATGCAGGCAATAGCAGTCCACGTTTAGGAGACGATGACTGTCCTCTACGGTATGGAATTCCACGGGAAGATGTTACGGATGCAGGGCAATCAGTAGCTAACTTTTTTGGAGTGTTGAGCTTGGAAGAAGATAAAGGGTTTGCCCCTTCAAGGCAATTGGACAGCGTTGAACTCAGGTCCTGCAGGAGTCTCAGTCTATTGTTGGTCTCTTGCAAAAACCTTGCTGGAACCACTACTCCACGAGGTCCCCGGTGAGCTTTTCCGCCGCAGCCTGAAGTGGTTTCAGACGACACACTTTCAGCATCAGAAGGAAGACAATCAGCCTGCACATCGGAGCCACTACTAGAAGTTCCATCGGCAACTAATTCAGTTTTATTCTCCAAATCAGTATTGCTAGAACTAGAGTTATGCCTTCCTTCAAATGCGTCCCTAGCGTCAGCCATGGAGTCCTGTAACGCTCTAACTACATTCCCAGATCCAGTCCCCAGCTTCTCTTTACCATCCATCCAATCAAAACTCCTCCTCATGCAATCCCCCTGCCCCAATCTCACAGGGAAACGTGGATGATCTATCATCGCCTTGGTATTCGCTGATAGATCAGAAGAACCTCCCCCTCCTCTAGCAGGGGAAACCCCCTTTCTCTGTTCAGGCGTCCCCTTTCGGCCAATCGGCGATGGAGATGGCGCTGGCTTCACCTTATTAACCTTCAGAGAAAACGACTCCCCTTGAAACGAAACTGATAAGCTTCTCGTCGAAGTAAACAGCGTCCTTTGAGCAGAGGACATCTTCCCCGCACCCCCGCCTCGATCTCCATTACCAACAGTATTTCCCGTCCTAAAATCCAAATAATTAAGCCGAGGAGTTCCATACCGCTTGCGCTCAACAGACTCCGATCGCTTACTTGCAGTCAGTGCCGTCGTCTTCGCAGTCGTCACAGCCGTAGCTGTAGGCGTTCTCGATACTAAAGGGGAAGGACATCGTCTGGGAATGGATGCCGGAGTACAAGGGGTAGAAGAAGACCTGTAGCGAGAAGTAACCTCGCGGGATTTGGGGCGTCGAGGAGCCATAACATTGTCAGGCTCCGAAGGTAATAACGGCAGTCTGGTAGGCTTTTGAGTCCCTCTCTGAGGCGTACTTTTGGAATTCAAATCGGCGGATACATCAGCCACCATTGTCGGCATGTAAAAATAAGTTTTAACCCTGAGCTAAAAAATCGCTCCACGACAGAGCATGCAAACAGCCCTCAGTTAGCCAGAAACAAAAGAGAGAGACAGAGAGAGTTAAGAATGAATAGAGAATTGAAATTTACGAGAAAAAATAGAGAGCGCAAGAGAAAGCAGGGGATTAAACGGAGTTGAAGAGAGATCAAGAGTCAGTCCGGTGAGGCGGAAATGACCGTAATACTCGACGGCGATTGAGCGAGGAGAGGTAATTCGGCGAGATTTAGGAACCATAACTGTGAACACTTTGCCTGAAGAGCGAGAGCCACTCCGGTGAGGGGGAAATGACCGTTGCCGTCACCGGAGATTGAGCGAGGAGAGGTAGTTTCGGCGAGATTTAAGAGCCATAAATGTCAGCACTTTGCCTCTAATATATATTTGCAGCGAATTATGAATTATTTTATAATAAGTACTTAGATAATTAATAAATTAAAGATTATTTAAAAATATCTATTTCAATTAAACTTTGTCGCATTTCCGCTGACGGAGAGACACGTGGCCTGGTGGGGAAAGTTGTAATTGAAATCACAGGTGTCACAATAGGAAAGAGAGCTGAATTAAGGGCAGGACTTGGGAGGAGGAGCGCGATTTGGCGAAGCGTGTGACTCTCGGGAGAAGCTTAGACTAAGAGAATCCATTTTATTAATTGATTTAAATCATTATATTATTAATGAGAACTAGACCCTAATAAGATATGAAAAATCAAATTGACGTGGAAAAAACATTTCAAAAGAATACTATATAAAGAAAGAAGGAGACCAAATTACAACCCCAAATATTGTTACTTAAACTTACGTGAATTTACGAAGTTAACCAAAACCCTAAAAATGTTGGAAAACCGAAGACAAATCAAGATCAATGTATTAAGTATCATACATGATGCGTGACGGGAAACCTAATTTCAATGGATTAGAAAGTTCTAAACGTAAAGTAGCTATGGAAGTTAAGGAAGAGATCATAAACTTTTAACTACATTCTAACCACTTGGTCATAATTAGTCTTAGGTGAAGCTAACTGCCTTTTTAATCAAGATTAGTGAATGTGAAAGGCAACCAACTTCCATTTTGGTATCAACCACTTTGACTTGCTTTCCCATTTTCTCGGTTCGATTTCAAGATTTTTGGTGGAATTCACTTATGTCGATTGTTGACACAAGTTTTACACGCTTGGTACGTTGATTTTTCATCGTTTTATCTTGCATACGATGTAAGTAGCCTATTTATGCTATTAACTCAAACGAATGTCACTTGAGCAAATTTGTCATCCAACGTCGAGTGTAATGTGGCAAAAATCGAGCTATTGATATCTATCAATTGTCGCAATTGCATTGCTTCTAGAGAATTCCAGTGTCACAACATCTACCATATGTTTCATTGCTTTGTCATTACTAATGCGCGCTTACTGGTCTTAATTATCCCCCAAGTCGAGAATAAGATGGAGCAAGGCTCAGAGGACGATAATGTGTTACTTGCTGGAGATCTAGATGATATAGTAACCCAAATAATTTGATGATTTAATCATCGTAACGAGAAAAGTCGGCCGGCTAAAGGAACTCATTAAGGCTGCTTGCTTGTGTTCTCGCTGCATGTGTAAAGGTTGAGCTCCATGCCCATAATGTTCCCCTTAAAGTTGAAGGCAAGAGGAGAGGCTTGACAATAGCATATGGATTGTGGGGGGTTTAAGGACCACTCCCCTAAAGCCAAAGGTGCCTTCCTTGGATGACACTCCAAAATTCAGTCTAAAAGTTGCCTACTTTCCTCCACTTGCTAGTGAAGTGGGTTTATCCATCTGAGAAGCAAAATGGGTCTCACACTCTAGAGCTAGAGCTTCCATGGCTATGGAGGTTTCGCTGTCTCAAAGAGGAAATGCAGACATGAAAGCTAGAGAGAGAGAGAGTGAGCAATACGGAGGAAGACATTAGCAAGTGATTGCCATTTCCAAATCTTTAGTGCTTTTTTTTCCATTTTCTTAAAACATCATCAATATTTGACAAGACTGAACATTGACAACCAGATCTGGTTGATGAGCATTTCTAAAAAGTTAGAAACATGGGGTGACGTGATTAGAAAAACCAGCTTTTGGAAAGAATCTATTGATGAAACTTCTCCATGATGGATATAAATGACTGTTAACTATGAAAAAAAGACTTAATTATATCTATCGAATTTATGAGAATTATTCACTATCAAGTAATAAATTATGAGATTTTATGTTGTACTCTGTAATATGTGTTGCAGCGTATCAACTAGAAGTTAATAAAACACGATAATTTTAGTTATTTCGAGAATATTTTTATCTGTCCGATTAGTTACTTATTTTGCAGGGATTAAGCTGGATAAAGATGGAAAGCAATGAGTTGAAAAGAGATAAGATCAGAGAGATTTAAATAGCAAATCAATATGGATTGAAGAGTGAAAGATTATCTCCATAAAATCAGCATAAAATTTGGATTAAATTTGGAGAGTCTAACCGATTGGAGAGAGAATTAGAGTTGTCACGAATTTTAAAAAGAGTGAGGCAGACCCAAGAGAATAAGGCAGAAACGATAAGCGGTGCCGTGGTACAAACAGAACGGAGAAACCAGAGTCAATTCAAGAACTCGCGGGACGCCACCAGAGTTTTGAAGAAAGCAACGGTGAATCCGTTTATCTTTTATTAGGCGCTGCAATTATGATTTGTGAACATTTATCTTGTGTTCTTTTTATTTTCAGCATGAACTAAATTTATCTTGGTTAGATTTTGGAAGTATCTTGTTTTATGGACTCTCAGTTTGTATTTATTTCGTAATTTGAATAATTCAACTAGGTTTTCATTCCTATCGTGTATTAGTTGGACTCTACAGTTATAACGTACTTAATGATTTCTAACACGCCATTAGAAAATCATCTAGAAAGTAGTTGAATCGCTTGAGTTGTTAAATTAATTTATTTGTAATTTAACTAAACGTTTTTAATTGATTAAAATGCTAGCCCAATGGGAGACTAATAAGATCGGTTCTGAAGGTCTTTAAATCTTAATGTCTTTGTCATAAGATTGGAAGGAGTTGAGAAAATGAGTCAATCGGTAGGCGACGCTAGCCACCGATTTCATAGATATCTTTCTCGTCAAACGTGTTGTAGTGTGTGTTGTAACACAGACATATAGTCGAGAGTGAATAAACAGGAGAAACCGAAATCTAACATTATTTATCGCTAAATTTCGTTCGTTTTTTCAGATTTGTCTGTTTCTTTTAATTTGTTTATATTTTCTTTACTTTTAACAAAAAATCATCAAATCTTTTTATCAATTTTATATAACTATTTTACCTTTCATTTCGGAAAATATTATATTCGTTATCATCGTGAGATCGATAATCTTTTATATTACTTGACTGTGCATTTGTAGTTTTTAACGACACATTCGCACCCAATAGTAACTACATCTCATTAGATGTAGAACTTCATATATATATATATGTATATTAAAAAATATATTAAACTCAAGTCAATCGACTCACTAACCGGAATCAAAACTCATTCAACATTCAAGTCTATTTTAGTTTGTGTTCACGTAGATGTTGATGAGTCAAGTTCACACTCAAAATTAAAGTTCATTTTGTTAAACATCAATCTGATCCTATTCAAATGGTGAGTTGCAAGTCACACACCTCCTGACAATGTCAAGAGAAAAAAGAAGATGGCTATTTAGGGTTCTCTACCCCCCATGCTCTCTACTTCTTTTGCTCTAACTCTCTCAGCTTGTGGGAGGGCCCAGTTGCTTGTCATGTTGATTGGTATCCAACCATTTAATCCCATCATTTATCTAACACAGGCTCATAGCTGTTTAACAACAACCAGCCGTTACCAGAAAGAATATCTTGGATGCTACGCTTTTCCCATCCTAAACTAAAATTTCAGTTACAACTTGTTAATCTTTTCATGGAATAAAAATGGAGAACAAGCCCCATTTGCACATATTCAGAGCTTAAAACAGCCAACCTTGGCAGCATCAATCATGGCAGAAGAGAAACTTATAAACATTTCAGGCCACCATAGCCCACCATCGAGACTCTAGTTTATAATAGAAGAGTTCAATCCACACAACAGTTGCAGAGGTACAAAAAGGAAAATGCATTGAAAAAGAACAAATCAAGCAATTTAAGTTATCAATGTCCCGAGATCCTAGCGCCGGGGATGGGCAGGCGGGGGAGGCTTCGGGATGAACGGGTTAAGAGGAGATCCATGCTCGATTGGGCCGTGCCTTATCGCCTTTGAACTTGGGACGGGATCAATCGGATTGTAATCTTCGAGATTAACACTCCCAGCTGCATCATCAGTTTTGGGATCCACCAAACTCTCCTGCAGAGTTCATTACAAAATATCATATACTTCAATTACAGGTCTATAATGGCCGTGTATTATGAGCTTCAGACTGGATTTTACCTTGAGCTTCCTGCTACTCACAGCCATTATCTCCTTATCTGCAATTATATTAGAGAACAAGTATGATCTCTTTCTAAGAACAACGTATCTTTCTAATTGTATTTCGATTTTCACTCCATCAATATTAGTCAGTAAACTGTTTCATGCCTCCATTGTTGGCATGTTCGAGTTTTCAGGTGAGGGAAACCTCCAACCATTACACGAACACTGTCAGCAGATAATCTCACAGAAACTAAAACCAAATGCTCACAGTAAGATCTCAAAAGCCGCTATGCTTACCTGAGCTAGAAGAGACGGCCATTGTTGTCGATAAGGTGAGGTTCAATAACAAAAGGAAGAAGAGAGTAAATTTCATGGTCGCCGGCCTCGCAAGATAAAACGGAAATGATCTAGTTGGGAGTATTCTTTTCAAAACCCTTAAATAGAAACTCAATCTCCGGGGCTACGTTGACTCAGAAACGTGGAAGAAAATCCAGGCTTCCGTTACTGGGATAGAGAAGATACGCAAGTCGACCTGAAAATCCGAAAGAGATAAGGAGAGGGAAGGAGGGGAAGACGAAAAGCCCATGCCTTTCGAAACGAGAGTGAATATTAAAGGAAGCCATGTGAGAGCTTGGATCCAACGGTGGCTGCTTGGAATGGAGCGCAGTAAATGAATACAGTCTGCTCAGTATTTGCAGGCGCAGCGGAGGAGAAAGCAGCGACCTGAATGGCGGAAAGATGCGGTGGAATGCGAGCCGCGACCACGTCTTGGCTGAGCTGCCAGACCAGAATAATCGCCATAATCGAAGCACAAGCAACCCTTTAGGCCCGGTGCTGATTCAGGGGTCCTTCGTTTTTTCAAGTGAAATTCTTTCTTTTGCCTCCTTCAGTTAATGTCGTCATCAGCAGACCAAAATGAAAAAAAGATTGTTGGACTTGGACTAATGTATGATCCAAATTAAGAATGTTTTTATTACTAAAATCGAATTTGACCAAAATCAAGATGGGAAAGCCGTAAGACTCGGGAGTCAGGTGGAGGAAGACAAAGGGAGGATGGGAACTACTCTAAAAAGTAGATAATATATGTATTCATTTCTTAACAAAATACATATTCTCTTATGTGTAAGTCTATTTATTTTTTTCATACCTTATTGTTTTCCCTATCCCTATAAAATCAAGTCAATTCAAATATATTTAATAAATAAAATAAAAATAATTATTTATTATTTGAATTGACTCAATCATGCCACTATATGTAAGAAAGTATGAAAAGAAAGTTATGTTTAGACTAATAAATTTTGTTATTTATTTTATTCCAATGATATTACTACTTATTATAGACATATCTATAAAATAAAAAGTTTAAGAGAATAGCAAGGAGTTCCACCATTTCAAGGAATAGAGTACCAAACTCAATTCTAGTTGGAAGGAACTATCCTAGTATGCTGTAACAAGCCTACGCGAGACAACAAAATAGATACAAAGGCAAGCAAGCAAATGAACTAGTGCGAAAGATTTTGCATGGAAGGCCTAGATCCATGTTCGGTTCCATAATTTGTGTGCCAAAGAAAGATGGAATTCAGAGGATGTTTGTAGATCGACAAGTCATCGACCAGAAATGTACTTAGATTTGATTAGATGACATGTTTACCAAATTGTCTAGGACGGAATGTTTTCTTAAGTTAATTTCAAAAATGGTTATTGTTAGACAGTGAAAAACAAATTTTAAAACAAAATATGGATTTTATTAGTAGTGTGTCAAAATGAAGTAAAGAAATCCTTTTTTGTGATTCCACTGATCTAGCAACATTACACCCTCTCATGTCCAACGTCTAATGACTTTATGCTCCTCACAAGGTTGTTGACTTTAATAATAACTATAATATTTTTATGACGATTTTTTATATAATTATTGTTAAATTGTTATATTGTTCGAAATATCCTCGAAATAGAATATTTTAAATGTCTTGCAAGTGTATTAACTGTCTTAAAACTAAATTATGAAAAACAAACATATTAAAGATCAAAATGTCAAAGTTTTGAGATTAGGATTGAACGGAAGTGAGTTTGGATTGACCGAAATCAAGAAAACATAATTTTAAATTTTGCAACGCATTTAGAAGGGTCAACCAAAATTGAATTTAGGTCGAATGAAATTAAGAAACAGAATTTCAACTTTTTACCACGCCTCTAAAAGGGTCGACTGAAATTGAGTTTTCGGTCGACTGAAATTTAAAAACAAAATTTGAACTTTTGAGACACCTCTAGAAGGGTCGACTGGATTTGAGCTTGGGTCGACCAAAATCATTGAAGCACAATTTTAAAAAATGCAATGTCTCTGTAAAACTCTAGTAGTATACAGAGTCTAGTAGTATACTCAATTTCTATTTCCACTAGTATATTTTTGTCAAGCGCAAAATATCATTAATATTACCAAAATCACAAAAAAATATCACTAACCCAATTTTTAGAGATAAAAAGCGACATGTGGTACTAAAATCTTTTCACAATCTCTTTATCAAATGTTAACTTGTGATTTACTCATTTATGAGCCCTTGAACATTTATAATTCTTGTAACTCATTTTTAATCTTTTTGTGAGCTTAAAAGGAATGACAATCTCAAGTAAGAAAGTCAAATATAAAGTTTGATTGACACTCGAAAGTCAATCAAGTTTGCTAGAGATTAAGAAGTGAAAGAATTTTCAAGGTGTAGCCTTAAAGGCTAGACATAAGAAATGTTTTGGGCCAAATCGCATTATAATTGACTGTGTCTCCCTCATTCTATCTCTAAAAACTCTTGCCAAGACAAACATAATGATACAAGATATGACCTTAATCAGGAGTCAAAACAGGTCATTAGAATATTACGAGAAAAGTATGCTTGACACTTTGAATGCATTTTCTAGCCAATTTGAGTAATTTTGACGTTCCAAACGTGCTCGTTACTACTATTTTAGAATCAAATTCGAGTATGAGATATCAATTATCGTGACGCAGTATGAAGCTTGTACCGAAATCGATTAAGCTTCTGAGATGATTCAATTGAATTCGAGGTTAGCAATATAAATCGTCAAAAAGTGTAAAAGACAAAAAAAATCACCTCAAAAGGTATGTTATTTATGCATTTTGCACTAAATGTTTTATTGCATGATTTTTAAATGATAAAAATCTATTGTGATGGTTGACACATGAACGAAGACGGAGCCTACTTGTCAGCACGTCTATTTTCATGATACATTTAATTTAATTGGCTTAATTTAAATTGCATATAATTATTCTCGGTTGGACAAAATAGAATTTTATCTGAACTATTGGGTTATTTGGTTGAGATACGATTATGAATATTGGTGATATTTAATTGTATTATTTTATTGTGGGGTAAGTGGGTGATAAAGCACCATTGAATTTTCCTAAATTTGATCAATATATTGCACATGCAATAATTTTTTGATGCGGGTTACGACGACCTTGATTTAGGCCGCAACGGTAGTTGTGGTAGTTGACTTGGGGGTCATAGGGTAACTTTAGGCCTCTTGAGATGGTGAGCGACCTAATTTCATCTTTTTATGTAATTTGGCGGACTTGATCCATGAGTTGATTGAGGGTGATTTTATTGCGAATTATTGTGAGAATATTTTTTTGTTATAATGACCTATGTATATGATGGGTTTTCTAATACCTCACAAGGCCAAATTTTAATAACAATAATGATTAAGAAGAAAAACATGATTTTAATAGCTTTTATTTACTCATGCATCATCCTAGATAGACTGCTTTATTTTTAAAAAATCTTAAATTTTAATTGAAATGCATTATGTATAATTTTTCTAATGAACTAATTGACAGGCTAGACAGAGATGAAAGATTATTGTTGTTGGATATTATGTTAATTTCATTTTGTATTTTTGTTTTTCTTGTATTTCCCTAAGACATTAAGTAAAGAGCATAGCTTCAAATATTATTAATATTTATTTTTCTATTTAATTATTATGCAATGAAATGATGCATTCTATTTTAGTTTTTTTTTATATTTGGATTAAATTTCAAATTTTATTTAAGTCTTTGGATTAAGGTCGGAAGAACGGTAAGCAGAGAGGCAGAACAAGAAAAAGTGCTAAAAAAGGCATAATCTAGATAGAGATGGAACATTAAGAAGAGGGAAGAAAAGTGATAAGATAGCCCGTGCGTGTTCACCTCAGTGGTCAAGAGATGATAGATCTGGCAACAAAAAAAGCGATAAGACGAGTTGGTGGTGTGGTGGTGGAAAACAACACGAGCCTTCCAACCCACTTCAAAAAATCAAACGGAATACAGATGTCAGAGGTGGTAATAGTAATACAGAGAAAGAGGGTTTGAACCCACTTTCTTAACTTTTTAATACGTCGATTCCAATACTGAAAATGAATAATTTGTTATTTATTCTCAATCGACATTGTTTACCATTCCTTTCATTGTCATATCCAATGATAAGATTTTTTCAATAGAAGTTATATTTGTGGTGTGTAAAATATAGTTGTATATTAATTTACTTATTTCTAAGGTAAGTAATTTAATTATTTTATGCGTTTGGTCATTTTTCTCTTGCAAAAATGTTCATTATTAAAATTGAAAATGTTGTAATAAAAAAATCAAAGCCCTAGAGCCAAAAATTAGATAAACAAAATCATAAAATCAGAAAGGCAGAATAAACACAAGTACGAAAACGAAAATTTCGAATCCATGAAAATCAATGAAACTTAAACCATCATAAAATTAGAATTTAAAGATATATAATTCCATCATAAGGATATCAAAATTCTTAGGACTTACTTTATCTTGTATTTGCTTCCTTCTCCTGTTCCCTACTCCTCTGTCGCTAAGTCCTTTGTTGGAAGGGTGACTTTTAAGTCATTGGTGAAGCGTGACAAAGGAGTCTACACTTATTGCATTCAAGAACAAATCTATCATTTCATTGATAAAATTGGCTTGTCTGCTGACACCCCATCTTACCTCCAGCTATAGTTTGTTTCTGATACATGTCAACAACTTAAACACAGCATGCACTCGGCTGATCGATTATGCATGCCCATAATTGAAAAACTTATTCATGTATTAGCAAAAAATCTGTATACAATCTTTTTTAGAAGCCTAAGCAATACACCTAATCTCACTGACCATGTTATAACTCTTTAACTTATAACTTGCCTGATGCATCACAAGTAGCTGCTATATGGATGGATGATGGATCCAACAGTAAGCCTTCTTCCAGAGAAATATTAACACACATAGTTTTATAAAAGCTTGTATAATAATCAATGAATTTTCTACGAGTTTTATAAAAGCATAATAATGTGCAAACACAATAATAATTGAAATCAAGGTACCCATGTGTTCAAATATATTGGCTTGTTTGACTAATAAGTATAGAAGGAACCTAGAGTTCGCCGAAGGAGAATATGTTTGGTTAAAGCTCCGGTCCTATCGTCAACAAAATGTTTCTCAGGAGATTGTGTCAAAGTAGTCCTATNTAGTTTTATAAAAGCTTGTATAAATAATCAATGAATTTTCTACGAGTTTTGTAAAAGCATAATAATGTGCAAACACAATAATAATTGAAATCAAGGTACCCATGTGTTCAAATATATTGGCTTGTTGGACTAATAAGTATAGAAGGAACCTAGAGTTCGCCGAAGGAGAATATGTTTGGTTAAAGCTCCGGTCCTATCGTCAACAAAATGTTTCTCAGGAGATTGTGTCAAAGTAGTCCTATCTTACTATTGTATATTTCGAATTGAGAAGCGAGTAGGCAAGTATCTCATAAATTGTGTTGACTGGAAACTTGGAGGATGCACTTTCATGTATCGCTATTGAAAAAAATGGTTAGAATGAGAGAGGTTACAGCTGTGGTGAAGGAATTATCCAATGGGGATGTAGACTTACTAGAGTGAGAGCATTTATGGGATGTTCAAACTCAGTGCGGCCAGGCAGGGAAGTTAACAGAGTTGAAGCAATTGTAGCCTTTTGAAGCAACTTGAGAGGATTGTGGTGTTGTTCAGCAACACTTTCCACATTCAACCTTGAGGACAAGGTTCTTTTATAGGCCGGTAGTAACGACAAGTCATCTTTGAGGGTGTGTATTCTAGAAGACTAATGAAGAAGAAGGTAGGGAGTTTGTAGTTGGTCTTTGTTGTTTGTGTGTTTTGGGAAGAATCTGTCAGTAGTTTGCTATTAATTTAGTGTCCCGAATCTTGTTTTTGACATCACAAGTGTTATTATAAACATCTGTTTTGTTTTGAAGGTTGGTCTTTTCAGAACTCATACAATCCACTATCCAACCTGCTGTCAAGGCCGTTTCACGATATCAAACCCAAGGAGTTGGTTTATGTACCCTGTTCTCTCTCGCCAGTCCTCCACCGCTCATCCCTGACTCTTTTTCTCCATAATCTGGCATTTTGTGTTGTATTATTCATCAAGCTGAGGAAGAAGAAACAAGAATATGGCATATATACTTATTCTACAGCAAGTTTAAAGCAGACAAATCTCAAGAGTGCAAGGATTGATTTCCAGTTGCTTCAAATACTTAAAATACTCGAGAATAAGAAATGAGACAACCTCAAGCTTCTAGTCTCAGAATCCCCTCTCTATCCCGTCACCTCTCATTATTTGCTGAGATGAGGGAAACAAGTTTCAACATCGGACTTTGGGTGCTTTGCTTCTGCGTGTTCCTTGCATTTCACCTCTGATGTTGTGCAGATGAATGTCTGCATGCACACTTTGCACTGCAAACACCCGCTCAAGCTTATGATCAACTGATCCAAGTTTTGCTTCTAAATTCCTCTATTTGGCTCTTCCTAGCTTAGCTGAATCCCTATTGATGCTGGATTCTTCTTCTTATTACGTGATTTTGAGAATATGGTTGATTGATTTCTAGATATGATATTGAATGTTTCCAACAGTCAAATCCGCACTGACGCAACAATCTCTACATGAAATTACTAGTTTTTACTCGAATTAACAATCAATAGGATCATGGCATAAAATCAAGCAACCATGACAGACATGATGGAAACACTAATCTGTTGAAAGAGATTACCTGGATCGTCATCGCTTTTTTATTTGTTTCGAGCTGACTTCCTGCATCAAAGGTCATAGTTAGTCACTTGTGAAACAAAGGGGAAATTCCCAAAAGTTTCAGCGTCGGACTCGCAAAGCTCCGTCCGATCCATCACGAAATTCAGAATCCTAACCGATATCCCCCAAAACTTATCGCAAAAGAAAATCGCCGATGAAAACAAGAGGCAGGAAACAATGGCGAAAGAGTAGAGGAGAAAGAACCTTTAGCACCCTTCTGTTTCTCCAAGTTCCTCTCCCGCGCCATCTTCGCCTTTTGGCCGTTCCCGCCACCCATTGCAGCAACTTTTGCCTGTTTATGACAGATTTGCAGAAACAGTTCTCGCTCTCTCTCCCTACCCCCGCGGCCCGTCCCCAAGCTGAAAGGCAGTGTCCTTCAGGATTTAGAGACGAAAAGCTGAGATTCATTGTTTTATACGCTACGTACCACATCACCGTTAGATCATCCAACCAATCTCCTTCCATGTTTTTCTCCTTTTTCTAATTATCATCTTAATAATTTAATTTATAAAATTAGCTTTTAATCTCTTGTGGTCATGACACATAAAATAATAATGTTAGATTTAATCTTCTTATTTTACATGTTGATGTGCTTTATTGTAATGAATGCAATAAATGTTATAAATAACTATTTTAATTGTAATATTTTAATTAGACCAATCACAGTCAATCAAATCAACATGTACAGTAAGAGAATATATTAAGAAGATAAACTTAATATTATTTAGAAAAAAATAAATTAAATGTAACATTATTAGCATATCAAATTATATTTTTATAACTAGATAAATATAGTGCGGTATTCTAAAAGATATTTAAATTTTGTTCAAATCAATGTTATCTAATTCAATACGCGTCAATTACATGATATTTAGAGTTGATAACGATTGAACTACCCCTAAAAAAGGATTAGAATTATTTATATTTTGGGTAATTTGATAATTTAAACATCTCAATAAACTTTTTGATTGGGTTTTTTAATAAATAATAATATTTGGATTACNTATCATCGTTCGATTCTCAGCCATTGATACCAGAACAAAGTTAAAGGTTTTTCCTTGCCTCCTAGTTTCTTTAGAAGATTTGCGTAAGATTTATTGAGGAACAAAACAATCCCTGTGACTTGTTTCATAAAACAATTTGAACTTCAAAAGGTGAAGTTAGTCATTTCAATTTTGTGGGAAATATTTGGGCTTCAATTGTCTGCGTTTCCGTGGAATTTTTTCTAGTTTATTTTTAATAGGTTTACAAATATTTAGACTCTAATTTTTGTTTCGTACAATATTCTATTTTTTTGTGAATTTATTCTCACTTTTGTATTTGGTATTTGGTTTCAAATTTTGGATTAAAAATTTAGGAGATAAACATTCTTTAGAAATCGATATTTTTGAGTGATAGGTTCGTACAAGTTTCATATCCTATTATTAGATCGAACACGAAATTTTAGTTGTAGCAAGTGAAGATGCAAAATGTGCTTTTGCACATAGATTTGGATGATGCAATAACAAGGCTGAATAAAATACTCATATTAAGTGAAGAAGAGAAAATTCAGAATGATCAAAAAGTCATATCTGCATTTATCAAATTGGAGCACTTGTATATGAAGAAAACTCTAACGAGTCAGTTGCATTTGAAGCAACGATTATATTTTCATTAGTTGATGAAGACCACCTGACTGAATTCAAGGAATTAGTTTCATAGCTGGAAACTATGGGATCCAAATACGATAAGGTAGATCTAAGATTAATTTTATTGTGCTCGTTAGCTGCTTCATTTTGTACTGTCATATATACGATTCTATACAGTAGGGAGAGTATATCTTTGAAAGAAATTTATAATGTTTTGCTGTTAAATGAGAAGATGAAGGAGATAGTTGTGAGATCTGAGTTCCGAAAAGAAAGACTTGTCGTTCAGGGTAGAATAAGAGATTCAGACAAAATAGGCAATCGTAGTGTTCATAGTTTGAGGGGCATATCAAAGTCAGAAAATTATGATAGAACATGTTACTTCAGTAAGAAGAAAGGGCATATCAAATATGAGTGTGAGGAATTACATAATGTTAAGAGAGCTTCTGAGAAGGGAAAACAACCAATGATGTTTGGTAATTTTGTTGTCACAGAAGAAGATTGTTATGAAGATCTTCTTGTAGTGTCAAATGAAAACTCGAAGACAAACAGTGAGTAGATTCTTGATACACCTTGTTTGTTTCATATGAGTTACGATTGAAAATGGTTTTCGACATATGGGAAAGTTTGACATGCCACGGATTGTCATGCCAAGCAGAGCTATCACCCGAGCTCAGAATTTTTTTAATATTGTTTGTTAATTTTGCAAGGAAATTAATTGAAGAATTAAACATTTATAAGCCAACTTTGGAGGATCAAACAAGGTCAAAACACATGATCATTTGGCGTGGAGAAAAGGTGGATTTTCAACCAAAAACCGAGAGCTCTGGAATCAAACCCGAACCCGATTGAAGTATCACGTTGCATGGCGAGTTGGAGTCCCATGCAAAAGTGATCAAGGGTTCCACGACTCAACTCACCAGCATTTACATGGATTGAAGAGATTTTATCGCATTTTTAGCTTAATTTTTACGTGAATTTTACGTTGGATATTTGGAGAACCTGAAAGGGTTTCTCGACTAGGTTTTATTTTGTTTATTTTTGCATACTTGCATGAGGTTTTGCATGAGGAATTTTCGGCTAAGAAAATAGTATTTTGGGCCAAGGAAGAAGGGAAAATTGGCTGAGGAAATTCAAGATCACGTGGCTTTCACATTCTTGCAATCTCATTGGTCTAATTTTCCCTCATTTATTTCAATTTCCAGCATGCAAGTTGTATGCCTTTAGCCCTCAATTTTCCCTCCCTTTTTCTCACTCTTCTCAGCAGATAAAACATCCCTCATTGCGTGATTGCAAGGTCATTTTTGGAATTTGAAATTAAGAAGCTTTTAGCTCTCTCTCTTTTGGGGCATCTTCCAATTTTAGCCGGCAGCCAGAATTCCTCCGGCCACTGTGGGTTCTTCAAGAGATTCCTCCTCCGAGCTGGGGTTCTATTCTTGCTTCAAAGTCTCTAGTCTTTCTCAAGGTCATAGGGTGAGCTTGAAATCCATAAGCTCATTCTCCCATCGTTGATTTCGTTTGATAATTCATTTCTTCCGCCGGTTGACAATTTCCGGCCACCGCTGACCACCATTACTGTTCCATTGCATTTCGAGCGATTCATCCACGTGATTTCCTTCATTTTTGGAGGGCTATCACATACCTTCTTCCCAGAGTTTTACTCAAAATTTCAGCCTAAAAATCGATCTTATCGTCGAGTTATCGCCGTCCAAATTCCAGTCCTGATTCTGGAATTATCGGATTATTTTTCCATATATCCCAATCCGATTCTCCCACTTCCTAAATCTAAACCCCCTTCATTCCGTGTAAAAGTTTCATAAGGTGTCGTATTTAAAGGGTAACATTTCACTTGTAAGATAGCTGAGATTGGTACCGTAAGAATCTAGATGCTTGATGGAGTTGTGAGGATACTAGGTAACGTGCGATATGTTTCCGATTTGAAGAAAAATCTGATCTCATTGAGTACTCTAGATGAGAAAGGGTATAGTTACAATGTTGTAGGTGGAGTCGTAATGATCAGTATGGGTGCTCTCGTTATGTTAAAGGGACATAAGAGGTCTGCAAATTTATACATATTAGAAGGTTTTACGATGACAAATAGTTAAGTTGTAAAATTTTGGAATTCACCTTCCAAGAGATTGACTTAGAATAAGTTTCGTTCTCGATTAAAGTTTAATTTAGAGTCTAAGGGTACATTAGAGCCGGTCAGTACCTATTACAGATGTTCAATCACGAGTTACAGCTTCACGACATAGTGATATAGCCAAGAAAATAAGTGAATGAAAAGTTAAACCTCGAGGGAGATATAGTGAAACTGTTAATCTTACACTAAAATTTCCTTAAAGAGGTAGATTATTAGAGTTCAGTGTTCTAGATTCACTTTGAATGAGCTGTGTAATCCATTGAATCTCTCATGGTAAAATTCTTGTCAAAATAAAGATTGTTAAAATTTGGTGACTTAAATTTTAATATTTTTTAATAATGTACATATAAAATTGCTAGTTGTTGTACAATTGCATGCACAACAAGCATGAATGTGTCATATGTCTCATAAGCATGGACTCAGGTAAACCGAGTGAGTAGTTGATTTGGTAATGAGCAAATTTGCAAGACCCGTTTTCGAGGCATGAACTCTGTCATGCATACTCATCTTCCTCAAAATGAGATGCTTGAACAAAAATTCCCATATTTTGACGTTATCTATTATTGAAATTGGCAAAAATACGCTCTATTTGGTTCAATTTATAAAGTTTATAATGCATATGACTATAAACTAACTTATTTGCCTGTACAAACGAATATTTGTTCAGTATTTGTTATAGTCTTTTGATTTCTAGTTCTTGTAATCCATCAATACTCGAAATGATTTGGTTATTCCATTCCCGAATTTTCAAAGTAACGGCCTCCAAGTGTTTTCTCTCACGATTGTTCTATGATATCCTCTCCTCCCTTCAAGCTTGTTGGTTGGGATAGTATAAGGTCGACCCTGCTAGGTTGAGTTGGTCGTATTGTGTTCGAGAAAAGTTCTACGAACAAGAAATAGTGAGACTAGAATTAATAGATTTCTTGTTTTTCTTCTTTCTTGCACAAAGTCGAGTTGTGTAGAATCTCACGGGTAATAGTATTTTGTATTCATCAATTGTATTTATAAACGTACATGGAAACCGAAATAAACTGACACTAACTATATTTGATAACTACTTTTATAACCTCTCTAATATTCCAATAAGTAATATTCCAATAAGTTGAGGTCGAGAAAATATACGTAAATGATTTGGATTGTAACAAATAA
>QAOC01044933.1:0-16343 GCA_003255005.1 Begonia fuchsioides
CATTGGGATTGATTTGTGTTATCACTTGATCCACATCACTAAATCTCAAAGCCCTAAGCTTCTAAGACCTAAGCCCAAATCTAAGTTTTTGGGTCTGAAGTTTTTGGATTTAGGTCTTTGTTTTTGAGTTTTGAATTTTGACTTTCGTGTTTCGAGTTTTGGGTAGGCATTCAGTGTTTGGGTTTGGGTTTGAGGGTGGGTTTGAGTTTCAGGTTTAGTTTATGATTCGGATTTCAGGTTTCAGGTCAGTTTTGGGTTTCTTATTTTTGTGTTTGTGTTTTGGGTCTCGGCTTCAAAGTTTATGTTTTAGTTTTTGGGTTTCATGTTTAGGTTTCTAGTTTTAAGGTTTGATTTTTAGGTTTTGGGTTTTGGGTTATGGAATTTGGGTTTTTGGTTATGGATTAGGGTTTCAGATTTAAGGTTCCACGTTACCTGTTTATTGTATGGGTTTGAGTTTTAGGTCTCAGGGTTCAACGTTTGGATTTTGGGTTTCAGGTTTACGGTTCATGCTTTGGGTTCGAGGTTTTAATTTGGGTGGTGGGTTTTGGGTTACAGGTTTTGAGTTTCAAGCTTTGGGTTTCGTGGTTCAGTTTTTGTGTTTAAAGTTTTGGGTTTTCAGATTCGGGTTTTAGGTTTAGGTTTCGGTTTTGGGTTTTGAGGTTTAAGTTTGTGCATTGGGTTTTGAATTTTGTGTTCATGATACAGTTTTCAGTTTTTGGCTTTGGGTTTCCGGTTTTGGGTTTTGGGTTTCTAGTTTTAGGTTTTGTGTTAAAGGTTTCAGGTTTTGGGTTCTGGCTTTTGAGTGTCGTGTTTTGAGTTTTGGGTTTAGGGTCAGAGTTTGGGTTTTCGGTTTTAAGGTTCGAGTTGTATGTTTTGGGTTCAGGTTTTTGGTTCGGGTTTTGAGTTTCGGGTTTCATGTTTTAGTTTTTAGGTTTCATGTTTTTGGTTTATGGTGTAGGGTTCCAGTTTTGGGTCTCGGTGTTCAAAGTTTGGGTTTCGGATTTTGGGTTCGAGATTTTGGTTTTGGGTTTGAAGTTTGGATTCAGTTTTTAGGTTTCAGGTTTAAAGTTTTGTTTATCAGGTTCAGGGTTTTAAGTTTCATGTTTTAAGTTTCATGTTTCAAGTTTAGAGTTTTGGTTTTGGGTATCGAGGTTTCAGTTTTGAGTGTTGGGTTTTTGGTTTTGTTGTTCAATTTACGGGTTTAAGTTTTCAAGGTTTAGGTTTCAGGTTTTGGGTTTCGAGTTTTAAGTTTTGGGCTTATGTTTTGATTTTGCATTGTGGTTTGCGATGTTGGTTTTGGGTTTTTTGGTTTGGTTTTAAGGTTTTGGGTTTTGGGTTTTAGGTTCCAAATTTTTGGTTTTTGAGTTTTGGGTTTCAGGGTTTTGGTTTTGTGTGTTAAAAGTTTTTGACAACGGGTTTCAGGTTTCGAGTTTTGGATTTTGAGTTTAATGTTTTTGTTAGTGTATTAAGTTTTTGATAACGGGTTTTAGGTTTCGGGTTATGGAGATTAGGTTTTAAGGTTCGGGTTTTAGGTTTTTGGTTTTAGGGTTTGGGTTCTGGTTTTCAGGTTTCGGGTTTCGAATTTAAGGTTCATTTTACGTGTTTCGGAGTTTGAGTTTTGAGTTTTGGGTTTCAATTTTTTTGATACAAGGCTCAAGTTTGGGTTTTTGGGTTTCGGAGTTTAAAGTTTCGTTTCAGGTTCTTTGTTTGGGTTTTTCGTTTTGAGGTTTGAATTTGGGTTCAGGTTTCGGGTTTTAGGTTTTAGATTTTAAGTTTTGGATGTTGGGTTTAGGGTTTGGGGTTCAAGTTTTGGTTCTCGAGGTTTGAATTCAGATTTTTGGTTTTAAGGTTCGGGTTTTGGGTTTTGGGTTTTTGCCTTAAGCTCTAACACATAAGCCCAAAGAACTAAGCGAAAAGCCCTAAACCTGAATCCCAACACTGAAGCCCTAGTCCCTATGCAAGAGGCTCAAACCGTGTAGCTCTAAGCCATAAGCTCTGATCCCCAAGCCTAGAGCCCTAAGAACTAAGCCTGAAGCCTACTACCCTAAGGCCGAAGCATAAGGCCCTACATAAAAAGCTTCAAGCCGAAATCGCTAAACGCAAAACCTTAAGCCCAAAGCCCTTAGCCCAAAAGCCTAAACCCTAAGCCCTAAGCCATAATCCCTAAGCCAAAAGCTAAAAGCCCTTAGCTTAAAGCCATAAGCCCTAACTTAAAAGCCCAAAGCCCTAAACCTAAAGCTCTAGGTTCAAAGCTCTAATTCCTAAGACTTAAGACAGAAGTCGTAAGCCCAAAGCACAAAACCTCACACCCTAAGCCCTAATCCCTAAGGCAAAAGCCCAAAGTCGTACGCTCTACGCCCAACTCCTTAAGCTCGAGGCCCAGAGGCCAAAGCCTTGAATCCAAAGTCCAAAGTTATATGTTCTAATCTCTGAGCCCAAAGCCCAAAACCATAAGACTTAATCCCAAAGCCATAAGTCCTAAACCCGAAGTCCTAAGACGTAAGCTCTAAGCCCCAAGCCAAAATTCAAAAGGTATAAGCCCTAAGCCAAAACCTCTATGTTTTAAGTTGTTAGCCCAAATCCCTAAGCTATGAGCCCAAAGTCCTACCTAAGCCGTTATCTCAAAACCCTGAACCATAAGCCCTAAGCCCTAAGGCCTAAGCCCAAATTCATAAACCTTAAGCCCTTAGCCCTAAGCCTCAAATTACAAATCTTAAGCCCAAACCCCTAAGAGCAAAGTCCACGCTCTAAGCCCTAACCCTAAGCCCTAAGCGCAAAGCCGTAAGACCAAAGTTTAAAGCCCTAGGCCCAAAACACAAAGCACAAGCCCTAATCCCAAATTCCTAACTATAAAGCCTAAAGCCCTAACCACAAAGCACAAAGCACTAATCCCTAAGCCTAACGTCCTAAGCCCATAGCCTAAAGCCCAAGCTCTAATCCCTAAGACCTAACCCCAAAATGATAATCCTTTAGCCCAATTACCTGTAACCTAATCCCTAAGCCTAAAGCTGAAGCTCTAATCCCTAGCCCTAATGATAGTTTTCAAGAAGGGGGAGGAAGAAAAAGGATCACTACTCATGGGTATGAAAGGAGAAAATCTGGGAATCCACGAATGGGGGAAGTTGGGACAATCTGTGGTTTAGTATCAATGTTGGGGCTTAAATTTTTAGGGGCTCTAAGGGTATGGAGAGCATACTCTCCAAAAACGTGGGGTAAAGCTTGAGGGAAGCATAAGTTATGAAGAGAAGAGAGAAGGATGCTCAAAAGCTCGCCGAAAATTGTGGTAAAGGGAGTTGGTCGAAAGAACTAAAGAAAAATAACCAAGATGGAGGAAGAGCTGAGGGATTACACTATAACCCTAAAGACCACGAGTGTGGCTGAAGAAATGCAGCAATGTTTAGCACTTAGCTGCATGTTACTCAACAGAGGCCGAGTCTTGGGTGCCAGAAAATACAACTAGGGAAAATGCTTGAAGCACGATTTTTCAATAATCCAAAACTGATTCAAAATGCCTCACAAAGAGGACTTAAAGAACCATAGGAGCTGAGAATGAGGAGGTCAATCAGAGGGCAACAAGACACCCTTACCCGATTTTGACAAACCACAAAAGGACGGAGGGGGCATATCCTCGGACCCCTCCAAACTTGTTTCCCACGCCTCTCTTGGCTATATCAGCTATCCAAGAGAGAGAGAGAGAGAGTGTTAAATAACAAAAAAACTAAAACCATACAACCCACAACAAACAAAACCCATGAAACCCTTGGCTTACCCATGAATACCCATGGGAAACCCATTTTGCAAACCCTAACCCTAAAAGTAAGTTTGTAAAGCATACACAAAAAGAAAACACATTCAAAAGGATGAGAGTAAGGCATCCTTATCCCTTGGAATTGGGCTTGGACCAATGTCTTAAGGCTTGGGGACTTCAAAATGGAGAAAGCGTTCTTCCCTAGTAAGGCTCTTCTAGGATATGGGCTCTTTGTGATTGCATCGTTTTACGGAGCAAACGGTGTCCAATTTGGGTGTTATACCACTCTCTAGAAACCTTTAAAGATTGGCTACATTTTTTATGAAGACTTTTTCTTCAGCAAAGGCCATGCCTATTGTCTTGGCGGAGCAAGCTTCAGAGGTCTAGTTGTGCCGGATGAAATTGTGGTCTCCATGCTTTGTTGCTTGGACAACTAGCATGGGGGCTTGGGCTCTTTCTTCCATCCAACGTCCATGGCCTCCCAAGATAGCTATCAAAATGAGAAGTTGCGTGGGCTTCTCCTTATCTTTCAATGTTGGCTCTATTATGCTTAATCCTTGCAAGATATCCCCTACAAAAATAGCGCACTTGTTAGAAAATTCCTTGGCGCAGCTCGGGTCATGACTCCTTGAGGCTCATCTGCCATCAATGGTTTTTCGTAGCATGTCACCTAAGCATTAAGCCCTAATACATAAGCCCTAAGCCCTTACCAGGAAATCCTAATACTTTAGACCAAAGCCTTAAGCCCTAAGCCCTAATAACAAAGCCTAATGCCTTAGCTGAAAGTCGCAAGCGCAAAGCCCGAAGCCTCGATTCCTAATTTCAAACAGCTATATCATATACCCTATATCCTAAGCCATATGTCTTAGCCCCAAGCCCTAAGCTCAAAGTTTAGTGGTTGAAACTGTCAGACCTCTGCTCAAAACCCTAAGCATTCAGCCTACGACCTTAAGCATAAAGCCTAAACATTAAGCTCTAAGCTATTAGCTCTAAGCCCAAAACCCTAAATCCTAAGCCCTAACACTTAACACCTAAGCCCAAAGCTCTAAGGTTTAAGCACTAATCCCAAAACCCTAAGTCCTAAGCTTTAATCCATAAGCCAAAAGGCCTAAAGCCCTAATTTCGAAGCCCTAAGCCTCATGCCCTAAGTCATTAGACCTAAGCCAAAAGCCTAAAGTCCATATCAATAAGCCTAAAGCCTTAAATCCTAATCCTTAAGCCTCAAACAAAAAGCCCTAAGCTTAAACCCCAAAAGCCTCATCCCAAAAATATAATCCCAAGTCCTAAGTCCTAATCACTAAGCCCATAGCATAAGCACAAAGCCCTAAACTCTAAGTTTAATGCCTTAAGGCATAAGCTTTAAGCCCTTAGCCATAATACCTAAGCCCAAAGCCCTAACCCCACAGCCCTAACATTCAAGCTCTAATTTCGAAACCCTATGCCCAATGCCCTAATTTGTTATCTGTAAGCCCTAAGCCTTAAGCCCTAAGCCCTAAGCCCTAAGCCCTAAGCCCTAAGCCCTAAGCCCTAATCTCTAAGCCCTGAGCTTTATGCCCTAAGCCCTAAGCGGTATGTTGTAAGCTCTAAGCCCTAAGTCCTAAGTGCTAAGGCCTAAGCCCTAAGTCCTAAGGCTTAAGCCCTAAGTCCTAAGGCCTAAGCCCTAAGCCCTAAGCCCTAAGTCGTAAGCCATATGCCCTGAGTCGTAAGCCCTAAGACGTAAGCCCTTAGCCCTAACCTCTAAGCTCTAAGCCCTAAGCGGAAAGCCAAAATCACCAACCCATAAATCCTAAGCACTAAGCCTTGAGACATAATCACAAAGATTTAAGCATGAAGCTCTAAACCTAAAGTTTTAAGCTCTAAAGCCTTACGCTTTAAGCCGCAAGCCAAAACCCTTATGCCCTAAGCCCTCACCAAAAGATCAATGTCCAAAGCCTTAAGTGCTAAGCCCAAAGTTTAAAGATCTAAGCCCAAAGCACATAGCAAAAAGCCCTAAGCCTTAAGCCCTAATTCATAACTCCGAAGCTCAAAGCCTTGACCCTAAAGCCCAAGGCTTTAATCTATAGACCTTAAGCCCTAAGCACAAAGCCAAAAGCTCAAGCTCTAATCCCTAGCCCTAACAATTAGGCCCTGATACATAGGCCGTTAGCCTCTTCTTAAAATCATAATCAATAGCCCAAAAGCTCTAAGCCCCAATCCCTAAGCCGTAAGCCAAAGCCCTAATCCTGAAAGTCCTAAGTTTAAAGCACTAAGCCTTAATCCATAATTCCAAACACCTAAATCCTATGCCAAAATTCCTAAGCCATGTGCCTAAGCCCTAAGCCCCAAGCTCTAAGATCAAAGTTCAGAGTCCTAAGCCCTCTACATAAAATCCTTAGCACTAAGCCGAAATCCCTTAGTCCTAAGCACCTAAACCCTAAGCCTTATCCCCTATGCCCTAAGCCCTAAGCCCTAAGCCTATAGTCGAAGCCCAACCCCAACATCTTGAGCTTAAGCCCCAAGCCCTAACCCCTAACAACGAAGCCCAAAGCCAGGCTCTTAGCCCTAATGCCCAAGCTAAAGCCTTATTCCCTAATCTCTAAGCCCAAAGCCATAAGCCCAAATCATAAACCCTAAGTCCTTAATCATAATGTTTAATGTTTTAAAGCTCTAAAACCTAAACCCAAAGCCCTAACATAATCCCTATTCCCTAAGCTCAAATATCTTTGGCCAAAGAACCGAAAGCCCAAAAAGTGAATCTCGAATCCCTAAACCCTAAGTCTTAAACCCAAATCTAAGGTTTTGGCTCTTAATTTTTGGGTTTAGGTTTTTGTTTTCAAGTTTTGACTTTGGACTTTTGTGTTTCGAGTTTTGGGTAGGCGTTCAGGGTTTGGGCTTGGGTTTGAGGGTTCGAGTTTTAGGTTTTGGGTTTTGGGTTTTTAGTTTTGGGATTTGGGTTTCAGGTTTCAGATTTTAGGTCTATTTTGGGTATCATATTAAGGTTCTTGGGTTTTGGGTTTTGTGTTTCAGGTTTAGGGCTTGGGTTTGAGTTTTGGGTCTCGGCTTCAAAGTTTATGTTTCAGTTTTTGGGTTTGATGTTAAGGTTTCTGGTTTTAAGGTTCGAGTTTTAGGTTTCGGGTTTTGTGTTTTGGGTTATGGAATTTGGGTTTTGGGTTATGGATCAGGGTTTTGGATTTAAGGTTTCACTTTACTTGTTTATTGTATGGGTTCCAGTTTTTGGTCTCTGGGTTCAAAGTTCAGGTTTTGTGTTTCAAGTTCGGTTCATGTTTTGGGTTCGAGGTTCTAATTTGGGTTTCAGGTTTCTGGTTATGGGTTTTGAGTTTCAAGTTTTAGGTTTTGTGGTTCAGTTTTTTTGTTTTAAGTTTTGGGCTTTCATATTCGGGTTTTAAGTTTAAGGTTTGGGTTTTAGGTTTTGAGGTTACAGTTCAGACATTGGGTTTTTGGTTTGGGATATAGGTTTTAGTTCTTGGGCTTCGGGTTAAAGTTTCAGGTTTTGGGTTTCAAGTTTTAAGTTTCGTGTTACGAGTTTCAGGTTTTGGGTTTCAGCTTTTGAGTATCGTGTTTTGAGTTTTGGGTTTAGGGTTAGAGTTTGGGTTTTTAGTGTAAAGGTTCGGGTTTCATGTTTTGGTTTGTAGGTTTCATGTTTCTTGTTTAGGGTTTGGGGTTCCAGTTTTTGGTCTCGGGTTATTGGTTCGAGATTCTGGTTTTGGGTTTAAAGTTTGATTTCTGTTTTTGGGTTTCAGGTATGAAGTTTTGTTGATCAGGTTTTGGGTTTCAATTTTCGGATTTTGGGTTTAGGGTTGGGGTTTTGGGTAGCGAGGTTTGAGTTTCTAGTGTTTGGTTTTTTGTTCTGTGGTTTGAGTTACAAGTTTAAGTTTTCAAGGTTTAGGTTTTAGGTTTTGGGTTTCGAGCTTTAAGTTTTGGGTTTCATGTTTTTGTTTTGCGTTTTGCGTTTTGGAATGTTGGTTTCTGGTTTTTGGGTTTGGGTTTTAGGTTTTGGGTTTTCGTGTTTAGGTTTTGGGTTTTAGTTTCGTATTTTAAGCTTCAAGTTTTAAGTTTTGGGTTTTGTGTTTTAAGTTTTCGGTTTTAAGGTTTTGTGTGATAAGTTTTTGATAACGTGTTTCCGATTTTGGGTTTTTGTTTTTGTGTTTTGGGTTTCAGGGTTTTGGAATGTTGGTTTCTGGTTTTTGGGTTTAAGGGTTTAGGTTATGGGTCTCAAGTTTTGGGTTTCAAATTAAGGGTTAGTTTTATGGGTTTCAAAGTTTTAGTTTTTAGTTTTTGGTTTTAGTTTTTTTGTTAGAGTCGGGTTTGGTTTTTGGGTTTCGAGATAGGTTTGAATTTTGGGTACTGGGTTTGGGTTTTTGGTTTTGAGGTTTGAATTTGGGTTCAGGTTTTGGGTTTTGGGTTTTGGGTTTTGGGTTTTGGGTTTTGGGTTTTAGGTTTTACATTTCAGGTTTCAGGTTTCAAGTTTTAGGTTTTTGAGTTCAAGTTCAAGTTTGAAGGCTCGAGTTTTGGGGTTTAGGTTTTGATGTTCAGGTTTGGGTTTCAAATTTCTAGTTTCAGGTTCGACATTTGGGTTTTAGGTTTCCATGTTCTAGTTTTTGGTTTTGGGTTTCAAGTTTTTTGGTTCAGGTTATTGATTTCAGTTTTTTAACTTTGGGTTTTTTGTTTTTGGTTTAAAGTTTTAAATTTCTAGTTTTCAGTTTCAAGTTTCTAGTTTTCGTTTTAAGTTTCAGGTTTTGTGTTTCGGGTTTTACGTTTCGAGCTTCGATTTTTGATTTTTGGGTTTTGGGGTTTAAGATTAAGGTTTGGGTTTAGAACTCGTGTTTTTGGTTTCGAGGTTTGAATTCGGATTTTTATGTTTTAAAGTTTGGGTTTTAGGTTTTTGGGTTCGGGTTTCTAGTATTTTGTTTAGGTTTTGGATGTCGGGCTTCGAGTTTCAGTTTTGGGATTTAGGTTTTGGGTTTTGGGGTTTGCGTTTTAAGTTTCGTGTTTCATGTTTCATGTTTTTGTGTTCGGGTTTTGGGGTTTGGTTTTTGGGTGTCAGGTTTTTGGTTTCATGTTTTGGTTTTGTGTTTAAGGTTTTGTTTTGGGTTTTAAGTTTTGGCTTTTAGGGTTCGGCTTTTTATGTTTTGGGGTTCAAGTTTTGAGTCTTGGAATTTAGGTTTTGGGGTTCGAGTTTCGAGTTTTAGTTTTCGGGTTTCAAGTTTCATGTCTTAGGTTTTGGCTTTTGAGTTTTAAGTTTCAAGTTTTGGTTTCAAGTTTCTTGTTGTGGGTTTCGTGTTTCAGAGTTTAGGTATCTGGTTTTTGGTTTTAGGTTTCCGGTTTAGGGCTTGGCGTTCGAGTTTTGGGTCTCTAGGTTCAAAGTTCATGTTTTGGGTTTCGGTTTCAGGTTTTGGGTTTCGGTTGGGTGCAGGTTTTTGGTTTCATTTTTCGGTTTTTGTGTTTAAGGTTTCAGGTCACGTTTTGGGTTTCAAGTTTTGGATTTTGGGGTTCGATTTTTATGTTTTGGGGTTCAAGTTTCGAGTCTTGGGTTTTAGGTTTTGGGGTTCGAGTTTCGAGTTTTAGTTTTCGGGTTTCAAGTTTCATGTCTTAGGTTTTGGCTTTTGAGTTTTAAGTTTCAAGTTTTGGGTTTCAAGTTTCTTGTTGTGGGTTTCGTGTTTCAGAGTTTAGGTATCTGGTTTTTGGTTTTAGGTTTCCGGTTTAGGGCTTGGCGTTCGAGTTTTGGGTCTCTAGGTTCAAAGTTCATGTTTTGGGTTTCGGTTTCAGGTTTTGGGTTTCGGTTGGGTGCAGGTTTTTGGTTTCATTTTTCGGTTTTTGTGTTTAAGGTTTCAGGTCACGTTTTGGGTTTCAAGTTTTGGATTTTGGGGTTCGATTTTTATGTTTTGGGGTTCAAGTTTCGAGTCTTGGGTTTTAGGTTTTGGGGTTCGAGTTTCGAGTTTTAGTTTTCGGGTTTCAAGTTTCATGTCTTAGGTTTTGGCTTTTGAGTTTTAAGTTTCAAGTTTTGGGTTTCAAGTTTCTTGTTGTGGGTTTCGTGTTTCAGAGTTTAGGTATCTGGTTTTTGGTTTTAGGTTTCCGGTTTAGGGCTTGGCGTTCGAGTTTTGGGTCTCTAGGTTCAAAGTTCATGTTTTGGGTTTCGGTTTCAGGTTTTGGGTTTCGGTTGGGTGCAGGTTTTTGGTTTCATTTTTCGGTTTTTGTGTTTAAGGTTTCAGGTCACGTTTTGGGTTTCAAGTTTTGGATTTTGGGGTTCGATTTTTATGTTTTGGGGTTCAAGTTTCGAGTCTTGGGTTTTAGGTTTTGGGGTTCGAGTTTCGAGTTTTAGTTTTCGGGTTTCAAGTTTCATGTCTTAGGTTTTGGCTTTTGAGTTTTAAGTTTCAAGTTTTGGGTTTCAAGTTTCTTGTTGTGGGTTTCGTGTTTCAGAGTTTAGGTATCTGGTTTTTGGTTTTAGGTTTCCGGTTTAGGGCTTGGCGTTCGAGTTTTGGGTCTCTAGGTTCAAAGTTCATGTTTTGGGTTTCGGTTTCAGGTTTTGGGTTTCGGTTGGGTGCAGGTTTTTGGTTTCATTTTTCGGTTTTTGTGTTTAAGGTTTCAGGTCACGTTTTGGGTTTCAAGTTTTGGATTTTGGGGTTCGATTTTTATGTTTTGGGGTTCAAGTTTCGAGTCTTGGGTTTTAGGTTTTGGGGTTCGAGTTTCGAGTTTTAGTTTTCGGGTTTCAAGTTTCATGTCTTAGGTTTTGGCTTTTGAGTTTTAAGTTTCAAGTTTTGGGTTTCAAGTTTCTTGTTGTGGGTTTCGTGTTTCAGAGTTTAGGTATCTGGTTTTTGGTTTTAGGTTTCCGGTTTAGGGCTTGGCGTTCGAGTTTTGGGTCTCTAGGTTCAAAGTTCATGTTTTGGGTTTCGGTTTCAGGTTTTGGGTTTCGGTTGGGTGCAGGTTTTTGGTTTCATTTTTCGGTTTTTGTGTTTAAGGTTTCAGGTCACGTTTTGGGTTTCAAGTTTTGGATTTTGGGGTTCGATTTTTATGTTTTGGGGTTCAAGTTTCGAGTCTTGGGTTTTAGGTTTTGGGGTTCGAGTTTCGAGTTTTAGTTTTCGGGTTTCAAGTTTCATGTCTTAGGTTTTGGCTTTTGAGTTTTAAGTTTCAAGTTTTGGGTTTCAAGTTTCTTGTTGTGGGTTTCGTGTTTCAGAGTTTAGGTATCTGGTTTTTGGTTTTAGGTTTCCGGTTTAGGGCTTGGCGTTCGAGTTTTGGGTCTCTAGGTTCAAAGTTCATGTTTTGGGTTTCGGTTTCAGGTTTTGGGTTTCGGTTGGGTGCAGGTTTTTGGTTTCATTTTTCGGTTTTTGTGTTTAAGGTTTCAGGTCACGTTTTGGGTTTCAAGTTTTGGATTTTGGGGTTCGATTTTTATGTTTTGGGGTTCAAGTTTCGAGTCTTGGGTTTTAGGTTTTGGGGTTCGAGTTTCGAGTTTTAGTTTTCGGGTTTCAAGTTTCATGTCTTAGGTTTTGGCTTTTGAGTTTTAAGTTTCAAGTTTTGGGTTTCAAGTTTCTTGTTGTGGGTTTCGTGTTTCAGAGTTTAGGTATCTGGTTTTTGGTTTTAGGTT
This sequence comes from Begonia fuchsioides, assembly GCA_003255005.1. Taxonomy (NCBI): domain Eukaryota; kingdom Viridiplantae; phylum Streptophyta; class Magnoliopsida; order Cucurbitales; family Begoniaceae; genus Begonia; species Begonia fuchsioides. Next base: position 11,328 of record QAOC01044933.1, read on the forward strand.
TCCGGTTTAGGGCTTGGCGTTCGAGTTTTGGGTCTCTAGGTTCAAAGTTCATGTTTTGGGTTTCGGTTTCAGGTTTTGGGTTTCGGTTGGGTGCAGGTTTTTGGTTTCATTTTTCGGTTTTTGTGTTTAAGGTTTCAGGTCACGTTTTGGGTTTCAAGTTTTGGATTTTGGGGTTCGATTTTTATGTTTTGGGGTTCAAGTTTCGAGTCTTGGGTTTTAGGTTTTGGGGTTCGAGTTTCGAGTTTTAGTTTTCGGGTTTCAAGTTTCATGTCTTAGGTTTTGGCTTTTGAGTTTTAAGTTTCAAGTTTTGGGTTTCAAGTTTCTTGTTGTGGGTTTCGTGTTTCAGAGTTTAGGTATCTGGTTTTTGGTTTTAGGTTTCCGGTTTAGGGCTTGGCGTTCGAGTTTTGGGTCTCTAGGTTCAAAGTTCATGTTTTGGGTTTCGGTTTCAGGTTTTGGGTTTCGGTTGGGTGCAGGTTTTTGGTTTCATTTTTCGGTTTTTGTGTTTAAGGTTTCAGGTCACGTTTTGGGTTTCAAGTTTTGGATTTTGGGGTTCGATTTTTATGTTTTGGGGTTCAAGTTTCGAGTCTTGGGTTTTAGGTTTTGGGGTTCGAGTTTCGAGTTTTAGTTTTCGGGTTTCAAGTTTCATGTCTTAGGTTTTGGCTTTTGAGTTTTAAGTTTCAAGTTTTGGGTTTCAAGTTTCTTGTTGTGGGTTTCGTGTTTCAGAGTTTAGGTATCTGGTTTTTGGTTTTAGGTTTCCGGTTTAGGGCTTGGCGTTCGAGTTTTGGGTCTCTAGGTTCAAAGTTCATGTTTTGGGTTTCGGTTTCAGGTTTTGGGTTTCGGTTGGGTGCAGGTTTTTGGTTTCATTTTTCGGTTTTTGTGTTTAAGGTTTCAGGTCACGTTTTGGGTTTCAAGTTTTGGATTTTGGGGTTCGATTTTTATGTTTTGGGGTTCAAGTTTCGAGTCTTGGGTTTTAGGTTTTGGGGTTCGAGTTTCGAGTTTTAGTTTTCGGGTTTCAAGTTTCATGTCTTAGGTTTTGGCTTTTGAGTTTTAAGTTTCAAGTTTTGGGTTTCAAGTTTCTTGTTGTGGGTTTCGTGTTTCAGAGTTTAGGTATCTGGTTTTTGGTTTTAGGTTTCCGGTTTAGGGCTTGGCGTTCGAGTTTTGGGTCTCTAGGTTCAAAGTTCATGTTTTGGGTTTCGGTTTCAGGTTTTGGGTTTCGGTTGGGTGCAGGTTTTTGGTTTCATTTTTCGGTTTTTGTGTTTAAGGTTTCAGGTCACGTTTTGGGTTTCAAGTTTTGGATTTTGGGGTTCGATTTTTATGTTTTGGGGTTCAAGTTTCGAGTCTTGGGTTTTAGGTTTTGGGGTTCGAGTTTCGAGTTTTAGTTTTCGGGTTTCAAGTTTCATGTCTTAGGTTTTGGCTTTTGAGTTTTAAGTTTCAAGTTTTGGGTTTCAAGTTTCTTGTTGTGGGTTTCGTGTTTCAGAGTTTAGGTATCTGGTTTTTGGTTTTAGGTTTCCGGTTTAGGGCTTGGCGTTCGAGTTTTGGGTCTCTAGGTTCAAAGTTCATGTTTTGGGTTTCGGTTTCAGGTTTTGGGTTTCGGTTGGGTGCAGGTTTTTGGTTTCATTTTTCGGTTTTTGTGTTTAAGGTTTCAGGTCACGTTTTGGGTTTCAAGTTTTGGATTTTGGGGTTCGATTTTTATGTTTTGGGGTTCAAGTTTCGAGTCTTGGGTTTTAGGTTTTGGGGTTCGAGTTTCGAGTTTTAGTTTTCGGGTTTCAAGTTTCATGTCTTAGGTTTTGGCTTTTGAGTTTTAAGTTTCAAGTTTTGGGTTTCAAGTTTCTTGTTGTGGGTTTCGTGTTTCAGAGTTTAGGTATCTGGTTTTTGGTTTTAGGTTTCCGGTTTAGGGCTTGGCGTTCGAGTTTTGGGTCTCTAGGTTCAAAGTTCATGTTTTGGGTTTCGGTTTCAGGTTTTGGGTTTCGGTTGGGTGCAGGTTTTTGGTTTCATTTTTCGGTTTTTGTGTTTAAGGTTTCAGGTCACGTTTTGGGTTTCAAGTTTTGGATTTTGGGGTTCGATTTTTATGTTTTGGGGTTCAAGTTTCGAGTCTTGGGTTTTAGGTTTTGGGGTTCGAGTTTCGAGTTTTAGTTTTCGGGTTTCAAGTTTCATGTCTTAGGTTTTGGCTTTTGAGTTTTAAGTTTCAAGTTTTGGGTTTCAAGTTTCTTGTTGTGGGTTTCGTGTTTCAGAGTTTAGGTATCTGGTTTTTGGTTTTAGGTTTCCGGTTTAGGGCTTGGCGTTCGAGTTTTGGGTCTCTAGGTTCAAAGTTCATGTTTTGGGTTTCGGTTTCAGGTTTTGGGTTTCGGTTGGGTGCAGGTTTTTGGTTTCATTTTTCGGTTTTTGTGTTTAAGGTTTCAGGNTTTGGCCATGTCATCCTCAAGGTCTACTTGGATACAATGGTATTTCATTATAAACTCTTCAAAATCATTTGTCCCTACCATGCAAGGATGAGATGTCGCTGCCAATGAAGGGTTTTCTATGATCTCCTCTTTGTTATGCTCATGAAGATTCTCAATGATATCATTAGAGTTGTCGGATTCCGGGGAAAAATGATTTTCCTCAAAACCGACAACATCTTCCACTTGCTTGGTTTGTACCTCAACAATTTCTTCCACTTTTTGTTGGAGAGAAGCAGCATAAATTTGATTCAAATTGTGAATATCTTGACGCAATTCTAACATAAGGAGCTTGAGTTCATCCAACGATTCATAATAGTCCGATTCAAGGTAATCCGAGTAGTGGCTTTTTGCTCCTCGGTTTGATCTCGAATGTGGTGCAACTCTTGAACACATCTTAGCACTAATAAAACAACAAAAATACAGAGGCACAAAAAGAAGGTGGGACTGGATGCTTGGCTCTGATACCAAATGACACGCTCGGGGTAGGAGGAAGTGTCGGGAAGATAGGAGATGGCTACAATCTGCCAAGAGAAAGAAAGGTAGGCAGCAACAGGGGATTGGAGCAAGGAGAACTCCAAACACATACAGGAGATTTAGCTATAAATTGGAGGACTTAAACCTTTGAGAGTGGGATAAGTTTGACCAAAATTACAGCATAAAAACACGTGTGGATCAATAAAATATACGGAGGGAATTTTAGGTGCACAAACAGACAAAGCTGAAAGAAACAGTGTCGGGGTGTTGGGAAGACTTCTGCACAACTTCCAATGCAGGGAGTCTGGGAGGGTGGAAATTGTCAGAACTTAACTTCAACGAAGTGGGAAGAAATTGCAAGTGGTTTGAGGGGAAAAGCACGGGTAGATTGGAAGATATGAAGGATAGAAAATTTATGGACAGAACTGCCCGATTTCAGAAATTCGGGTAGAAGGCAGTGGAAAAAGCATGCATAACTCTTGATGGGGAGGGGCTGTGGCTAAACGTAAAGAACAGTTATTTCAAGCCATGAAAGAGGAACTCACAGCCATAAAATTGGGGACTTTTGTTCACGGAAAACAGAAATGGCGGGAATTGGACTTTTGTTGCACAAATTCACTCGGGTAAGCACCAAAAACAGTAACCAACAACAAAGACAAAACACAAATGCAAACAACAAATGGAGGAAGGCTATGGGATTTCCAAGCTCTCTTTTGTTCCTAAAAAAGTGAGGAAGGAGGTTGGAATAAGGTTTAGTGATCCTAGCTCATCACCAACACCAAGACAAACAAAGAAGATTGGATATTACTCACCAAAATCCCTTGAAGCCGTGAGAAAAGAGGGTTTGAGAGCTTCAAGCTTCTGCAAATTTTCCAATACTTTTCTATCTTCCAAATGCTGAGAAAGGAAGGGTAAAAACCCTCCTTCCCACGAGCTACAAAAGGTGAATGATTATCACCCATAACCCTAAGTGCTAAACTAACAACAAGGCATGGCAAGTGGGCCCACCTTGACTTTCATCACCAACAAGGAGTGATGGGTCACTAAGGGAAGGTTTAACCCATCCCTTAGTGCTTCCTAAGACCTTTCCACTTGCAGCCACGTTTACTAACTTACAACAAAAGAGAGACAAACATACTTGCATGGTTTTCACGCAAACCATGCAAGGAAGAGTACAACCGGTTTTCAAAAACCAAAATAAGTAAAAACCGACAATCTTCCTTTTTGGGCCAATGCTTTCCTTCATCTTTTCACGTGTAAGGCCGCTCCTTAGAGGCTCCAAATTGGACTCCATACTTCAGCTCTTCATTTGACTCCATTAGGCCGTGGCTATTGGTTGCATGATGAAAGGTTTGTGGGCTGTTCTCGGATAGCCACCGCTTCTGGGTTCCTCTGTAATGGTGATGGTTGACCGGGTAATCTTTGTCCAAAATTTATGATCTGCCCCATGATGGAAAGCTTAGGATGTTGGCCACATTTTTGTTGAAGCATGCTTGGCCAAATCAGGTCTGGAAGTTGTTCAAAAGAGCCGCACAACCCCCGGAGGTCATCCTGGGCCGAAACCAAAAGTGGTCCTATTATCACCAAGGATGGTTTGGATCACCCTTCCATGCCACGGATGCAAAAGAGTTGTCAAAAAGGAAGCATGTTTTCCCCTTCATAATTGGCTTCTTGATAAGCCTTTTATTAAAAGAGCCTCCTACAAAATTAACAAACTCATCAGAAAAATACTTTGCTTCATCAATCGAGTGGTGCCATCCGTGGCACAAGTTCGGTCGACATAACGAACGAGCGGTCGACATAAGTTACTCTCGGGAAACAAGTTCGGTCGACATAACGAACGAGCGGTCGACATAAGCATCCATGCTGTTGAAAAGTCAACTGAAACGTGGAGAAATCTGATGAATGGACGTGAAAGACACTTTAATATGGTTTAATTACGAAAGTTTAAGGCATGGGCAGCCAAAAAACTTGGAGAAATGTTATTGGTGGATGTAGGAGGAAGATTGATTTTGTTTAATAAATGACATAAAAGAGGCATGGGTTGCCACTCTTACTTCTATCCACGATTTCTTCCCCCTTTTCTCTCTAGCTTTCGTGC
>QAOC01044958.1:12052-27256 GCA_003255005.1 Begonia fuchsioides
GAGGGGGTGTTCTTGAGATCCTGTAATATTTCCAAAGATAAAGAAAACATGAAACCTAAGAAACGTGAATGTGATTGTGCATTGTTTTAACGACATAGCATACTCATGCATTGCATTTTATAGTTATGCTTCTTACTGAGCTTTAGGCTCATAGTTTAGGCTTTGCAATGTAGGAAATATAATGGAGGGAAGTGAACCGATGACCGATCAAGAAGTTAGAACAGAGGGGTGTCCAAATGATACCGTTTATTGAGCAATGACCGACGGGGAGTGATGCACGACATGCACAGATGTTTTATAAAAATCTTTTGAATGTTTTGAAGATGTGATTAAAATGTATACCCTTATTTTCGTGTGATGGATTTTAAAGTATTTTAGAATTAATGTATTTAAGTTTGAACTATAGTCTTCCGCTGCAAGTTTATGCTTATGTATTTTTGATAAAAGGTGGAAATTCAGATGTTTGTTTACAAAGAAAGTATGTATGTTTTAATTTGACATTTCCCTTGTAAACTATTTTATAAGCTAAATTAGTTTCAGAAATTTAAAGAAACGAGTTTCTCCAAGTAGTAAAGTAAGTATGTAAGTTACGTATGTAGTAACGGACCGGTTCTCGGGTCGTCGATAAAGTAAAGTAAAGTCAAGTAAGTCAAGTAAGAACAGCAAGTGAGCGGCGTCCTGGGAATCGGATCGTTACAGTAGTCGAGCCTCAACATCTTCTCGACTCACAAAGATAGCCGAAGCCAATTTCCTGAGGTTGTCATATGCAAGTTCTTTTCCCCCCTCAGTCCTCATGGTCTCCCCCATTCCTCCCTCCATTCTCTTTCCCTCTTCTGTAAATTCCCTCCTACTCTTCAAATTTTCACCAAATAATCTTCAACACTCTTAATTCTCACTCAATCTCAATTTCTCAATTATTCAATTACGCTCGTTCAATTGTTTTGCACGTAATTAATCAAAGTATGTTACGATTATTTTTTGTTAACATTTTAGTTTAAAGTAAATTGATAACTAATATTTTTTTTGTAGGACTCGTATTGGTAGATTTGAACTCGATTTCAAAATTCTACCATGTACTAGTCATTGGTGAACGGTATCAATTTAATATATTTAGTGTGAAATTTTTATAATTTTATCGGTATGGACCCATGTTTTTTTTTAAAATTAGAGACATTTACCGACAATGATATAGAAGAAATTGAGTACACTAATCCCTTATTTTCATTTGACCAACGTCTGAACAAACATACATGTTCTTACCAAAATATAAAAAAAATAAAATGTTAGATGTTTGGAGACACTTTGAGGTAAAATAAATTAGTGTATGGAGAAAAGTAGAAATTAGAGAATAATATAAATATGTGTCAAACACTACCCCTATAAATCGACTAGTAGTCTACCGATAAGCATTTAAAAAAAAATATTTTAACGAGAAACCGAGAGGTAGTACATAAACACAACTACAATTGAATGTTAGTGGTAATGATAATTTATATATTCACAAGAGAGATTAAGAGAAGGTGTTCCAAAATATGTAATACAAAACGAAGTACCTCTTTCGATGTTTGATAATAATTATTATGAAAAATTTATTCAAGAATGTACTAATTCCAATTATAAATGAGTCTCTCACAGTACACTACGTGGATACATTATTAAAATATATATAAACATGAAAGCTCAATTAATGGATCTATTTACAAATGTTCTTACTCTGTCTATTTCCATCACGCCCAATGTATGGAGTGCACCTAATGCACTTGAATATATTGTCGTCACTTCTCATTTTATTAATGTAAAGTTTTTAATATCCCTTTGAACGATGTTTGCATTTATCCATTTAAAAGATTATTCCAATCTAATAATATTCAATCTTCTCTTTTTCACATGTGATGTGTTTGTGACATTTTAAATTTAATTGTCAAAGATGACATGCAATTTATTTTCTCACATATAGATACAGTTAAAAATATAATTTTTTATATTACGTCATCAAATACTCGACAACAAGAATATAAAAACTTTTTTAAGGCACCTAATATGAAACCAAGAAAATAAAAAATAAATGTATCTACTGGGTGAAACTTGACCTATTTAATATTAGAAAATGTGAAACTGTATTGGTTTGCTATTAGTGCATATATTAGTGAAAAAACAAATAATTTAACTCTCGATCAAAGTAATTACGACATTAATAATTTATTTCTTGAATTTTTATCACTATCTTTTTAGGCTACTCTCGAATGTTTCAGTATTTATTACCCATTACTCATTCCAATTTGTAAATTTAACGGGTCTTTTTAAAAAATATAAACAAATAAATAAATCTTTTAATATAGTTGATAGTATAAAAATTAAAGGAAGCTAAATTAATACTCGATATAATTTTTTGTAATTTAGGTATTAGTACGGAATTGATCATAGTCAATTAAGAAATGATCTCGCTATATTATTTTCTTATTATTAGAGTAAATATTATGATTTTATTTGTTCTTCTTACTCCCACATCTCTTCGAGCTCTAGTGGTAGTTTCTCTTTTGCATTTTGCCTACAATTCATGACAAACATAAATGTGAAAATCGATAGCAATGTTTCATTTTATGGTTTACACAAAAATGAAGTCAATGCTTATTTAGAAACACATTATAAATTTTTTTATGATGATGATTTTGATATATTGAGTTGGTGAAAAACAAACGAGAGTCAGTATCTAATTCTTTCTAAAATGACATGAGATTTTACTAACTCTCTCTGGTTTTGTTCTAGTTTCCGAGTCTGCTTCATATATATGATACATGTTGAAAATTTTTCGGCTCGTGTAACTCAACTCGTTTAGGCTCGGCTTGCTTAGCTCGGCTTGAATACGCTAGAAGCTCGCGAGCTGGCTCCAGCCTCACTTTTTGGAAGAGAGCTTGATAGGCCTAGCTCGAATAGGCTCGACAGGCTCGACATGTTTGTCTCGAAAAGCTTGACAGACTCGATGAGATAGACGTTCACGGGCTCAGCTCGCTTAAACCGGCTGGAATGTCAATTCTACTTACAGCCTACTTTATGGATTTCAAAAAGACATGAAGAACTAAACACACTCAGGTTTTTCAAACAGAGAATATCCTGTATGTTTTCCCAATAGTGCTCTTATTACTCGAAACAATGGATTCAATATTGAAGTCAGTCATAAAGGTGGAGAACCAAATACTCGTAATAACACTAACCAGAATAAAAGTAGAGTTATATGTTATTATTGTCATGAACTTGGTCATACAAAGCTCAACTACCAGAAATTACAAAATAAAAGACTATCAACCATTTCACCGTAGTCGTCAGTTCTTATTTTTTCTGATGAATTTGCTAAGTTTTTCTAGTACCAATTATCTCTAAAGTCATCTTCTCCTTTAGTTATAACTAGTGTTGAGTCATGTATTCTAAATACATGTCTCCTTTCCACATCTTCAAACTGAGTTATTGATTCTGGAGCTACAGATCATAAGACAGGTAATTTTAATTTTTTTGTTATGTCTCAATCACAAATGCCATTTTCTAAAGTAAATTTAGCTGATGACTCGACTTCTTCGACTGTCGAATCTGGCACAATTAAACTCACTCCATTAATCTCTTTGTCCATGTTTTGAACTTGCCTAATTTCTCTTTCAGTTTGATTTATGTAAGTAAAATGACTCGGTCTCTCAATTATTGTGTCTTATTTTTTCTTGATCATTGTCTATTTTAGGATCTTACAACAAAATAAATCATTAGTAGAGGATATAACAGTCTGGACAAACAGGTGCTTAAACCATTGCATATACTAGAATATTGACTCCTTTTGAAGTACATTGTCAAATAGGACATCCTTAGCTTTCTACATTGAAGAATTTAACCCTTAATTTTGCAATCTATCTTCTTTAGATTGTGAGTCATGTCAGTTAGCTAAATATCACCGATTGCCATCTTACCTTAGAATAAATAAACAAACTAGTTTTTAATCGCTGGTTCATTTAGATGCTTGGGGTTCATGTCCTGTTACATCCCATTCTGGTTTTAAATATTTTGTTATTTTTGTTGATGAATATTCTTGCGTGGCAGAAAGGAAAATAGTACTTGAGATGCAAATAGTACTTGGGGCTTGGTAAGTTTACCGGCAATGAAGAAAGATATTGGGTGTAAATGGGTATATGCAGATAAGACAAATCCCGATGGGCATCAAACAAGCTAAAAGTTTGTCTGGTTGGAAAAGGATATGCTAAAACTTATGGTATTTATTATTCTGATACCTTTTCTCCTGTGACTAAATTAACTTCAATTCGACGACTTATCTCTATCGTAGCAACATATAATTGACCATGATATCAATTAGATATCACAAATTCCTTTTTACACTGTGATCTTCATAAGGAAGTATATATGGAGCAACCAATTGGGTTTATTTCTCATGATGAGTATGAAAATGTCTTTTATCTTCGAAAATCTTTGTATTGTTTAAAATAGAGTCCGAGAGCTTGGTTTGGAAAATTTAGTCAATTGATCAAAAGGTTCGGGATGAAAACTGTAAATTTGATCACTCTATCTTCTACAAACAATATGAAGCTGGTATAATTATTTGGTTGTACAGGTTGATGATATTGTGATTACTTAAAGTAATATAAGGGGGATCTCATCTATAACAATTTAATTTCGTACCAAAGATTTAGGAGATTTTAGGTATTTTTGGGTGTTGAGGTAACGAGATGCAAGAAAGGTATTTTTCTATCTCAGAGAAAATATATTCTTCATTTATTAAAGGAAACTGGAAAATTGGGAGCTAAACCAAGGAGTATACCTATGGTTCCTAATCAGGAGCTTGTGAAAGATAGAGAAGATTAGCAGCAACGTTGAATTATCTCACAGTGACTTGCCCAGATACTGCTTATTTTTTTCGTATAATAAGACAATTTTTGGCTTCTCCTAAAGTGGATCATTGGATGGCTTTAGAACAAATCCTACATTACTTAAAGGGAGCGTCTAGACGTCATATGTTATACAAAAATCATGGACATGCTAAGATTAAATGTTCTCCTGATGCAGATTGGGCAGGATCGAAAACGAATCGAAGGTCAACTATTGGTTCTTATGTATTTGTCGGAGGAAATTTAATCTCATGGAAAAGTAAAAAAAAATTGATGCATCGCAATCTAGTGCAAAATCAGAATACAGGGTCATGACTCAATTTGCATGTGAAATCATGTGACTTTATTAGTTTTTAAAAGAAGTTAGTATTGAAACTTCATTCGCAACAAAATCATGGTGCGATAATCAAGTTTCTCTTCATATTGCTCGAATTCGGTATTTCATGAGCGCACTAAACATATTGAAACGATTGCCACTTCTTTCGTGAAAAAATACAAGAAGGTAAAATTAATATTGGGTATGTGAAGTTTGAAGACAAGCTCTAAATGGAAATGGAATAAATTATCTTTGTAACAAGGTGGGCATGATTGACATTTATGCTCCAACTTGAGGGAGAGTGCTAGAAATATAAAAACTTTCCTAATTAGTAATATGATTTTGTATAGATTTGGACATTAGTTTCCGTGATTATATTCGGTATTAGTTTCCTTATTACGTTATCAATTTATGTATAAATGTATTGAGCAGATTAGTGCAATGTATTGAGATTATAAACATGCACTCCAAATCGAATCTCTTCCTATTATATAAATTCTCCACGAGATAAAGATCCATATATCTCATAATAATTCTTGAGATAAGATCCATGTCCACCTCGGGATATTCTTTCTCCTTTTGTGTAGAGCCATCATTCGAGCCGGCTTGAGCGACGAACCTATTTGACCCAAGCCCGAGTCGATCTGGTCGAGTCTGTCAAGTTAAACGAGCCAAGCCAAATGAGCCTAACATACATAACTAGCCTTAGTTTATATTTAATTTTTTAAAAAATTTGTATTATATTAATGTATTCTCTCATAAATTGTTCATTGACTTCGAAATCAAACATCAATAGCTATAACTTTTTTTGTGCTACATATTTTGTAGCACATTCTCGTAATCTTTCATGTGAATACACAAAATTTTCTTTACCACCAACACTTAATTATAATTGCTTACGATCTCTCATTTTCTCGTGTGAGTATCATTTTTTGTAATGTCTATCGATAGTGCTAGTGTTAGATCGTACGCTTAGTGTTTTGCACAATATTTTCATTGTGTCTTATTTTTTAATTTTCACCCTATTTTCATTTATTTTAATTCAAAAAGTTTCCAAACATTCGACGTTTTAGATTTTTTAGATATATATAAAGATGTAGATGCTTGTGCAGATGTATGCCCAATTGAAAATGCAGGACTACTCGATCTAATTTTTTGAATGTCGTCAACATCGAAAGGAACTGAATCAAATTATACGTAGTGTGCATCATATCAATACAAATTAGCTCAAAAACAAAAATTTAAATGATATCATTCACCAATTACTCGATGATGACTTGTATGTGATAATAAATATTTGTAATTCTACAAATATGAGTCTTGCCAATGTTTTTTTAAAATTAGAACACAAAACACATTAACGTTAACGACAACTTCACAAAATAATTGTACGCATAGCTCGATGAATAATTTCTAATAGTTTGAATAAAAATAAAAAACGCGAGAACACTTGCTTGGTAAAGTGAGATTGAGAGAATTCAATGAAAATTTTTGACACACCCCAAACTCATTTTATCATAATCTCAAAATGTAGCCGTTGAATTAATTAACAGTTAGATTTTAGACCTTTGGACGATCTAACGGCATGATGACCATTGACGACGCTAGTTGGAGAGAGAGGGGGCAGCAGGTTCGAAGTCGAAGCCCAAAGGGGTCTCCTGAGTCTTGAGAGCCTCTCGAAAAATGCCTTGTCGCCGACAAGCCGAGGATGCGATGCTGACCTCCCGACGATGCCGAACTTCCGAGACTTCCAATGCTGTCAAATATGTCAACCGACGACTCACAAGACTCCAAAAAAGCCGGCAAAGTCTTCAACGACCGACAACTCAAGATGAGGTACGACGACCGGCGACAAACGACAAAAGAGGACGAGTGCTTATGTTGATGCTTTTCATTTAATTGAGTTGACGACAAACGACAAACGATAGTCTTCGACGACTGGCAAAGTCTTCTTTGTTCTGTTTAATTGAGTCGTCGATTAATTAATTGCACACAAAAGAAGGCAAAGGCATGAGTGCTTTATGTTGATGCTTTTCATTTGTTGTTTACATAAATGAGTTGCTTATATAGCCAAATATAGTAAAGTGAGAAGGAGAAAGAGGAAGAGAGAGAGAGAGAAGGGCGTAGATGAACGAAGAACTCAACTCCTTGAGATCAGACCCAGTTGCACGTGATTGAGTTTGGTGCACTTTTGATGGGGAGCAGAGCAGCACCGAGTTTGCTCTTACCAACTCTAGGGCTGCCGCCTGATTAAAAATCACGGGTCCACAATTAACTCCAAACATGTTACTTGTTTATCAAATTTATTTCAACTACTTGCATTTTGTCACAACCTGAAACCGGGCCTAGACAGACGCCGGGCCCAATGGCCCAATTCCAGAGGGAACCGACTACTTAGCCCGAGGCTCGGGTATTCAATTGAAATCACACAGCAGAAGTCTTAAAATTTCATGCAAGCCCAAACATTTAATCCAAATAGTCGAATAACATACATAAAATGTTTCAACCCAATAATATATACGGAAAGTTTTACAATTTAAAATAATACACCGTTCAAATTTTTACAAATACAAATTGGAAAATTTAAACTCCAATATAAGTCTTACTAGGCTTTACCCAGAAATGATCGTGGAAATAAAATTTGTAGCAAAATGGGTGAGTGACTACACTTAGTGGGGATTTCATTTTTATTATTATTAAATCATAAGTAAATAACATCATGTTAAAACATGTAAAAACAAGATTTTAAACAATCCATAAATATGTAAATGCACATTGAGGTGCAATGCAATTGATGTATAAACATTCACTCTAAGGTGGTGGCACCATAATGTAAATGCACAATGAGATGCAGTGCAAATGATCTGTATATATCCACTCAAAGGTGGTGACAACCATAAAGACCTGGATCCGATTTAAGGATTCGAAACTCAAGGGCAGACTTATTTGTCCTTATTAACCATTTGTGCACGATAACTAACACATACTCAATGATGAATGTGCAATGCATATGCATATGCTCAATAACAATAAATTGTAATAATAACAATAATAATATAAATACAATTAAACATTTCAAAATAATATTAACATAAAAATCCTAGCTTTTAATTCCTTGTAAAAATTAGATTGAAATCGATAATACTAAATCTCGATTTATGTTGAATTAAAGAATCCTGCAATAATATATTTAGGTTTACATGTAAATTAAAATTATATATATATATTTGTTTAATCTAATTTAATTTAATTTCATTTCATTTCATTTTATTTCAATTTAATTGAATTGAATTTAATTCTATTTTAATTAAATCAAATTAAATTAATTTAATTGGATTTAATTTAATTTAATTACTTATATATTTTTATTTTATTTTATTTTATTATTCATTATTTTTTTATTTTTTTATTTTAATTCGGGTCAATGTTGACTATTGACTGTCAACAATTGACCGGTAAAGGTCAAAGATTGACCAATCAACAGTCAATCGTTGATTGGATGACCAGTCAATCAGGCCATGTCATACCCACTGGGTTGGTCCATCGGGTTGACCCATTGGTCTTCCCAACAAGTCAGCCAACTGGGTTGCCCAATGGGTCGGCCTAATGGATTAATTTTACTGGGTCAATCCAGTAGATTCGACCCACTGGGTCTTGTTAGTGGATTCGACCCGTTGGGTCGACCACCTCGTCCCGCTAGACGGCTCTGCCGTCTAGCGATTTCAGGCCACCGTACACGGTGGCTCCCGAGTCGGTTTTGCCTCCAAATTTAACCAAACTTACAAATATTGACGGAAATACACTAATAAACGTTAAATGAGTATTTTCAGCAACGAAAACTCACCGGAAGTCAAAAACCCGCAGTGGTTTTTTGGTAAAACTCGTGGTTCTGTGAATAAAGCTTCGTCACCCACTAATCTAGGTGCGAAACTCTTAGATCCAATATTTTGAAGGCAGATCCAAGCCGGAACCGCTCGGAAAATGTCAAAATCTGAGATTGAAAAACTTGATTTCGACGTCGAGGGTCAAAGTGCAATTTTCGCACATCAAAACGCAGACAATAAGTGGGGGAAGAAGATTTTGAGGCTAGAATCAGACGAAAACGAATGAAAACTCACGAATTTAGATTGAAGTTTCGTGGATTTCAGGAGAAAGATGAAGGTGGCTGCTAGAGAGAGAAGAGAGGGAGAGAGAAGAGCAAAATCAATTAGAGTTTTTAATTTTTATTATTTTGTGAAATTACCAAATTGCCATCATGGCAATTTGGTAAATTGTTTTTTTCCCAAATCTTACACGTTTCTTTCTGATGGTTTCGCTTTCAAAAGGTGGTCTCATATTACGTGCCCACGAGTCTCTCTTTTGTTGTGGTAGCCAACCCTTGAGCTGCCCTCTTTCCAATTCAGTGGTGCATTATTTTATAAAAATAGAACGTGGTTGAACTCCATCTCACGTCCAACTGAACATGTGTTCTTGGATAAACTATCGCCTAAAAGTCGGCATCTTCTGCAATTTAACCCATAATATTGACTTTTCTATCAACTGTCACTCGCGTCAAAGTAGCCTCTCTCTTTGCAAATCATGGATCATCGGAGCATGCCTTCTAACTTGAACTGCAGAAAAAATAACATGTATTAAGTGCACGTTGTTATCATAACAAGTAATATACTAAAGATATTTACTTCGGACAGTTGCTGTCGTGGGAGTTCATCAGAACATGGAAAGAGTAATGTTTCTAAGACTGATTCTACTGATATCGAGGCCTTCTGGAATTACATATTGAGTATTAAACTTAATAAATAAGGATAATGAAAATCTATTAGTTTTTTAAAGCAGATTTCAACTGACTTTTGAAAAGGCAAACGGTCACCCAATTTACCGTGTGACCTATGGATTTTTATGACTCAGATGTCTAGTTTTCATTGGTTTAAGTTTCAGGTCATTCCGAGCATTGTGGAGAAAGTTAAAGTTATTTTAGTAACAAAAAAAATATTATTATTGAACTTTTAGAAATAAATAATATAAGAGTTATTATTTGATTTAATTTTATTTTTAATGTTATTTATGTCACTTTGTATTATAAATAGTGATTGAATGAAATGAAATGAGACAAGATTCCACAAATTGTTTGTCTCTTCTATATTTTTGTTCTTTCTCCCCTCTAGAAACTCGGTTTTTTCGAATTCCGATTTCTGTCAAATTGGTATCAGAGCTATGTTAAACTATGTAAGCTCATCGTTGCGGCAAATGTCACTACCACAACTCACCAAGACGAACTACGACAATTAGAGTAGTAAAAAATGACTACCATGAACAGGAAAATATTGGTTCTTTCACAACGAACCAATTGAAAAAATTGGAAGAAATATGAATGAAGGATAAAACTGCTCTCTATCTCTTATTTTAAGTGGTAGATGATTCGAGTTTTGAAAAGATTGCTAGTGCATCAACTTCGAAGGAAGCATGAGATACTTTGAAAAAAGTGTTCAAATGTGCAGATTGAGTCAAACAAGTGCATCTTCAAACTCTACGAGGTGAGTTGGAGGTCATGAAGATGAAGGACTCGGAAGATATATCTAGTTGCGTTACTCGTGTGCAAACAGTAGTGAATCAACTCCAATGAAATAGAGAAACTCTCATTGATGCAAGAGTTGTGGAAAAAATTCTCTGATCACTGACAAATAATTTTGATATTTTCATATGTACATTCGAGTAGTCAAAGAATTTGGAAGAAATGTCCGTCGATGAACTCGCGTGCTCTCTTGAAGTTCATGGACAATGGAAGAAGAAAAACAAATAATAAGTCTTAGATGAGACATTACAAACAAAGATGATCGTCAAGGAAGATGAGACGTTGTATGCACAACACAACCGAGGAAGATGACGTGGTCGTGGAGATCACGGTTCCAGTCACAGAAGAGTTCATGGTCGTAGAAATAACTACAAAGAGAGATGACAAACGAGCCAACAAAATTGGCATTGGACGAGGCCGCGCTCATGGAAGAGGTAGTCGATCAGATCGTCTGAATGTCGAATGTTACAATTGTAGCAAATATGGGCAAATGATTGCTACTCTGAGAAGGAGGTGAAAGAAAACATGAATCTGGTTGCAGAAGATGAGAACAAAGATGATGACATTCTCATGATGGCCCATGAAGGCTCCACTCCAAATAGTGATTTTATGTGGTACCTCGACACCAGTACTAGCAATCATATGTGTGGGCTTAAATATCTCTTTGTTGATATGCAAGAGATAAGAGAATGACATGTGTCTTTTGGAGATGTATCAAAGGTCCAAGTCAAAGGATGAGGAAAAATATATTTTTTCCCAAAAGGATAGAAAAAAGGTAATATGGTGGATGTCTACTATGTACCGAAATTGAAGAGTAATATTCTAAGCATGAAACAATTATTGGAGAAAGAGTGTTTGGTTTTCACGAAAAATTGGATGTTGCACTTTAAGGATAAACATGACTGATTACTCGCGTATGTGGAGATTGCAAAAAATTGGATGTTCAAACTCAACTTAAAAGATATTCAAGAGGTGTGTTTGCAAGTCAACATGGATGACAAACCAAACTTAAGGCTCTTACGGTATGGACATCCACATTATAGTGGACTAAAAGAGGTAGCAACAAAGGAAATTATCAATGAGATGCCTCACATTGATTTCACTAATAAGTTTTGTGAAGATTGTGTACTTATAATTTTTTGATATTTTGCTCGTGAATGAAAATTATATATGTCAACTTAGTCAGGATATGTCTAATATGTAATGATGCAAATGTCAAATTTTTTTGTAAAATTTAATTTTTCAATGATATGTAAATTTTTTGAATAATAATAAATATATTTTTATACTAAATATCTCAATAAAATATTTACATTATATTATCAAGCATTTAATTAGTTATCAAATTTTCATAACGAGTGTGTCCTGATTTTGGGACTACTGCTTTCGCACTGATAATGCTTCCCTCAAAATATGCACTTTATATTACAACTAAAACATTGAATTCTATTTTTTAAGTATTCATAACCATATGATGCTTTCGCTATCTTTGCATTATTGGTTATTGTAGTTGTTATCTACCCTCAAAGCATCTGAAGAATCGGTGTTAAAACTCCTCCACCCTCCGTATTCGGAGGAAGCTGAGTGGAAATTGTTACAAAAGTTAGTAGAGAGAAAGAGATGAAAACTTGTATATTTTTCAATGAAAGAGAACTTGACCTTTTTATCAGGCAATTACATAAACTGAAAATTTGAAACGTGCTACGTGCTGTGAGTTGCAACTCATCAGCAACTAATCAACAACCCACTAATTCCTAAACTAAAGGAAACTAATTTACCCACAATCCCTATAATTATGGACATTATTGACCCACTAACAATCAATCCCTTAAACTGAAACTAATTTTGCTTCAGTTTATCAATAAAATCATCTTCTAAATTACAGACTTCTAGCAATCTTCTCAATTTTTGGAAGGGAAAAACCTTGAGAGATTTAGGTAATATGTCAGCTAGTTGGTCTTCACTTCGACAGTATTGCAAATCAATTTTTTCATCTTTGTTAAGATCTCTCAGATAGTGATACTTCACATCAATATGCTTGCTTCGTCCATGTAGCACGGGATTTATAGAAAGTCTGATTGTAGAATTATTATCACAATAAACGAGAATAGCTCGCTCTTGCTTAAATGTTAATTCTTCAAGAATTTTCTTCAACCAAAGTGCTTGACATGCACAGGAAGTTGCTGCAATAAGTTCCGCTTCAGTTGAAGATAATGTGACTATAGGTTGTTTCTTGGATAACCATGATGTTAGCTTTAAAAGGTTTTGAAGCAATCAATTATTTTTGATGATAACTACGTAAGATAAAATTGAAGTTTTAGCAAGTGCAGCTAGGCTCGTAGAAGCAACTTATGTCGACAGGTATGTACTTATGTCGACCGCTCAAAGACCAGAGAAGAATCATATGTCGACTGTTTATCAAGTATGTCGACCGATTGAAGACAATTGAAGTTCAAGAGATTAGATCTATGTCGACCGGACGCAACATATGTCGACCGCTTAAAATCTAGAGAAGGATAGTATGTCGACAGTCTATCAAGTATGTCGACCGATTGAAGTTAATTGAAGTTCAAGAGATTGGATCGTATGTCGACCGGACACAACTTATGTCGACCGCATGGAATCCAGAGACAATTGTATGTCGACCATTTAGAACATATGTCGACCGTTCAAAATTCCAGCGGAAGAAGAAATCTGAAGTTATGTCGACCGTTAAAGAACGTATGTCGACCGGCCAAATAACAGAGAGATTTCCATGTTGACCACCAAGAGTAGATGTCGACCGAAGAACTTCGAAATACCGAAGGTATGTCGACAGTTGAAGAACTTATGTCGACCGACTAAATTCCAGACAGTTTTGTATGTCGACCACAAAGAGTATATGTCGACCGAAGAACTACAAAGATACTGAAGTTATGTCGACAGCTACAATGACATGTCGACCGGTCAAGACCAACGACAGGAAAATTCTTCAACGGCTACTTTCTTATGAGTCTTAATGGCTATCTATATGTCGACAGCCCTCGAGTAGATGTCGACAGCTACGTAGTCTGACAGACGGAAATCTATAAATTAGAAATGAGAAGCCAAAAGTTCAAGTCATTTTTTTGAGAGAAAAGCACGTCCAAACTCTGTCAAAATTTCTAGTTAGCTTCTCTCTTTACTCTCTCCTCATTTGTAAATCATAAGATCATTCTCATTGTGATCGAGAGAGTAGTTTCAATTGATTCTCAAAAACTTCAAGTTATTACTTGTGATAAATTGTAAAGGGGTGACGCCTCTCAGAAAGAAGAGTCATTTGTAAGGTTTGATTGACACCTAGAACTCAATCATAGTAAAGCTCAAGGTTGAGCAGAAAGATCTTCAAGGAGGAACCTTGAAGCGCGGACGTAGGCAAGGTTGGCCGAACCGCGTTAACAAGCTCGGTGTTATCCTTCTTTCTCTTAAACTTTTGATAAATTAATTTTAAGAGATACTCGAAGAATTTATACTAAACTTATAAAATATCTATTAACCTAATCCACCCCCCCTTTTAGGTTAAACACGATCCTACAATTGGTATCAGAGCAGGTTACATAGATAGTTTCTATAAGTTAAACTCGTGTGTGATCATTTTAAATGGCCTTCTCTATGAACAACTAACACACTGAGGGGCAATCATTCACTAGACCCCCACTTTTTGATGGAAATAACTATGTTTATTGGAAAACTAGGATGATGATTTTTGTCCAAGCTATGGACTATAGTGTATGGAACATAATTGAGAATGGTCCATACATACCAATTAAACCTAGTATTGAATATGACGAGAACGACTTAAAAAAATTAAGTCTAAATGCCAAAGCAATGAACACCTTGTACTGTGCTCTAAATGGGGATGAATTTAATAGAGTACAAGGGTGTGACAATGCTAAAGAAATTTGGCGATTACTTGAAGTTACCCATGAGGGAACTAACCAAGTAAAGGAAAATAAGCTAAGTATGCTTGTACATGAATATGAACTATTTTCTATGCATACTGATGAAATGGTTAGTTCTATGTTTACTCGCTTCACTAACATTACTAATGGGTTGAAAGTTCTTGGCAAAGTTTATACAGACGAAGAATGTGTCCGGAAAATTCTTCGAGTTCTTCCAAGGACTTGGCAACCAAAGGTAACTGCAATTCAAGAGGCTAAAGACCTCAAGACTCTGAAGGTTGAAGAGCTCATCGGATCTCTCATGACTCATGAGATCACGATGAAGGCTAATGAGAAAGACGAGATTAAGGAGAAGGAACCTCCTAGAAGAAAAGACATCGCTCTCAAGGCATCCTCCAGCAATCAAGGCGAATGCAAGAGTGATGAAGAGGATGATGAGGATGTCGCCCTCATAACAAGGAAATTCAAGAGATTTCTTCAAAGAAAAAGGATGCATGGAAAGGAATTCCCAAGAAAAGA
>QAOC01044958.1:64433-106824 GCA_003255005.1 Begonia fuchsioides
CGGTCGACATAAGTTAGTTGCTGCCCGTGGATAGGTCGACATATGTGTAAATCGGTCGACATATGTTTTTCTTCTGCCAGAGGATGGGTCGACATAAATATGAATCGGTCGACATAACCTGTAATAGACTTAGCAATTTCTGCAAAAACTCAACCGATTTGTTAGACACAAGAGGTACCCTTCGATGAGGGTATTTCATATACATTATTCAAATTAACTTCTCTTAACGGTTAATCAATTTTCTAATATATTAATGTTCATCAATGAAAAACAAAGAATACTTTAATCGCAGATAAAGCTAACAATTAGGACAAATAATTTTTCTTTTATGTTCATCGATCAAATGATCAACTCACTTGCAGATAAAGAATATTATTGTATCTTAGATGAATATTCAGGGTACAAACAAAATGCTATCTCTCTAGAAAATCAAGAGATGATGTCCACTTGCCCTAATGGGATGCTATAACGACAAATGTCATTCAGATTATGTAATGCTCCAGCAATGTTTCAATGTTGCATTGAGTCCGTATTTCGAACATGATTGAAGATTTCTAGAATTTTTTATGAATGACTTCTCTTTGGTAGGAGATTCTTTTTTCAAGTGCTTCTCAAATTTAGAATCTGTATCAAGGCAGACCTAATTCTTAATTGGGAAAAAGTTATTTTATGGTAACTAAGGGAATCATTCTCTGCCACTAAGTTTTCAAATCTAGAATGGAGGTTAAGGCAAATAGAAGTTATTAAGAAGCTTCATCCCCTAAATTCAGTGAAGGAATACGAAGCTTTTAGTGCATATAAATTTTTATTGACACTTTATCAAAGACTTCTTGAAAATATGAAAACCAATTTGTTTATTATTAGATATGACAAAACATTTTGTTTGATGAAGCAAGTTGACAAGCATTCAAAGAGTTAAAGTGTAAGCTCATCTCGGCCCCATTATTACTGCTTTTTATTTGTCTAAGCCTTTTGAACTTATGTGTGTCGCCAGTGATCATGTCGGGAGAGCTGTGAAGACTGAAAATTAAGTATCTGATCACACAACAAGGCGAGTCACTAAAAGAAGGGATACCAATTGCACATATCTTTCCAAACAAACATATTTTTAAAGTCGACACCTTAGGATGCCAACATTGTTAATTATATTGCAAGTGATACTATTCTTTTAAATTTTACGTTCCAGCAGAAGAAGTTTTTAAAAATATGTACATCCATATTCTTGGGATGATCCTTATCTATTCAAATAATGTGCAGAATAAATCGTGAGAAGATGCATTTTTTTAGCAAAAAGCTACATTGGTGCTACAACATTGCCATGCAACACCTTATGGAGAACATTTTAGAGGAACTCAAACCGCTTTTAAAGTCTTCCAATCAGGCTTGTACTGACCTTCATTATCTCACGCAAACATGAAATGCCGCTAATAAATATTCTCAAAGTTGAGTTATTTTACATGTGAGACATTGATTTCACGGGGTCATTTCCTTCATCATATGAGGACAAATAGATTTTACTCATTTTTTTATTATGTTTGTAAATGGTCGATGCTACAATGGTCGATGCTACAGCTCTTTCCATTAGTGATGTTAATGTTGTCACTCATTTCTTTCAATAAAATATTTTACAGTATTCAACACTCCTAGTTATCATTGGTAATGGAAGAAGTCACTTTTGCATTAGGAAATTCAAAATTTTATTAGAGAAATATGGAGTGAAGCATAAAGTCAAAACACTATACAAATAAAAAGAAAAATGAGTCGTAAAGCTACCCGATTCTTTGTTGGCCTACCGTACAACTTATAAAACTCCAATTGAGATGTCGCTGTTTTGGCTCATTTTTGGCAAAGTTTGCCACTTACCAGCTGAATTATTCTATAAAGCGTATTTATCGGTTGTCAAAGTGAACATAGATATAAAAGCCCCTTGAGAAACAAAATTATTGAAACTCAATGAGTAGGAGGAGTTCAGACTAAACTCCTATACAAGTGCAACCCTCTACAAGGACAAAATTAAAATGTGACACGATAAAAATATTCAAGAGCGAAGTTTTAATGTTGGGAAAAAGTTAGATTTGAGGTTGGAGATTTTTGTGGAAAAATTGAAATCAAAATGAACGACATCATACTTGTGTTGGGTCAAGCCTATTTTTGTGGGCTTGATCATTTAAGCCAATTAGCGGATCTTAACCTAAATAAAAAGAAAAGGGGGCTACTAGGTTAAGTGTGAGAGTGAGAGCAGCCTTGAAGAAAATATAGAGAGAAGAGAGAAAGAAAAAGGGGGTTCGGATTTTTCTGCACCAGAAAAATCGATTTCCGTTTTCTCCATATTCAACCGTTGGATCTGTTTGAAATTTTGACAATAGCTTTGGAACACATAGAAGTACATTATGAATGGTAAAGATTGTATTTTATACTTTTAAAGACTACCTGTTGGGATAAAAGTGGGACTGCCATTTTTATCGTCGTTTATTCTCTCTCTTTGTTTGTTAAATTCAAGATTATTGTTCGATCTTGATGAGTTATTGTAATCCTCTAGTTTGACGATCTAGAGAGAACTTGGTATACCGATTATTTAACATAGTGGAGGTTTGATTCGGTGGCTCATTGCCCGTAGTTTTTACCTTCGATTTGAAGGGTTTTTCACGTTAAAATATAAGTGTCTTGTTTTTGTTTATTGCTTGATTATTTGCTTGGATTTCTTTGATATTGCTGGCTTGGATTTGATATTCTCATTTAACACACAAGAACTTGGAGAATTAATTTTCAAGTTAATTATCCGATCATTTTCCAACAATTGGTATCAGAGCACAGGTTTAGCATAGAAATTTGTGTGTTTTAAATGGAAAAGCATAATTCTTTTGGGATGATGAAATTGAACTCAGAGAATTACGCTATTTTGAAATAGAAGATGTTAGATCTTCTTTATTATAAAGATCTATTTATGCCGGTGTTAGGCAATGAAAGGCTAAAGGATATAAGTGAAGATGATTGAGAAATTTTGCACATGAAAGCTTCCGCTACAGTCAGGCAATGAGTAGATCCCAATATATTCCATCATAAACAAAGCGTTGTTGATTAGAAGACTTGTGAATTTGAAATTCAAGGATGGAAAAAGTATGACTGAACATGCAACTTTGTGGGATTAGTTAATCAGTTGGCCGTAATGAAATTGAAACTTGAGGATGAGTTCCAAGCACTATTACTTTTGGGTAGTCTACCAGATAGTTGGGAAACTTTGATTGTCTCATTGAGTACTTGAGCCCCAGGTGGAACATTGACCATGAAGATGGTTAAAGATAGTTTACTCAATGAAGAAGCAAGAAGAAAAGAAAAAGGTGATTTTTCTTCAGATGTACTAGTTTCTCAAAAGCCTGTGAGACGTGGAAGAAGTAAGAGTAGACAATCGCAGAGACATGGTAAACATGAAGAATTCAAGGGAAAGTCTAAAAAGATAAAAGACTTCATATGTTTTCACTGCGACATGTCAGGTCACGTGAGGAAAGATTGTAGAATTTTGAAGAGAGAACTTATAGAAGCAAAGAAAGAGGAAGCATATACTAATGCAGTGAGCAATACGAGTGAAGATGGTATCGTTTCTGATGACAATTGTGTTAGTCTGGTTTGCAAGGATACTGACTGGGTGATTGATTCTAGTGCATCGTTTCATGTTACTCTTCATGGTGATTTCTTCAGTACATACTCTTCAGGTGATTTTGGTAATGTCAAGATATGCAATAGTAATGCTTCAAAGATTATAGGTGTTGGAGATATTTTCTTTGAGACTAAACTTCGAAATAAGTTAGTTCTCAGGCATGTAAGACATGTCCTGGATATTCGACTTAATTTGATTTCTACTTAAAAGCTTGATGATGGGTTTGGCAATTATTTTGGTAAAAGTAAATGGAAGCTCACCAGAGGATCGTTAATCATTGCCAAAGGAAAGAAGATAAACACACTCTATGTCACTCAAGGGAAGTTATACAAAAGAGAGGCAAATGTTATTCAAAAAGATGTTAGCATTAATTTGTGGCACAAGCGACTTGGCCATATTAGCGATAAGAATATGCAGATCCTCGCTCAGAAGCACTTCCTACCAAGTTTGCAAGGTACACCTCTTAAAACTTGTCTTGATTGTATTGCTGGAAAGACGCATAGAGTTGCATTTCACTCATTTCCACCACACAGAAAGTCAAATATTCTTGATTTGATTCACACTGATGTTTGTTTTATGCAAGATAAATCTCTTGGAGGTGCGGTCTATTTTGTAACATTTATTGATGACCACTCAAGAAAAGTCTGGAGTGCCGCTTTGAAAACCAAAGATCAGGTGTTTGACATCTTTAAAGAATTTCATGTCAGAGTTGAAAGAGAAACATGAAAGAAGCTGAAGATGGTTAGATCTGATAATGATGGTGAGTATCAGGGGCAATTTGAGCGATATTGCAGAGCCTATGGTATTAGACTTGAGAAGACTCCAGCTAAGACACCACAGCTGAATGATGTGGTTGAGAGGATGAACAGAACAATTGCAGAAAGAATCAAGTGTATTCTTTCTCATGCTAAGCTTTCCAAAAGTTTTTTGGCGGAAGCTATGCGAACTGCATTAGATTTGATCAACCTTTCACTAGCTACAGCTCTTGATGGTGATGTCTTTGATAGAGTATGGAGTGGAAAAGATGTCTCATATGATTATTTGAGAGTATTTGGCTGAAGGGCTTTTGTTCATATCACGAAAGATGAGAGATTCAAACTTGATGACAAGGCAAAGACATGTATCTTCTTGGGTTAAGGTGGAGATGAATTTGACTATAGACTAAGGGACCTAGTGAGCAAGAAAATTGTATGAAGCACAAATGTTGTGTTCCTTGAAGATCAGTTCGGAGAATTCTGATAAAGACGAGAGTTCTAGTTCCTCTGCAGAGATCCCAGTTAGATTGGAAGTTCAGCCTTTCTCAGTAAGTTTGGATCACGGGGGAAAAGTGACACAAGATAGTGGTGATGCTGCTAATGAAGATCATACTCCTATAGATGATGGTTTTGAGCCAGTTGATCAAGAATCACCTCCACCATTGATTGAACCTGTTTTGAGAAGATCGACGCGACAACGGCAACTAAATAAAAGATACAGTGACAATGAGTATCTGATGCTTACAGATGGAGGAGAACCTAGAAGCTACTCGGAGGCTATTGTGCATGAAAATAATAAAGAGTGGTTAAAAGCCTTGGAAGAAGAGATGTAATCCTTGCATGAGAACCACACTTATGAGTTGGTTAGGCTACCAACAGATAAAAGGGCACTCAAAAACAAGTGGCTGTACAGGTTAAAAACTGCAGAAAACAGCTCACAACCAAGGTACAAAGCAAAATTGGTTGTGAAAGGATTTGCTCAGAAGAAAGGAGTTGACTTTGAAGAGATATTTTCTTCTATTGTGAAGATGAGTTCTATCAGAGTTGTTCTAGGTCTCGCTCCCCGTTTGAATTTAGAGATAGAACAACTTGATGTGAAAACAACGCTCCTTCACTGAAATTTAGAGGAAGAAATTTATATGGAGCAACCAAAAGGTTTCAAAGTTAAAGGAAAATAGAATTTGGTTTGCAAACTGAAAATGAGCTTTTATGGATTAAAACAAGCTCCTAGGCAATGATACAAGAAGTTTGACTCGTTCATGATAGGTCAAGGGTACACCAGAACATCGTCTGATCACTATGTATTTATGAAAAGATATTTTCTGATGAGGATTTTATTATCCTTCTGCTATATGTGGATGACATGTTGATTGTTGGTTATGATATTAGCAAAATTAAGACACTTAAAAGAGAATTGAGTTCCTTATTTGCTATGAAAGACCTTGGGCCGGCGAAACAGATACTTGACATGAAGATAACCATAGAACAGAAGAATGAGAAACTGTGGCTATCTCAAGAGCGATATATCGATACAGTTTTTAAGAGATTCAACATGAGTCAAGCTAAGGTTGTTTCTTAGTGCTAAGCAGTGTCCTACAGAAGAAAAAGAAAAGAAAGAGATGAGCACAATTCCATATGCATCTGCAGTTGACAGTTTGATGTATGCCATGATTTGTATGAGGTTGGATATAGCTAATGCAGTTGGAGTAGTGAGTCATTTTCTTGCTAATCCTGGCAAAGAACATTGGGATGCAGTGAAATTGATCTTCAAATACTTGAGAGGCAGTTCTAAAGTATGTCTATGTTTTGGTATTGGAGAGCCGATTTTGGTTGGATATGAAGATTCATATTTGGTAGGCGACATGGATTCCAAGAAGTCCACTTCAGGGTTCTTGATGAGTTTTGCAGGGGGAGCCGCGTCTTGGCAATCCAAATTGCAAAAGTGTGTTGCCTTGTCAACTACAGAAGCCGAGTATATTGTCATCACAAAAGCTTGCAAAGAAGCTTTGTGGATGAAGAAGTTTTTAGAGGAACTTGGCCTAGAACTAGAGAAGTTGTTTGTCTATAATGATAGTGAAAGTGCAATCCACCTTTCGAAAAATTTGACATTTCATTCGAGATTCAAGCATATTGATGTCAGATATCATTGGATTCGTGAAGTACTTGAGAGTAAGCAGCTGAGCTTAAAAAAAAATCATCCAACTGAGAATACAACAAACATGTTTAGGAAATCTTTGTCTAACGAGAAACTTGAAGCTTTTAGGCAAAAAGTGAGCCTACAAGAGCCCACAAAATGACTTGACAATGAGAGAATTGTTGGGTCAAGCCTATTTTTGTGGGCTTGACTACCTAAGCCCATTAAGGCATCTTAACCTAAATAAAAAGAAAATGGGGCTGCTAGGTTACGTTCTGAACGGTGAAGATTGTATTTTGTGCTTTCAAAGACTGACTATTTTGATAAAAACGGTACTGTCATTTTTATCGACGTTTATCCTCTATCTCTTTATTTGTTAAATCCAAGATTATTGTCTGATCTTGATGAGTTATTATAATCCTCTAGTTTGACGATTTAGAGAGAACTTGGTGTACCCATTATTTAACATAGTGGAGGTTTGATTCGGTGGCTCCTCGCCCGTGGTTTTTACCTTCGATTTTGAGGGTTTTCCACGTTAAAATATCGGTGACTCGTTTTTGTTTATTGCTTTATTATTTTCTTGAATTTTTTTTATATTGCTGGCTTGGATTTTGTATTCTCATTTAGTACACAAGAACTTGGAGAATTAATTTTCAAGTTAATTATCCTATCGTTTCCCAACAACTTGATCCCAACACTTAACCCGTATGGAGTGATCAAACTCTGAAATGAAGCAACTGGGAAAACTTCAAAGTGAACGACCAATGAGTCAAGTCGTACCTAGGAATTAATTTGCAACATAATCAACACGTCTCCTTACCATCAGAGGATGCTGCATGATTAGTGCATGATGTAAAATTGATGACTTAAAAACAACTGTTGAAAGGAGGCGATCCTATTTTTATTTTCTTGTTATTTTTTGCTTTTATTTTGAGATGGAGCCAAAGATTATATACCTGCCCTGGAGAGAAGACGCCGAGTTTGACATAGGCGATGATGTAGAGACGTTTGCGACCCCCAATCAAACTTTGTCGCCATCACCATTACCGCCCACACGACTGGAGAAACTAATAGTTCATAACCTCCTCCTCTGTCGAAGAAGAAAGCAACTCGAAGGAAACAACATCACCATTGCTGTCAAAGAAAAAGAAAACTCCCTTGCTGAGAGCGAAGCAGACGAGAATATTTGCAAGGATCACAGCCCAACCACCGACAAAGAATTGCAATCTCGTAAGGAATGTCTAGTGACAATTCTGATATCGTGAATCATAAAACGAATCTGACTTGCCGAGCCTGCTCATCGGAAAACCCAAGGCAGCAAAACCACGATTGCTCCACCTACCTCACCACAATCACAGACAACACCTCGACTGAAAGCCACAATGTCTGAGCAAGCATCGACACATCCGCATCATGCTTGGCTCTGCAGAAAGTTTTCGCGATCAAGCGACCGACGAAGGGTTCCACCTTCTTTTCAAGTGGTCTTACCAGAAGCAGACCTATGCTATCAAAAAAGGGCTCCAGCTCTCCAATAGGACCTACGAAGATTACTCGGAGTTGATCATCACCATCATCGAAAAGTGGGATTGGGCCAATTTCTTTTCTCTCATGGACAACATGTGATCCGAGAGTGAGTCATTCTCCTCTTCTGCATCTTGCCCAGGATGTCCATTAATGTCGAGATGATAATCTACCGACGCATGTGCGCCAACGCAACCAAGATAGGAAGTCGATTCTTATTTTCATCTCTTGTTTTCGAACTCCGCCTCACTGCAGGAGTACAAATTATGGACTATGAAGAAAGCACAGAACCCGAGGTTCAACACACCCGTAGCCGCCCCGATGTTGCACGTAGAGTTGCAACATCCTCATTATCCAGTCTTCCCGACACAATTTCCAAGTGTCTACGGCATATGGAAACTTACCTAAGCAAGCTCGAGATTAAATGACACTACATATTGGACATTCTAGAGAAAATACAGGCTCGATCACGATCCGACCCACCACAAGAACAAGTCCAACACCTCTAACCCTAATGATGAAGCATCTCGATGATCTTCTAATGAGATTTATTTCTAATATTTTCCTTTTTAGTGATTTCTGTTTATTTGTTGTTGCGTGCTTGACAATGATGACACTGTCAAATTTTAAGTTTGGGGAGAGGTATAAACAACATATTGTGATTTTTCACTCTACTTTCAAATCTTTAGTAATCCATTTGGTTAGATATAAATAAAGAAAAAAAAAGAACAAATGGAGGAACTTCGTCGCAATGTGAAGAAAAAAATATTTGCAATTTTTTGCTCCACTCTCAATCTCTAGTGAGCCCTTTAGATACTTGATGGGTGGAATAAAAATAAGTATGGAGAATGGGAGAAGAACTTCATTGCAAATAAATTTGCTATACTCCTCTAATTTCTCAAAAATATTATAAGTATTTTTATTGCATTTGATATCACTGAGCAACCGCAGGGCCTAAACACAAATGTTGTCACTCGAGTAAAAAGGTGGTATGACGATGTAAGTAGCTAATTGAAAAATAAAAACAAAAAGTCTGCATCCATACTTGAGGTTATAGAATTCAGATTTTTAGTTAATTAGAGAGTGAATTGTATTGATTTTTAACGATGCTGAACAATAATTGAAGATTTAGCATTATGCAATAGATTTACAAAATTTGAGAAATTAATGTTCAAATTAACAAAAGCAAACACTCAGCATAAGGGAAATATTTTGGCAGAACTAATGTAAAGCTATGCGGTGTTTGAAAGTAATTAAGTGGCAATTATCTATTTAGGTTTAGATTGATTGTGAAAATCTTGAGAATTGTGAATGTTTGTTTACTTTGTAAGCATTGATAGAGAACAAGTAATGAATTAAGTTTGAAGATGTGTTAAGTTTTGAAAAACACTTAATATGACTATTTTATAATAATTTCTCATAATCAGATGATACTTTAAGTAATAATTGTGCTTTTAAGAAAAAATGTCATAACTTCACGTAATATTTGCACGACAGATATTACGTGATTATAGATCATGAATATTTTATTTTCACAAGAGGGAACAAATCCAAGTTGAAGGTCAACAACGATGATCACCACAGTGAGGGAACAAATCCGTGCAACCAATGGCATTCTGGAAATAGATCGGTTGAATAATTTTTGAATGATTTTAGCTTAGCTGAGATTATAGTTTTTCAAAATTTATGTGACTTTGGAAAATTACGAAAAGTTACTTTGCATTTTATTTAATGAGTTTTCATTTTATTATTTATTTTTGCTTGTGCTTGGATAATGTTAAAGATTTTCTTAAAATGTCATTAAAATGTGTGTTAAATCCAATAAGTGGTTAAATCAACTGATACATTTTAGCTTACAGTATTTTTGTAATGTTTATTCTAACCAGCAGTGGTTGAAGATAATTTCTTCTAAACATGAATTCTAAGTAATATTTTATGATTTATAAGTCTAAGTTAAAGGTGTCAAAACATTAGTCAGTTAGCAACGCTAGACTTGTTCATTAGAGTTCTAACATAATCTTAGTAAAGTAGTAACAACTATTGTAACATTTTCTACCGTTTAAATGACTTCATCTGACAAAAAACTTAATGAGTCGTAATTATTTTCTCATTTCAAACATCACTTTACTTTTTTACAGATGTAAGTAATGAGATGACCAACAACGAATATCGACGAATCATTGCCATGGAGAATTAGGTTGTTATAGTGACAAACTCCGATGAAAAACAGTTGAAGAAATGTAATGAAATGCAAGTGTTTTGTTTGAAAGAAAAAGTCTTCGGTTTTTATGTTTAAACAAAGCACAATTAAATGAAATTTTTTTCTGAAAGAAAATGTTTGGAGAAAACACACGCTACTGAGCGTTACCTTACTGTCACCAATGGATTGCACTTCCATGGGTATTGCATAGATCATTAAATGAATGCAAATTTGCATATTTCAATCGAATAAAATAATTTATTATGAAAAATAAATTAAAAATACAATATTTATGTTGGAAATAAGAAAATTAATTAGAAAGATCATTTTCTTAATTAAGTTACCGTAGCTACATAAACTAGACCTAAGTTAGTACAAACATCAATTTATAATATTTTATTTGATATCTAGGATGCATAATGCAAGCAAATGAAAAAATATTAGGTATGTCAAGACAATACTTTTTAAATTTTGTTTCTATTTTATCTACGATTTCACAAAGTTCATTTACTTTGGTATCTCTATCGAAAGTACCTGCTAAGTTTACAAAAATAAGAAAAACAAGATGTGTAATCGGGTAATAAATTCACAAACATTTTTTAGTAGCTTCAAAAAATAGTTTTAAAAAATCACGAAATAAATTAGTCATATCACAACTACAACTATTTAGAGTAATATCTTGTGTTTTTTAGTAATAAATTCACAAATAATATTCTAATACGGTTTAACATTTTCTAACATTAAATAAGTATAATTATACCTTGTTGATATATCAGTTTTTAATTTTCTAAGTAAGAAATTAGTTGTTTTACAAAATTTTTTATATTCTTGCTGTCGGATATTAGAAAAAGTAATAAAAGAATTACAATTCTACTCTTTCTTTTTATGTGACTAATTAGTTTCATTTCAAATTCCCAAATCTGCTGTCATTCATCCTAATCCAAGTTCGATTTTGTATGCCACAGGTCGTCGAGAGTTGCATCCTGCTATTTGAGAAACCAAAATAGAGAAATCAGACTTGTTTTCTATTGGGGGTTTTCTCACAGTATTTGTAAGGACCCAAATTTTAAATCCCGAATATCAAGGAAATTTTTTTGCGAAGTTTGACTAGTCAATTGTCGTATATAGAATGTAAATTTGTTGTATATGCCACGTGTAGCGACTTGGTCAAACTAATTAAAATTGGGATGACGAAATTGAGCTACGATTTTTTAATGTTACGTAAAAGATGATTTTACGAAATCAGTGGACACATAATCGTGTTGAAATTTTAAGTGAAACGACGGAAATCGAACAAAAATTGTAAACGTTACACGAAATAATATTATGTTTTAATAATATTATATTATTTAATATAATATAATATTATTAATTATAATATTATAATATTATATTAAGAGAAGAAGAAGATTTTCTTCTTCATTTTATCTCTCCTGACGCCGGACACCGAGAGAGAGAGGGAGAGACGTCGTTGGCAAACGATGTCCGTTCGACGAGATCGTGGTGTCGGAACGTCCGTCTCAGAAAGATAAAGAAGTCTGCTAAAGAAATTTCGAAGGTAAACCCGTATTTTATGAGAGATCTAAGAAAAACTGAGAGTTTGGAGTTTTCGTTCGGTTTTTCAAATCTAGGTTTTTCTCCCGAATATTGGTACGGTTAAGTCTGTCTTGTCGAGACGAGTATTTTGGTATAAATTTCGTCGAAGATTGATCGGTGTGGAGGCTGGAATCGGCGGCAGAACAGTCGCCGACACCGCGTTGACCGGTCAATCGGCGGCAGATTGATTGGTATAAATTATAGTTGATATAATTCTTTGTATGGATTGGTTGAGCTGTTATAAAGCTCAGATTGATTGTCACTTTCGGCGGGCGACGTTGACTTTAGATGATGAGACAATATTGGTGCATAAGTGTAACCCTCATACTATTTCCTATAATCTTATTCTGCGAGCCTGTTTTGGTGGGAGGAAGAATTTGGAATGCTACAAGAATTTATTTGTTATTGGCGGTGAATCCAATGATGTGATGGCAGATTTGGACTTATTTATTGTCCAAGATTTTTTTTCCAATGTTTTTCCTGATGATTTGTCAGGATTGCCGCCAGATTGTTAAATTGAATTTAGTATTGATCTTGTTCCTGAAGCAGCTCCAATTTCGATTCCTCCATATCGTATGGCTGCTGCTAAATTAAAAGAATTAAAAGTTCAATTAGAAGACTTATTGCTAAAAGGTTCTATTTGGGAGAATAGTTCTCATCAGGGTGCACCAGTACTTTTGTTAAGAAAAGTGATGGTTCCCTTTGCTTATGCATCGATTGTTGAAAGTTGAATCAAGCCACAATTAAGAATAAATATTCACTGCCAAGAATTGATGATCTTTTTGACCAATTGGGTGATTGTGAATGTTTTTCCAAAATTGATTTAAGAAGATGATATTTTTAAAACAGTCGTCAGAATTCGCTATGGCCACTTTGAATTCACGGTCTTACCATTTGGGTTGACCAATTTACCTGCAATATTTATAAATTTAATGAATTAGGTGCTTCGGCCATACCTTGATAAATTTATTGTGGTTTTCATCGATGATATTTTAATTTATTCAAAGTCGCAGAAAGAACACATGAGACATTTGGAAATCGTGTTAGAAACCTTGCGTGAGCATCAATTATACGCCAAAATATCCAAGTGTGAATTTTGGAAAAATGAAGTTAAATTCTTGAGACATATCATTTCTCGTGATGAGATATCTGTGAATCCCGAAAAAAATTGAGGCAGTGGTAGGACCTAAGAACGTTTCGGAAGTTTGAAGTTTCCTTAGGTTGGCTGGCTACTATCGTCGGTTTGTGAAAAAAATTTCATCTATAGCTAGGCCATTAACTCAACTAACCAAGAATGAGGTGAAATTTATTTGGAGCAATGAATGTCAAATGACTTTTGATGAATTGAAAGAGCACTTGACTTCAGCTCCTATCCTTACAGTACTTAATGAAGTTTTACCATATAATGTATATAACGATGCATCATGAGTCGGTTTGGGATGCGTACTTATGCAACATGGTAGAGTTATTGCTTATGCCTCTCGACAATTAAAGGCTCATGAACAGAATTATCATG
This sequence comes from Begonia fuchsioides, assembly GCA_003255005.1. Classification (NCBI taxonomy): domain Eukaryota; kingdom Viridiplantae; phylum Streptophyta; class Magnoliopsida; order Cucurbitales; family Begoniaceae; genus Begonia; species Begonia fuchsioides. The sequence goes on from QAOC01044958.1 coordinate 77,811, forward strand.
TGCATGATTTGGAATTAGCCGCCATCGTTTTTGCTCTAAAAAAATTTGGCGGAGTTATTTGTATGGTGCTAAATTTGAAGTTTTTTTCAGACCATAAAAGTTTGAAATATTTATCTACTCAGCATGACTTAAATCTTCGTTAGAGACGTTAGATGAAATTTATCGGAGCTTATGATTTCTCTTTGGAGTATCATCCTGAGAAAGCAAATGTAGTAACCGATGCCCGTAGTCGATACCCTCGAGGTTCATTTTCGTGCCTTATTCTCGAGGAATAGAAGAGATGTTTAGCTCTGGAAGACTTTGAATTTCAGTTCCATGATTATGGACATTCAGCTAAGTTATTCAATGTTGTAGCTACTCCTAGTCTTCTGCAGCGTGTGAAATGAATGCAGAGATAAGATGACGAATTAACAAGAAAATTTGATTAAATACAAGCTGGTAGAATTTAGTGTTTGGTGTAGTGAACAAGATAATTGTTTATACTTCAAATGTTATATTGTAGTACCGAATAATTCTTATTTAAGACAGTTTATTCCTTCTGAGCACTAAAATGTCCAGATTTGCCATACATTATGGGTCTGAGTTTATCAAGATTTGAAGCGCCAGTATTGGTGGAATGGTATGAAACTGGATGTAACTGAGTTTGTTTCAATGTGTTTGACGTTTCAACATGTTAAGGCTGAACATCAGAAACCTGTTGGTTTATTGCAGCTTCTGTCTATTCCGGAGTGGAAGTGGGATATGATTGTCATAGATTTCGTGTCTGGACTTCCCAATACCCCTAAACAGCTTGATGCTATTTGGGTCATAGTTGATTGATTTACTAAGGTCTCTCATTTTATTCCAGTGAAAATAGACTTTTTAGCTTCTAAATTCAGTAGGCTATAGGTCGACAATATTGTTCGATTGCATGGAGTTCCTTATAGCATCGTGTCAGATCGAGATCCAAAATTTACTTCTAAATTTTAGGAATCATTCTGAAAGAGAATCAACCCGGGAGATTAAGTATGATATGATGAAAAAATACTCTCGTTTATTTACATCTTTTTATTAAGTTTGTATTGAATTTCGGGACGAAATTCTTTCAAGGGGGTTAAGATGTAAACCCGGAATTTTAAATCCCGAATATCAAGGAAAATTTTTCGCGAAGTTTGACTAGTCAATTGTCGTATACAGAATGTAAATTTGTTGTATATGCCACGTGTGACGACTTGGTCAAACTAATTAAAATTGGGATATCTCGGGACGAAATCGAGCTACGATTTTTTAATGTTACATAAAAAATGATTTTACGAAATCAGTGGACACATAATCATGTTGAAATTTTAAGTGAAACGACGGGAATCGAACGGAAATTGTAAACGTTACACGAAATAAATATTATGTTTTAATAATATAATATTATTTAATATAATATAATATTATTAATTATAATATTATAATATTATATTAAGAGAAGGAGAATATTTTCTTCTCCATTTTATCTCCCCTAACACCGGACACCGAGAGAGAGAGAGGGAGAGACGTCGTCGGCAAACGATGTCCGTTCAACGAGATCGTGGTGTCGGAATGTCCGTCTCAAAAGGATAAAGAAGTCTGCTAAAGCAATTTCGAAGGTAAACCCGTATTTTATGAGAGATCTAAGAAAAACCGAGAGTTTGGAGTTTTCGTTTCGGTTTTTCAAATCTAGGTTTTTCTCCCGAATATTGGTACGATTGAGTCCGTCTCGTCGAGACGAGTATTTTGGTATAAATTTCGTCGAAGATTGATCGGTGTGGAGGCCGGAATCGGCGCCAGAACAGTCGCCGGCGCCGGCGTTGACCGGTCAACGTCCAGCTGGATCAGTTCGATCCAAATCGGTCCGGCTGAATCGGTCAGCTCCAACCGGTCCGATTTCGGGGCCGTTTTGACCCGTTTTTTAGTCTTTTCGTTCGTTTTTCGTTTCTCTTCTCTTATGCAATGTAATTGAAATATTACAGAGGAGTTTAACGAAGTTGAACCGAGCCTGGAGCGCGAGAAAAAGGGAAAACACCATTAAACGAGGATTCCCTAATTCGACCTAATTTTTCAATGAATTAAAAGGTAAGGGTTTTTATATTACTACTAATTTTACATGTTTAATTGCATTTATATTATTATTATTATTATTGTAATTTATTGTTATTGAACATATATATATATGCATTGCACATTCATCATTGAACATTGTGCACAAATGGTTAATAGGGACGACTAAGTCTGCCCTTGGGTTTCGAATCCCTAAACCGGATCCGTGTCTGTATGGTTGTCACCACCTTAGTGTGGAGTCTCCGCTTTTTGGAGTTACACATCTTTTGCACTGCATCTCATTGTGCATTTACTTTATGATTGCCACCACCTTAGTGTGGAGTCTCCACTTTTTAGAGTTACACATTTATTATATTTTACCTTATTGTGCATTACATATTTACGGATTGTTCAAAATCCTGTTTAAATATGTTTTAACATGTTGTTATTTATTTATAATTTAATAATAAAAAATAAGACCCCTACTGAGAGTAGTCACTCACCCCTTTGGCTACAAATTTTATTTTCAAGATCATTCCCGGGCAAGGCCTAGTGAGACTTGTATTGAAGTTTAAATTCTCCAATTTGTATTTAGAAAATTCGAACGATGTATATTTTAAATTGTAAAATTTCCCGTACATTATTTTGATGTAAATATTTTGTTTATGTTATCCGACTATTTGGATTGAATGTTTGGGCTTGCTAAATTTTAAGACTTCCGCTGTTTGATTTAAATTGAATACCCGAGCCTAGGGCTTAGTGATCGGATTCCCTCGGGAATCGGGTCATTGGGCCCGGCGTTTGTCTAGGCCCTGTTTTGGGTTGTGACAGTATTCATTCGACTACTTTTATCTCCAATTTTTATCCCTTTTTTTTTTCTTAATATAATATCTACATTGCCGTGTCTATTATTTGCAAAAATCGTTTCACAGTATAAATGTCACATAACATTGATATCTCCAAAAAGAATAATAGTAGCGTCTTGTTTTTTTACCTTAACAACAAGCTCGGAATTTTGGGAGAGTTCACACGTTTGGATGTGACTCAATGCTTGCTAAACCGAACAATTTTACAAGTTGCTAGTAAATGCATGGAGGCAGATATCTCTGACAGTTTAGTGCAATATCTCACTCTTGGAATCAAGGTAAGAATGGCTCTAAGATCTTCTATATCAATGCGCTACAGTTTAGAGATGTACTTCTACTTGTAACATTATGCTTTATGGTTGCCTGGGACCTGATAACTACTCTGTATATTTAGGCAACTATGTGGTGTGAAAAGCATCTACAAATGACCATCATGTCAACTCAGGAGTCTGAGAAGAGGAACATTCTAACCACTTTTTCCAGGTAACTGGTACTTGAGTCTTACGCTCTTGCTTCAACATTATTGTTGCCGCGATGAATCGCCCAAAACGTTCAGTCAAAGCTAGCATACGAGTGATGCATCTTATTTCCTTATTTACTTTGAAAAATTTTAAATAATTTATGATTATAACAATTCTTTGTAACAATATTTAATAATATGTTTTGGCTGCTGTAAATCTTGTTGAGAGTTTCATTTTGGAACAGTTGATGTTGATTAAATATGTGATAGCGGAGATCAAGGTACTGGTGCTGAACTCAACTTCATTTGTAGATTATTTATGACAGAATTGGAATTACTTTGCTTTCTAAAATCAGATTGGCCTTTTAAAAATATTGAAAATTTCCTCCACCGTCCCTTTTCTTTCTTTGTTCATGCTCAACCTCTTATTTCTGTCGTCCAACAGCTGGGCTATGTATCTGTGCTTTCCTGGTACTGGGATTTCCAGACTGTGAAATATAATGTCATGCAGATTGAAAGTGAATGATGTTTTCAGTTAGTTGATGCGAGAGAGTTGCAAAGAATTGTAATTTGTTTACTTTTTTTAAACATAGGGGTGATGCCTGCAAGGTATAGATTTGGACTATGCCGACAATATTCATCCACAATCCACACTGTCTGAAGTAACGACATTACTTATTTTATGCAGAAGATTCAATTATTTGGTGCAGAATTACTCAAAGCTATTCAAAGGATCATTGAAGCTGTTACTAAGCTTTGTGGAGTATATTTTGAAACTCTAAATCTCGAATCTGGTGGTGATGAACCTCAGAGCCATGGAGGAATTATGGTCTGTGAAGAGCCTCACAATACCTATCATGTTGTCAATATTTCCAAACATACTACAGAAAGATTGTGTGAATTGGGCGTTATTGCAGCTAATGGTGGTGGGAGCTTGTTTGCCGTTCTCAACATCTCATGGAAAGGAGTTGTTACCTTGCTTCAATGTTGAACAAATGAGCTAGAAAAGAACATAAATGTGACACATAATTTGCTAACATTAGTTTCGCTGGTAATAGAGCCTTTGAGATGTGCTGCTGAAGCTTGGTCTTCTCCATTGAAGGAAACTGTTTCCGTAACTGAAGCAAGGCGTACATTTGTTCCTGTAAAGTTTTACTCGTCTCATTTATAAGGATATTATTCTCTGCGTCCTGAAAGTTTACACTCTTAAATTTTCAATGAGCGACAGGCTTGTCTCAGAATTGCAACGGAAGTGATGACTGAACTTTTGGAAGAAACTTCTTTGGATTTACTGATGGCTTTGCTGAATTCCAGTGATGTACAGCAGGATCTGAAGGTTGATATTCTTGACACACTGTTTACTTATGAGAGTTGCTTAAATTCTACAAATGGTAATACAGCCTATAGGAAGATTTTTCTGAGTGATATTTTTAATACAAAATGTGAAACTGTGGATGGAGCCAGAGTATCCCTTCTTTGGCGAGTTTCACGTTTTCTTAATTTCTTGCGATATTCTCTCGAACATTGATGAAAACATGACAATCCTGATTACCAAGAAGATTCAATGGTTCCTGGACGTAGTGGTTGATGAAAATGTATACACTTCCATCCTTAGCCAGCGAATTCCTGTGTTGAATGGTTCTGGAAAAAGCGGTGAGTTGGTTTGGCGAACTCCTTTTTGTTCTATTTTATGTGACTGAAAGCATTCACGATTGTGGTGCCCTAAACTCTCGCTTGGGAGCAACTGAAAGCATTCCTGCTTGAAAATTTCTTTCATCCGCATTTTCTCTGCTGGGAGATTATTATGGACCTTTGGTGCTTCATACTTCGTCACTCAGATATTTCTTTGTCAAATAACGTCATTGATTACCTGTATTCTTTCATGAAGTTATTTTCATCTTCAAAGATTGTTCTTGCTCCTGATCAGCTTTGAGAAAGGTGGCAAGATCTATAGTCATGCTTCTAAGTTATGGAGCAAAACCGTTGGTAAAGGAGTTCTTTGCAATCCATCTTGCTGAGGAAAAAACACAAAATTCGTCACCTATATGTGCTGCTCTATTCCTGGAAGGTTTTCCATTTAATTTGCTATCAAATAAGTTGAAAGCAAGTGTTACTGAACAAATTCTCGACGAATATTTTGGCTTTATTGAGAAATTTCATGATTCTTCTACCTTGGTAGTTGATGGATCACATATTTCTGGATTTCCCATTTTTGCTCTTTCTGTCCTTTTGCATTCACTGTAAGCTTAAGATTCTAGTCTATGAAAAAGTCTTATTCTTCTGCTTCGTTGTAAACATTAACCATTTAGTTTTGAGTGCTTCAAGAAATTACTTCCTGCCTTAAAGATGTGCGGGCCTTCTTGGGTAGTCATTCCAATTCACTTCTTTACTTTTTGATTGAGTTGTACATGTCTTGTAGGAAATTAGGCGTATCTGATGCAAATGCAAGGACCCTGAAGTTCATTCTTGTTCTCATTTGCAACTACAAAAGCTCAGCAAACCAAGAAGTAAAGGATAGATGTTGTAAGCTTTTGAGCGAAACACCGGTGATTGTCTCGCACATGGACCACCTAGATTCATTACATGAGAGGGAAAACGTAATTCTGGAGCTCAAAATGCTTTTGTCTCCGGGAATACCTCATCTGACAGTTGTTTGAAGCAGGCTTGGCTGTTTTTATGGCAGGGCTTTCTCACATGAAGTTGGTAGAGTCTGATGATGATGCTAAATTTTCTGCTGTGTGGGAGTTGTATCATATGTTATTGGCAGAGAGGAACTGAATACTTGTTCATTTGGCCCTGACAGCTTTTGGGTATTTTGCTGCTCGATCATCTTGCAATGAGCTATGGCGATTTGTGCCACAAAACGCAGCTCTTTCCTATAATCTAGAAAGTTGAAACGAATTAAATGATGGCTTCATGGCTGAATTCAAAGTCTTTCAAGAAAAAGAAATGACTTTTCTTTTAGTTGCCCCAAGCCCTGAACAGCTAGAGCAGCATGGAAGAGAAGGGACAATTTTGAAAGAAATGCTTAGGAAGATTTCAAGCTCGTGTGAAGAGTCTAGGAAACGGAAAGAAATTGAAATTGATGGCGAAACACAGTCCAACCAGAAAAGAAAGCTACCGGATGATATTACCAAGGAATGAAATTAGTGCAAAGTAATTTGAAGGTTATAAGTGATGGTTCGGATGATATTAGCCAAGGAATGAAATTAGTGCAAAATAATTTGAAAGTTCTAAGTGATGAATTTTCCCCGTGGCAGCACAATCCTCTCTACTCTGCAGAAACCCGTAAAAAGTTATTCACCCATTTTTCTCGGTGGGAAAAAGAAATTGTGTTATGGAAATAAATTCAATAGATTTTTTCGTATGGAAATAATATTTCAAGAAAAGAATTTCGTAATTTTTTTTAATATTATTTTTCAAATTATCAAGTTGGTTAATTTAAGTTAATTTTTTAAAATAAATTAAGTTTTCCTATTTTAGATATTACTTAAATTTAAATAAGTAATTATGTAGCCTATTTAACATGCATCGGTCATAAGGGAAGAAGCATCTATCAATCAATTAAGTTTATTAGTTATTATTTTCTTATCTTTTCATTCTATTTGTTTCTCTATGACAGGACGATAGGTTGTTACTCGTTCTGGGGATAAACTTCTTAATTTTGATCATAACAATTTGGTATCAAAGTCAAACTCTTCATCAGAAGTCGATTCCAATCCACCAGAATCATCAATTATGGGCACAAATTCTTCAGCTATGCTTCCGTTTATGCAGTGTATGCTACAATTATTGGAAGCACAACGAGAAGATGTCAAAGAAAGTCTAACACACGCAAAGGCAAACCACGAAATTTTGATAGCACATCTGCGCGAGCGTGATCTGCGCGTACCAAGCAAAGGCGCAACGTTGCCGGCCGATTTTTCAGGGCCACCACGCTCCCCACTGTTGCACATCCAGCCAACCACACATGTTGCCGTGTTCGCAATGCTTCCGACCACGCTGGTTGATTCCGCTTTTACACCACAACAGACCGCACTAGGCGAAACGTCTGCGCACGGCCTTTCGGGCGTATTTTCCTCCGCGCTCACAAGCACCGCGTTCACACCGCCGCCGCCCACGCTGCATGGTCATGCACCATTTTTTGCGTTCCCGCCAATCGACCACGGGGGGTCCATACACTCGTGGACATGTTTGCAAACGCCTGTTTTCCATTTTTTGCGATGAGGATACGAATCACGGTCCTGAGCACGAGGAAGATTCACTCAATGATGAGTTCATAGAACTGACTATGTCGCTCAATGTCATATGGGGTTCCACCAAAGCATCTACTCTGACATTACCTGCCACATTTACATCATAGATTGTGTGCAACCTTACTGACACGGGTAGCACTCATAATTTCCTTAGTGTTTACGTCGCTTCTCGATTGGGACTTCAGCCAGAGCTGTATACCAACTTATCGCTCATGCTACGCTAGGGCATTATTTATTCCAGCATGTCGCTATATTCATCCCCAGTCTTCTTAGTCCGTAAACAGGATTACTCATGGAGTTTTTGCGTTGCCTATTGGGAACTTAACGCCCGAACGATCAAAGACAAGTTTCCTATTTCAGTAGTTGACGAGTTACTGGACGAACTACATGGGGCAACTATTTTCACCAAGTTAGACCTTCGATCAGGCTATCACCAGGTTCGGATGGATCCGGCTGCTATCGAGAAAACAACATTTCGCACTCATCATGGTCACTTCAAGTTTCTTGTTATGCTGTTCAGCCTATCCAACGCCCCATCTACCTTTAAGGCCCTTATGAATGAGGTTTTTGCGGCTCATCTACGACGTTTCATTTCGGTTTTCTTTGATGACATCCTAATATACAGTTAGAATTGCGATGGTTCTTAAAAAGACCAAATGCGCCTTCACCAACCCACATGTAGCATACTTGGGCCACCTAGTGTCTGCAGCCGGCATCTTTGTCGACCTTCCCAAGATCCACAGTGATTCATCTTGACCCATGCTAGCGTCAGTTACAGCCATGCGGGGTTTCTCGGCTTATCTGGTTACTATCGCAAGTTCATCTGCAATTATGGTATTACAGCTAGCCCATTGACCGCATTGCTCCGTCGCGGCAACTTTACATGGTCCGATGTGGCCCAACATGCGTCTGAGACCCTTAAGGAAGCCCTCTCTCATGCACTGATTTTACGCTTGTTTGACTTTGCCATCGCATTTATTGTGGAGTGTGATGCATTTGGCTCTGGTATTGGCATTGTTCTCCAACAGGAAGGTCACTCAATGGTTTATTTCAGTCGCACTCTCGCAACTCACCATCTTAAGCTAGCCGCCTATGAGCGTGAACTTATTGGCTTAGCTTAGGTCATCCGTCATTGGCGGCCATATCTATAGGGAAGGAAGTTCACCATTCGTACAGACCATTAAAGCTTAAAGTTCTTCATCGAGCAGAAAATATCCTCCTCGCCTCAGCAACACTGGATTATTAAACTCCTGGGTTATGATTTTTTGGTGAAATATCGCCCGGGTCGATTGAACACAATTGTAGATGCCCTTTCACGTCGCAACGAAGGTCCACCCCAGCTCATGGCTATCTTCCGACCACAGTCATCCATTCTCCAAGATATCCGACGTGACCTCGGCCTCTTCTGAAGCAACAACACTCTTGATACAATGGGTGTTTGTCGACGAACTATCACCAGCTTGGACGTTTTCTAATGACCTCCTCTACTACAAGCATTAGTTATACATATGACCCGACTCCCCTCTTGCGCAAATTATTTTAGGCGATATTCATGATTCGCGCCATTAGGAACTCCAGAAGACCCTTGTTTGCATTCGTGCTAACTTTTATTGGCTTCGCCTCCGCTACTCGGTTGCGGCTTATATTTCAAAGTGTGTGGTTTGTCAGCGCCAGATAACTGTCGTCTTCACAATGTTTTTCACATCAGTTTGTTGAAACCATTTAAGGGCGACATTCCTTCATCAACATCGTCCTTAACTCCACTTAGCGATGGTCGTACTATTCTAGAATCATCTTTGATACTGTGGACAAGACTCAACAGAGGCAAGTGAGAGTTATTAGTACAGTGGACTGACCTAAGTCCAGCAGAAGCCACCTAAGAAGAGCTTCATGTTTTTCGCGAGGAGTTTTCTTCATTTGAGCTTGAGGACAAGCTATTTTCACGCAGGGGAGTAATGTTATGGAAATAAATCCAATGGACTCCTTCGTAGGGAAACAATATTCCAGGAAAAAAATTTAGTATATTATTTTCTTAATTATCAAGTTCGTTAATTTAGGTTAATTTTCTAAAATAAATTAGGTTTTCCAATTTTGAATATTGACTAAAGTAAATTAGGTTATTATATAACCTATATAATAAGCATCAGTCATAACGAAAGGAGCACCTATAAATCAATCAAGTTTATTAGTTGTTCTTTTCTTCTATTTTCCTTCTCTTTGTTTCCCTATGACAGGACGATGAGTTGTTACTCGTTCCAGGAATAAACTCTTTGATTCTTATCCTAACAAATTGCTTGTTTGGTCACCGTTGTTGATGATGATTAAAACTGCAGGTATTAATGATTTGCTCGTATATTTTGATTCACATACTTTAGGATGTCTACTATCTGAATTAGATTTAAAGTGATTTGGTGAACTAGAAATTAACCAACAAAAAGAAAACCACCCTAAACCTTGTGGGCCAGGCCTGATGTGCAACCGAAAGGTTAGAACGACGCGGATCAAGTGTTGGTCCACTTAGCATAGAAAGATGTATGATTGAAGGTCAAGGCCGCGCTATCAAGAAGATAGACGGAGTTTGACGAGCAAGACGCACTCGTGTGTCCGGAAAAGTGCTGTCTCGGCCAACAAGTGCGCGCAAACGGGAAGGAAAAGAGAGAAGGGAAAATACCGCTCGGGAAGGAGGCGGACGTGGCTCGAAAGGTTGACGGCGGTGGACGGCGAGGCAACTTAGGCACTCGGGCGACGGAGTGGCTGAGCTCGGTAGACGCTCGGGAAGGAGGCGGGCGTGGCTCTAAAGGTTGACGGAGGTGGACGGCGAGGCAACTTAGACACTCGGGCGGCAGAGTGGCTAAGCTTGGTAGACCTCGAGGGTGACGGAGATGTGACACACCGTGCGCTCGACGAGGGGTGACGCTCCTTGGCCGGATGTGACTCACCAGAGAAGAAGGGTCGGAGGATGGCTATCAAGCAAGGCACAATGCTCTCTTATTTGATAAACTTCACTGAAGAAAACACAAGGGGGAGGGGCACTTATATAGAGTGCCGGAAGGGTCCTTTAAGGAAAGCCGAAGGCCCATCGGGGTGGTTCCCTACAAGGAAGGCGTCTGGCCCCTTAAGGTTTCTTTCCTTATTCTAAGACTTAGATAAACTCGGAAAAATAGAGAGAAAGGCCGATGGGCCTATCGAGTGGGCTGGGCAGCCTCAGACGTGTCCTCTGTTGCGATCGTGGGCCGGCCGGGTGTTGTGTTCTCAGTTGTGATCGTGGGCCGGCTGGGTGCCGTGTCCTCGGTTGCGATCGTGGGCCTGCTGGGCGTTGTGTCCTCGGTTGTGATCGTGGGCCTGCGTGACGCTGTCTTGTGCGCGCGCAATGTTGCTGGGGTGCGCGCGGTTGCTGACGAGTTGCTAAGTTGAGCGCGCGCGGGTGACGCTGCGGGCGTGCTGCTAAGTGGTGTGCGCGCGGGCGACGCTGCTGTCGTGAAGATAAGTCCTGCGCGCTCAGGCGACGCTGCTGTCCTGTGGCTAAGTCGTGCGCACTCGGGCGACGTTGATCTCGCTGTTGTAGCCAAACTGAACGTGCGCGCGGAGCATACTGTGCGTGCAAGGCTGAACGCGGTTAGGCGCGCTGTCTCAATAGTTGGCGCGCGCGCTGGGCGCGTTGTCTCGATGTAAGGAGCGCGTGCTGTCTCGATAGTGTGGGCGAGCTCTGTCTCGATAGTGTGAGCGCGGGCTGGGCGTGCTGTCTTGATGTTGGGGGCGCGCGCTGGGCGCGCTGTCTCGGTAGCGAGGGCACGCGCAGGCCGAGCTGTTAGTGTCCAGCGTGCGCGCGTGCCATGGTCCTCGTGCTCCCACTCGAACAAGTCTCTTGGCTGCCTTATATCTTTGTCCGAGGGCTTCTCAAAGTCTAAGTTATCTGCGAAAATAGCAATTAAGTTAGATAAAACTTGGCGGTCGGGATGGTGCGTCTTGGGGTCCGAGATGGTGGTCAGCCGTTGTGCAATGGTGCTCGGCCATTGCACATCAAGGCCAATCAATGCTACAGAATCTTTTAAAAACTTTGGTTTCCTTTTCAGTCAAGAACTTAGGATTCAAAAACCATGTAAACAAACCGTGGCTCCAAACATTGACCCAAATCTGACTAGAATCCAATCAACCCGGCTAAAACTCCTTTAAAACTCAAAACCAACCAAAACACGGCCCAAACCTTAAACCAGACGAAAACTAATCCCAAAAATTAACATCTAGACCAAATATTTTGAGTTCATAATTTTTTTAATATTTTTTTGTAAAATCCAGAATTGAACTGTGCAAGCTGGTCCTGCCTAGAAGTGGCATTTGAGCCGGCTCGAGCAAGCCGAGCCCAAAATCGTCCGACTCGTCAAGCCTGTCGATCTTTTTGAGCCGAGTTTGCGAGCCTATTCGAGCCGAGCCTGCAATGGTTTTAAGAAAAGTTGTTCAAAAGTCCATCGTCAATGTCGTTACAACTACACAACTCTGTGTTTATGGGCAGGTTCTCAAAACCGATCGGCGGCGACTTTGAAAAAGCACCGAGACACTTGGAAATAAAACTCAATTATCTTTCGGAAAAAGCACCGAGACACTTGAAAAAGCATCGAGAAACATATTCTGTTCTTCGTAAAAACGTTGCATAGTTGAACCAATGAAATATTTAAAACATATAATTTGACTGGACCAGTTAGGTAGAGCAATGCAAACCACATAGAACACTATATACAATGTACATGAGTCCCCACAAGGTCAAAATACGCTCGAGCAGTCACACTCACTTGCCACAAATGCCCTTCAACAACTATCATGACATGAATGTGGTTGAGGCATCGACACTTACGTGATGATATGAGCCTAAATCTCAGAACATGACCCTTTTATATTTGTTGCCCATGAAAATGAGTAGGCTTCACTATGGAACACACTACTCATGAACCTGGCAACTTTTGGCAAGGCCTTCAAAGCACAGAGTCAACTGGTAAAACGAATAACATTGCAGAATGAAGAATATATTCTCGATGAACGAGAAAGCATGAAGATGGTAAAAAATAAACCTAGTCTAATATAAAAATGGAAATTTTAAATTGGTTACAGAAAATGAAGGAAAGGAGTGCCAGCCTATTAGAATTTTGCAGGAAGAAAAGTTCAAATTTTCCAGATGACAGAGTCGCCTCGTATAGCAAAATAGAAAAAAATCAACAAAAAACAGGTGTAGAAAGACGATGACTAAAGAGAAGAAGCTGAACCCAAAATAGTAATCGAGAATTCAGAGCAACATCCAAAAATTCAAGAAACGACTGAAGAAAACAAAGAAGAAGATTTGCAAGAAGAATACGCCGTGATGAACAAGGAAATTTTGGCAGCAGTGGAAGAAGTTTTTCTCACGTACATAACAAAATTTTGATGATAATTTAAGCTTTTTGGGCAAATGGCATTTCAAGGCAGCTTTGATGATTTTATCGAGGGAAATTTCATTAGTTTTTAGTTGTTAAAGAAGGGAACAGAAATAAAATAAGGATGGTGATGAGGGATTTAGGATTGGACAATCAATTGAGTATCTCGTATACTCTATTCAGCGTTCGGCACAACTTGTTTCTTGTCATTTATTTACTCTATTTTCTTTTTTTTTTCAATGATTTGTAATCGTTAGACGCTGTTTCGCTTATTTGCTATTCAAATACAATCTTTGGTTCTTGTCCAATATTTGGGTTGTATCAAATGCTAAGGATGTTAACAAGTACATAAATGACTCGAATCTTATTTGGCCCCAATGAAAAGAAAAATAAAGTTAAAAATATTAAGATTTTAGCAAATCTTCTTTCTACCCAGTAGGAATATTTTATCTTGTTTCTCTTATCATTTTAGTATGTCACCGTAATCATTAAACCAGCTCTCACTCCGATAATCATCCCATACGAACAAGAATTATCGTGCAATTCAGCATAGACCCACCTTTGGGGCTGCATGTCCTCGATTCAAATCTGATTAGTCATGTCTTATTCCTAAGTTGATTTATTTTAGGTTTCTATATAGTCGTAGATGTTGATCGGTTCCTCCAAACATCGACACTCGCACCATATTTTTCTTAATTCGAACTTCCTGAAAGTTGTTAGTGTCAACCAAACACCTCCAATATCCGACATATATCATTTGAAATGTTTCTAACCCTTAACTTGTATGTTTAAAATCTCAATGGAGAGCAATCCTAAAATCAAAATTTATATTCCATAAATTCCTTAACTATACACAACCATAATTATAGATTTACAAGGTTAAGGTTTTCGAGTATTACATGTAGAAGCAAATGTTGTTGTTGTTGTTGTTGTTGTTTGACCTAATTAGAATCTCACATCGGGAAGAATTGTTTTTGGGGGAGGGGGTAAACACTATGAATTAACCTCTTCTCCCTCCATTCTTCTCATCTCATTCCAAAATTACTTATATCTCTTTGGTAATTTTGGTCTTACTCCTTCTCTCTTTGTAATATTTCATTGTGAAATATATTTTGTAGTGTCCGAGGACATAGGCATATTTGGCCGAACCTCGTTAAATTTTAGTGTTTCTTTTATTGTTTTATTTAATAGCCGTTTGTTATTTTGTCGGGTATAGTTATTGTTATTTATTGTACAATTAAATTACTAGGATAATTCTGGCTAGATAAGATTTGGTTCTTAAGTGGTCCATTGTGACCCACCTCTCTTACTTTTGGTGTTATATAGTGTGATTTTTAGTACAATAGCTTACACGCTATTTGAAATTGCTCGAGCTTCCGCAACAATTGGTATCAGAGCCTAAGTTTTGTAGTATGCTCTGTGGTTGCAGCTTTGTCTGAACTTCCACATCAGAAACAATTCTTTAGGATTCTCGGCTATTAAATAAATTGTTATTTGGTGCAGAAAGGGCAGACTCATCAGAAATGAAGTCTTCTACTTCCTCAATACTATCAAGAAATGTATTGTCGAATGCGAGATTTGCTGTGGAGATTTTTTATGACACATGTCATTTTGGCATGTGGCAAAGTGAAGTTCTAGCTGCTTTATTTCAACAAGGTCTAGACGTTGCCATTTAAGAAAAGAAACCAGAAGATGTTGAGCAAAGAGATTAGATGACGCTAAATCGATTAGCGTGTGGTACAATTCAATCGTGTTTATCAAGGGAGCAGAAATATGCATTCTCAAAGAAAATTTTTGCAAATAAATTATGGATAGCACTTGAAGAAAAGCAGTCAGAATAAACTCCACATGAAGAAAAGACTGTTTCGCTTCAATTATGTTCCAGGTACACCACACTGAACGATCACATCACGAGTTTCAATCAGTTAGTCACTGATTTGATGAATATGGATGAGACGTTCAAAGATGAAGATTTAGCTTTGATGTTGTTGGGATCCCTTCCCGAGGAGTTTGAGTTTCTTGAAACGACTCTACTTCATGGGAAGGTTGAGGTAACTCTCAGTGAAGTGTGTGTTGTCTTGTACAGTTACGAACTGCGAAGGAAAGATAAAAAGGAAGCACAAGTGGAGCTACAGAAGCTCTAGTTGTGAGAGGACGTCTGCAAAGTCAGATCAAAAGGAAGAAAGCGAGATCAAAATAGAGTCTCAAAATGGGTAAAGATGAATGTGGCTTTTGTCACGAAAAAGGACATTAGAAGAAAGATTGCCCAAAATTGAAGAATAGAGGAAAATCTGACAAAGGAAAAACTATTGCAGATTCAAATGTTGCTGAATGCAAAAGTGATGCGGAATCAGATTATTCTCTAAGTGTTTCACGTTCAACATCACATACAGATGAGTGAATTTTAGATTCTGGTTGCACCTATCACATGTGTCCCATTCGAGAATGGTTTTTTGAATTTCAAGAAATCGATGGAGGAATTGTTTACATGGGCAATGATAATCTATGTAAAACAATTGGGATAGGTTCAATCAAGCTGAGGAATCATGATGGATCCACCAGAATTTTGCGGGATGTGCGGTATGTGCCAATGCTAAAGAAGAATCTCATCTCATTGGGGGCTCTATAATCTAAGGACCTAGTTGTGTTGATGCGAGATGGATTTCTTAAAGCAACTTCAGGAGTACTAGTGATGTTGAAAGGCTTGAGGAAGAACAATCTGTATTACTATCAAGGTAGTACAGTTGTTGGGGCAGTCGCAGGAGCAACTTCAAGTCCCAAGAAGGATGCAAAGGCAACAAAACTATGACATATGCGATTGGGATATGTTGGCGAGAAATCCTTACAAATGCTTGCCAAGCAAGGATTGCTGAAAGGTGCGAAGACTTGCAAATTAGAATTTTGCGAGCATTGTGTTCTTGGAAAACAACGAAGAGTAAAGTTTGGTACTACAATCCATAATACCAAGGGCATTCTGGATTATGTACACTCAGACGTATGGGGTCCAGCTAAGACTCCGTCTTTCGGAGGGAGACATTATTTTGTCACTTTCGTTGATGATTTTTCCAGAAGAGTTTGGGTGTTCACTATGAAGAACAAAGATGATGTGTTTGGAGTTTTCCTTAAATGGAAAACTGAAATAGAAAACCAGACATGAAGGAAAATAAAGGTTCTCCGATCAGACAATGGTGGAGAATACAAGAGCGATTCATTCTTGAAGGTATGCCAAGATTTTGGCATAATTCGGCACTTCACCGTTAGAGGAACACCGCAACATAATGGCAGAGCGTATGAACATGACACTTGTGGAGAAAGTTCGTTATATGTTGTCTAATGCTGGATTAGACAGGAAGTTTTGGGCTGAGGCTATAACATACGCTCAACATCTAGTCAATCGTTTACCATCATCTGCTATAGATGGCAAGACTCCATTGAAAGTATGGTCCGGAACACCTGTTACTGATTATGACACTTTACGTGTTTTTAGTTCTACTGCATATTATCATGTGAATGAATCAAAGTTGGATCCAAGAGCAAAGAAGGCTCTGTTTATGAGCTTCAATGCTGGAGTTAAGGGATACCGTTTATGGTGTCTAGAGAGCAAGAAGACGATAATCAGTAGAGATGTTACCTTTGATGAAACTGCCTTGTTGAATAAGGTAAATCTAAAAGAGGTTGAGAGTACTTCGCAGCAGGTGGAGTATACTACGAAGCAGGTGGAGTTTAAACAGACAGTGGTGAATCCAGCAAGTAACACCACTCATGACTCACCGATGGCAGAAAGAGAGTCAAATGAGGAAGAAGTTCCTACCAAATAACTTCTACATCAATCGGAGCCAATTGCCATTAGAAGAACAAGGCAAGAGATTCAAAAACCTGCTCACTTTACTAACATGGTGGCTTATGCACTTTCGGTTACTGATAATGTTCAATCCACCTACCCAGAAGCCATTCGAAGTTCAGAAAATGGTAAATGAGCAGGTGCAATGGAAGAAGAAATGCAATCTCTTGAAAGAACGAGACATGGAAGTTGGCGTCACTACCAAAGGGGAAGAAGGCAATTGAATGCAAATGGATATTTGCAAAGAAAGAAGGATTTCCTAACAAAGATGATATCCGCTACAAGGCAAGGTTGGTGGCTAAAGGCTACGCTCAGAGGGAAGGAATTAATTATAATGAGGTTTTTCTCCCGTGATGAAACATTCCCTAATTAGAATTTTGTTAGCCTTGGTAGCACAGTTGAATTTGGAGCTAGCTCAACCTGATGTGAAGACCGCGTTCCTACACGGTGATTTGAAGAAGGAAATCTATATGACTCACCCAAAAGGATACAAGATTGATGGAAAAAAAGAATGGGTTTGCAAATTGAACAAATCATTGTACGGACTGAAACAATCCCCGAGACAGTGGTACAAATGATTTGACCAGTTTATGAAGGTGTATGACCGATTTTTAACCTAAGTGGGGGTGAGGGGTGAATTAGGTTAATAGCAATTTTTCGTAAGTTAAATTTCTTAAGTACAAAACTAAAAGGATTGTTTATCAAATTCAGTTTATTCAAGCACAATCAACAAAGTAAGAGTTGAAAGAGAGAATTTGACACTGATATGTTTTCGCGGTTTGACCAACAAATGCCTACGTCCGCGCTTCAAGGTTGCTCCTTGAAGATCCTTCACTTGATTGAGCTTTCGGGTGTCAATCTAACCTTTACAACTTGACTCTTCTTTCTTAGAGGCGTCACCCCTTTTACAAGTTCACTCAATTCTATCGTTATAAGGATTTACGGTTTCTAAACCGACTCTCAATCACAAGATGAATAATCAAAAGTGAATACAAGAGATGAGAGAGTAAAATGACTTGAGAATAATTTTGGCAGCGTTTCGTCGTGTTTTTCTCTCAAGAAAATTGATACTTTAACGGGCTTCTCTTCAACTATTTATACAGCTCAGGCTCGGGCGATCGACAAAAGTACGAGAGCGGTCAACCGCAATATAGCCGTTTAGACTCATTAGAAAATAGCCGTTGGAGCTTTAACTCTGTAGTAGATCCTGAGCGGTCGACATAATTGTGGAGTGGTCGACATAGGTATAGTTGATTAGTCCTTGAAGGTGCTGCGGTCGACAAGAGGTTTGTTTCTGGAACTTCAGCGGTCGACACAAGTAATTAGCGGTCGACATAAGTTTCGTCTTTGGAGCTTCACATCGGTCGACATAGGTCTTGCACGGTCGAACGAGTCACGGCGGGCTACTCGTTTTGACCCGTTGGTAAATGAATTACCCAAATTGTCTGAGTCACTTAAAGAATGGTCAGCGTTGTCTGGAGCCCTTGGCACGATATCAGTTAGGGCTTCTGAAGCCCGTGTGGGTTCACCTTAGTGGTCGAGGGATGGTAGATCTGGTAACAAGTGCCTGAATTCGAATCCTGCGCTGTCCTAGTGTGGAAGTTGTTACCCACAATGTTGGGGTAGCTCCTTGGGGCATCAGGAAGAAGGCATCTCATCCCTGGGCTGCTGAGTTACCGTAACTTACCCCCTCACAGTCTATCGGGCCGGGGTGTGGGGACCTCGAGGCGGAGGATTCCGCCTTTTAGTAACAAGTTAGGGCTTATGAAATTCAAGGGTAAAATTGTCTTTTGGTAGTTCAACCTCAATTGTATTCTTCGCCGATGACTATAATATGAGACTGCTTGACCAAACTTACTTACGCATTCATCCCGACAATTGGCGCAGTCAATCTCATGTTTCATCGGCCATTTTGTGGGTGAGTGGTGTTCCATACGAACCCGTTGTTAGAAATGAGAGTCTGACTGAAATTGAAAGTAATTTGTTTTCCTTTCGGTGGCAACATTACAAGGGTGATCTGCCGTGCCTAGTCTGAATTCATGTCTTTTGTTCTCAGGCGGATGTGGAAGAGGAACTGGAATGGATATCCAACAAAGACGTTTTCCCTTCTGTTGACACATTCTTCGACAATGTCGCGGAGCTCGGCACGCCAGTGTCGGTGCTTGAGAGCACCTCCAGGAGCAGCAGCAATAAGAAAAAGAAAAGCCCCTCCAGCGTCATGTTGATGAGCTACTCAGACAACTTCAAGGTCCCCTACAAAGCCCGCAGCAAAATTCTGCAGAGGCGTCGGCAGGAGATTGCATGCCAGAGGTTGTGGACTAATCATGCAACCAAGAATGGAGCAGCAGCGCAGAGAGACGATGGCAGTTGGAGAAAGTGTCAACACTGCGCAGCCCAAAAAACTCCACAATGGCTGGCCGGCCCTCTCGAGCCAAAAACTTCTGCAACGCCTGCAGGGTGAGGTTCAAGTCAGGTCGCCTAGTGTCAGAGTATAGGCCGGCGAGTAGTCCCAGTTTCTCGTCCGAGTTGCACTCCAATTCGCACAGGAAGGTAATGGAGATGAGGAGGAGGAAGGAGAAGATGAATTGGGTAGATAAAGATAGGTGTTTTCTCCATATCACTTTGATTAGCATTGCTATTGAGCTAGGCAGGCGTTTGTTAGAATTCTGATCAGGACTACGTTTTAGACAAACTGCTTTCTCTAATGAAAATCATTGGTCCAATTTTGACACTACTGCGCTTTGGTCCAATTTTGACAGAAAGAACGGTTTGGTTTGGGAACCACATGAAGATTTAGGACTTCATTTGTTGTTACTAAACAAATACTTGTAATGATGAAACTTGAAATCTTTCTGATAGCTGTAGTAGTAAAGCTTCTTAGATTGTACATGAGCTCTGTTAAGTGAACAGTTCAGGCAAAGTTACGGTTCAGTTCCTCCTAGTTTCTCAAATTTTCTCAAGACTATCTGCTAATTAAGCTTCTTTTGATCAAGATTTTTGAATCAAACAAGCAGCTGATTCTTGAATCTCTCGATAAATGTTGTTTCCAGTCATTTTGACCTGATTTTTCATTTTCTATGCGCATGCCTAACTACTAACAAAAGTCTTTATTTGGAATACAAATTTATCATGCATGTGTGAAGCATGCAAGCACCCTGAACAACCCTCTTCACGCCATGGTCAATCGTCGAGATTCACTCTTGTAAATCTCATCATCCGATGCACGAATATTGTTGCAGATTTGTGTACGTTCACTTATCATCTCAATACTACATGGCAACACATGTCCAGTCTATGTTCGGATTTGACTCTGCATCTGCCAGTTTATCCCATGTCACAACCGAGGAACTTATAGGCCCCTACGAGATCCAATAGGTCCGCCAACTAAGGCTTACACGTAATTGAAGGAAAGACTGAAAAACGCAGTCCAGTTACTCTGAAACTTAAATTAGGGCTGGTTCTGCAGTCGTTTTGGCCGATTCACGGTTGTGTAATTCACGAAACCGCGGGCCAGGTCAATTCGCGGGTTTAGAGTAAAATACCGTCTGAAAAGATCGACATGGCCTCAAAAGATCTACATTCCAAGCCATAATTACATTAAACCGGCCCAGAAAATTGAAAAGGGATTCAGCCCACGCCTTAATCTAACGCAGCCACGCAGGGAATCGCTTTCCGCGAAGACACTTCAATTTCTTAGGGTTGAACAAGTTTGTCGTCGTCGCTGCAAGGGCTCTCGCTCCATCGCTCAGCTCTCGAATCCTACAGTCAGTCAGTCACCTCGCCGCTCGTCCACCTCCGCATCGTCTTCTCTGCCAATTTCTACAGAGATAGAGTAGGTTCTCAGCTTTCAGAGAATATGCCTAGTTTTTCTCATTAATTTTTTGGCTTGGGTCTAAACAGAATTGGGTTTCTGAAAATTGAAATGTTTTTCTTCTAGTTGCTGTCATGATACATTAATTTTATTAATAGAGATTTATCAATTTTATAATTCTGAACGGGAACCGTGAAATCCGGGTCGGGCTGGTCCGTTAACGGGCTCAAAGTGGCCGTCTTCTTTCCCAAAAAAGTTGGACCCATAACTGTATGGGCAGATCGAAAACTGGCAAAACCGGCCGGCCCGGCCCCTAGAGCGACTCCTTAAATGGCGGGAAGATAACGATTTTCTGAAACGTAACTTGGGAATCCAGGGTTCAGAATTCGTCCTGCAAATGGCGGAAATGTCATTTCTTGAAGAATTTCAGGCTAGTAAGTCTGCTTGTACATCGTTCTTAGTTGGGCCCTATTATTAGCGTCTGATTAAGATACTCCTCCCGCTATAATTTGTTATGATTTATTTCTTTTTCCCCGCTCAGTGTCGCAGTTTTTCTTTATCGCTTTTTCTGTGGAGAAAATTATGAATAGCAGTCTTACTTTATCTCTAGTTAACATTATATTTCTAATTTATGAAGAGAACCGAGGTGTATTCTTTGATGGGCGTGTAATTTCATTTCATTTTTTTGCTGAGTAGTTCAATACAAGTTCAGTAGTTGAATACAAGTTCAAAATTTGAAAGTTTATTGTCTTGGACCACCTATTTTTCTCCTTGTTCATTTTCCAATTGCATAATGTTGTGGCGAACTTCTTTCTTGAATGGGCCATATGATGCGACTTAAATGTGTCTCATCTTTTGCACAGATCTTGATTCGCTGCCTACTATTCTGCAAAAGAAGTATGCTCTTTTACATGATCTGGATAAAAGTTTGCAAGGTAAATCAGATGTTGCATTTCTCCGGGACACTAACATGATTTTTATTTTTTATAACCATGCATTATATGCTGGTAGCGTCAAAAGATTTCTCAAAATAATTACATGATCTCTGCATTAATGCTAGACTCAAATTGATCTGTGCTCATGAAAGAAATGAACACAACAGGCTCTCACAAAATATTCACCCCCCTGTCTATTTGTTGCCCCTCCTTTTGTTAACCTCTCTTCTATCAACCTTAGAATCTCCACAGCTACCCCCAATCAGAAAATCATTACAAAGAACAATATCCACAAAACAAACTCACCATTCATAGTAATTATTTTACTGAAATAACTCTTAGATGATAAAGAACTCATCCTACTTTAGACTTTTAAAGGGCACTGGTATGTGTTTTCTGGACAGGACTTGTTAAACAAAATGAACAGCGATGTGAGCAAGAAATAGAAGATATCAAACAAGGTGTTAAAACTGGCCTTAGTTCCTCTAAAGCATCACCTCTTCGGTTTTCTGATGAAGCTTTTGACGAACAAAAGCATAGCATTAGAATTGCTGATGAAAAGGTTGCTCTGGCTGTTCAAGCTTATGATTTGGTAAATGAATTTTGCATCTTTATCTGTGTTTTTATGTCATGTAGTAACTTTTTTTCTAATAATTTATCTCGGGAATTTAATGACTGCGACCAAGATCAGAGACTCTTTTTTTCAGAAGTGTCAATCTACTGGAATTCATTTGCAACAAAGACTGCAATTTTTTATAGCCTTAAATTTTTTTTTTTCTCTCTTTGTAAATTTGTTGTGTACAAATATATGGTACGATGAAATTCAAGGTTTATTTTGAAATTGTTATAAGTTCATTAAGTATGACACTAGCGACCATTTGATCTTGGAATTGGCTTCTAACAAAATTCTCTCAATTTGATTAAAAGATGAGTTCTGCTTTATGTATTTTTAGATTTAGCTTTCTTAGAAGATATTACTTGAAGCAAAATTAATGGCTTTAAAGTACTTAACAAGATAAACTATTACGCTTAGAGTTATCAGATAGGCATTCATATCAAGTCTTTGAGTTGGCTTTCATGACTATGTTTCAGGTAGATACCCACATTCAGCAGCTTGATCAATATTTGAAAAAAGTTGATGAAGAGCTACGACGAGGTATTCTCAGTAATTTAATCTTTCACAATTATTCTTCTGTATTTTTCGTTATATTAAATGTTCCTTTCACCCTTGCAAATTCCTCTGCATTTGTGATAACATGCATTGTGGCAGAAAGAGATGCTGTTAGTGGATTACCTACGTCAAGTATTGATGTTAGCATAAAATCTGGAAGGGGGAATGAGAGTGGAAAGGGAGGGCGTAAAAAGTATGTATTCTTTCTGGACTTGCTTAGGATTAGTTGCATTAATGCCCTTTTCTACATTTAGTTTCATTATGAATGGAATCTGTGTTGTGTTGCTTTTTGTTTCTTTCCTGGATCGGAATTTAAAGATCTGGTTTTATTTGATGATTTTAGAAGGCCTTCCACTTCTTGAGATATTAGGCATCGCCTCTTACACTTGGGCATTGAATGGGTAATATGCCTTCTTCCAGGGAGAACATCTTTCCTATCGTTCCATATAAAAGAAAAGGAGAAATTTTGTCAATGTTAGAAAGAAAGCTAAACCCAATTGAAGAGAAATTGTTACTTTCAAATATTAAATCTGGATGGTAACATCAATAAAGGGGAAGACATTCAATGAAAGTATAGGTGACTGCAGGTTCCAACTAAGAAGTGAGAGATTGATTGATTTAAAACTTACACAGTGCAAACTGACGAATACAGCAGAAGAAACTAGCAAGAACTATGGGATAAACCACCGTTTAAAGAGGGAAAATAGTATGTTTAGAGACCACAAGTCTAGAACAATGTCAGACAGAAACAAAGGAGAAAACCCTGAACAATTTGATTAGGAAGCTAAATTAATAATCCCAATTAGCCTCTAGCCTCTTCCAAAGACTACACCCCTAAGAAGCCACCACTTTCCACTCTGGCAAACTATGACAGCTCAAGATATTGTTTTATCAAAATTACCTTTCCAGGAGGACACCCCTTCTAGAATAAGACTTCCAAAATATTGATCTCCCCTTCTTACTCTTGCAATATTTATCCACTTACCTGGAAAACTAACTAAATCTAATGCTCAATTGGAAAAGTAAACTCATTTTTTTTTGTTTTATTCCTTTCATCCCTGAATAAAGTGTCATTTTGTTTTCTCATTTTCATGGGGGCTGGGAAGGGAACTTGGGAAATGGAATCAGAATGAATCATTGTCTGGCATTGACATCTTTCTTCCCTTAACAGAACCCGCCAAGCGACTGCAGCGGCAGTGGCAGCGATTACAGCGGCTACGCAAGTGGCAATACAAGCTGCTACTAATCCAATTGGAACGGAACTGGATTTACCACTCGACCCAAACGAGCCTACCTATTGCTTCTGTAACCAAGTTAGCTTCGGTGAAATGGTAGCTTGCGACAACTCTGATGTATGTCTCTTTAAACTCGTCAACAATTTGTATTTTGCTTGCGCACTTCTGATCATATGTCGAACTGACCTAACGGAGGTCTCTGTCTTTCTCAACAGTGCAAGATCGAATGGTTCCATTTCGGGTGTGTTGGTTTGAAAGAGCAGCCCAAGGGGAAATGGTTCTGTTCCGACTGTGCTGTCTCAAGAAGTAGGAGGAAAGCTAGCTGATCTCAGGTACTGAGAAACGGAATGTTGATAAAGATGTAACAGTCTCGCAGATGAAATGAAATGTGTTATTTCAGCTGCATCTTTTGTTGAACTTTTTCTGCATTAGAGTCTCGGACTGCTTGCAGAGAATTTAATAATATTATCAGCAACGTGATCTTCGGTACATAAATATGATTCATCTTGTCAATTGCTTCTAAAAGGTATTACTATGGTTGATTTTGGGACAGCATTCGAAGGAAGAATTTCCTGTTTTAAAAATGAATCTTTCTTGAATGAAACGATGTTTTATTTCACTGAAACTCGCTCTTGCTCAACTCTATGAACCTTACACATTACACATCGTTCGTTATTCTGGTTTGTAATGAAACCAGGGGATATGTATCCTCGGCCTAATGTCATTCCTCCAACAACTTCAAACTCATTTGTACAATTTTTTTCCATCCCAAAGTATGTTAAAGTGGTCGGACCCTAGTTACATGAAGTAACAATTGCACGATGATTTATAAAGTCTGCAAGATGGTCACAGTAACAAGTACGAAACCAACAGCATGAGAAAAGCAACAAGATCTGGAAAGTAGTTGTAGCTCGGAGCCAATCGTAAATACAGTATCTTTTGTTCAATGGAACAAATCAGACCGGTAACAGTGGATATGAAAGAACAGTTGTCTTAGAAGGGTTCAGCTAGACGGTCATGAACAATGATTTAATATAATAAAACATCGAATAAACAAAAACTCACTTGAGAGTTACTTCCCGAGATCCTGCAAGAACGAGACATCATAGAATAAGAAAGTACGAATAAATCTTTCAAATAAACGTCTACACTTGGATACCAAAGGTATTCAACGCTAATAATCAATCTGAGACTGCACACAAGTCGGGAAAAGCAAAACACCACCAGAAGCAAAGCGCTACTGCAACTGAGCAGGAGAGGATGATGATAGTAAATGGCGATGGAATGGGATTGTTATACGGTAATATACATTTCATGGATGGGCTAGCCCCCTTGCTCAATTGGCTCGAGCTTGGTAGGCAAGTCAGAGTTGAGCCCGAGCCAGCGAGGCTCGGATTGTTCGAGCTTTGCGAGCCGAGATTGGGCGACAATCTCTCGTCGATCGGTTGCAGGTCTCTGGGTCCGTCACAAGTCGGGAAAAGGCGGGGGGATTGTTGTTCATCCATTTTTGCTCATCGATTGGTAGATTTTTTGGCCGTTCAAACTTCGCCCTCGCCCGTCGCTCCCCGCCATCACCCGTCACTGCTCGTAGCATGTCGCTCGTGCCGTTGCCCAACTGCCATCGTTTGTCGTCAATCTCGACGATGGAGGAGTTAGGAGTCGGAATCCTGATCTCTCTCTCGCACTCCACATGTGTGTGCCGTGTCGTCAAGCAAGGGTCCCAATGACCTTTATTGATACCTTGATCATGTGATTATTCTTTTATCACGTACTAGTCATTAATGAATAATATCAATTTATTATATTTTAGTGTGCAAATTTTATAATTTTATCGATATGGACCATTGTTTTTTCCATTTGGATACATTTACCGACGATGATATCAAAGAAATTGAGCCAATTAGTTCTACATTTTCAATTGGTCAAACATCGACACAAACAACTAATTCTTCACGTAAATCTAAAAAAATAAAACGTCAGATATTTAGAAATATTTTGAAAAACATATTAATGTAGGTAGAAAATTAGAAACCAGGGTATAAGGTAATATTGTGCAAAAAACTACTCATACAAATTGACTTCTAGCAGTATTGGTAAACACTATGAAAATATCATTTTAACGAGCAAACGAGAAATAATACGCAACTACAATTAAATGTTTGTGGCATTAATAATTTGTATATTTACATGAGTGATTAAGAGAATGTGTTACAAAATTTATAACACAATAGATGTTTGATAGCAAAGTACATGAAAAATTTATACAATGAATATATTAATCCTAATTTAAAACAAATTCTCATAGTTATACTATGAGCTGAAATTATTAAAATATATGGAAACATGAAAAACTCAATTAATTACTTTATTTGTAAATGCGCTTATTATGTCAATTTGCATTATTTTTGCTTTATAAAGTGCACTTAGTTCACTCATATATATAGTCATTACTTCTCATTTTATTGGTGAGAAGTGATAACTAAATAAAAAAATATTAGAATTTCATAATTATGAACATCTATATAGTCGTGTTACGATTTATCAATATGTTATAGGTATTTTTACAAGAATACTCTATTAAATATAGAATTTTTGGTATTACTTTAAGTAATGCTTCCCCTAACGATGTTTATGTCATCAATTTAAAAGATTATTTCAATCAAATAATATTCAATTTTTTTTCTATGCAATATTTTTCTCACATTTAAATTTAATTTTTAAATGTGAAATAAAATTTATTTAACCTCATATGTATGTTATTAAAACTGTAATTTCTTATATTTCGTCAACTAATACCAGAAAAAAAATATAAAAAAATGTTATAAAGCATCTAACATGAAATCAAAATATTCAACAAAAGATGTATAATTAAGTAAAATTTGACTTATTTATAGTTTGAAAATATTAAACTATATTAGTTTGTTATTTGTGCATATATTATTAAAGAAAAAAATGTTTTACCAAAATAATCACAATATTTCTAATTTATTTCTTGAATTTTTAAAACTATTTTTTTATGCTACCAACGAATGTTCAAGAATTTATTATTTCACTGTACATTGGTTCTTCTAATTTTTGTAAAGTTAACGAATAATTTAAAAAATATAAACAAATCAAATTTTTTGATATAATTGATAATATGAAAACTAAATTTAAACAATATTAGCTTGACATATCTAATATTTTTTTCTTTACTAGTGCATCGATTTAAAATAAAATAAGATAAATTAATGTTTCATATAATTTTTAATAATTTATATATCGATACGCAAGCGAGTCCTACTCAATTAAGAGACGATCTTGTTATGTTGTTTTCTTCTTATCAAAATAAATATTCTTATGTTATTCGTTGATTAGAATAACACTCCAAATATTCTGATTTTGCTATTTAATAACACTCTAAATTTTTACTATAACATGAGTTTGTTTTTAGTGCAGGTGGATGCATATAAGAGTATCACAAAAAACGTCTTGCACTGAATCTCGTGAAAGTATTGATCTGCGTAAAGGATTGACACGACACCATTAAGAGAAACCAACGTGAGATGCCATTTTCCGAAGAATTAAAAAATTTGAAGTTTGAGAACTAAATATTTTTAGTTGCAAAATGTATTTTTTTTGTAATTTTTTACATTTATAATTTTTTTATATTTTGCACATGATTGACAATTAGATAGGTGTCAACCTCATTGAGATGTATCTAATTGTAGTTAGAGTTGACATTCGATCGGCTCTAGCGAGCTGAGCCAGAAAACTTTTGGCTCGTCGAGCTTTTCGAGTCGAGCTTGTTGAGTTTTTTTTCAAAAAATTTGTCCCGAGCTCGAGCCGAGCGAAACGAGCATAGCATACTTAAATAACCTTAATCTATATTTAATTTTCTAAATTTTTTTGTATTATTATTCAAAAAATTGATAAATAATTAAACATTTAATAATGTAATGTAAATATCTTATTAGAATATTTAATATAAAAAATATATTTATTATTATTAAAAAAAATTATATATCATTGAAAAATTAAATTTTACGAAAGAATTTGAAATTTGCATTACTACATATTAGATACATTTCAAAGAGGTTAGCACCCATCTAATTATCAATCACGTGCAAAATATCAACATTACAAGTGTAAAATAGTACATAAAATTATAGCTTAGAACTTAAAAATTAATAGTTTTTGAATTCTAAATTTTTGAATTCTTCTGCTAAAGCATCTTCTCATTGTTGGTCTCTCGTAATGACATCGATCTTCGTACACACATCCTCATGCACTAAAAACACTCTCATAAGCTACAGTGGAAACATGAGCTATTAGTAAATCGTGTGTAATAGAAAAAATACAATATATCACAACGTTATTTTTTCGCCAACAAAAAATATCAAACGTATCGTCACGAGAAAGTTGGTAATGAGTGTCAAAATAAATATCGAGTTTATTTTTATCGGAAACATAATAATGAACGTGCTATCAATTTCTCTATTAATTGTATCCATACTAGAGCTAGAAGAGACATAAAACAAAGAAAATGAACGATTAACATAATATTTAAATTTCTAAGAAGCAAATAAATTATTAAGTTCATTTTTCAATGAGGTTTGAGTAACTACAGAAACTAGACCTAAGTTACCTGAAATTTTATCAAACATCAATTTATAATATTTTATTTTATATCTAGGATGTATAAAGCATCTTCTCATTGTTGGTCTCTCGTAATGACATCGATCTTCGTACACACATCCTCATGCACTAAAAACACTCTCATAAGCTACAGTGGAAACATGAGCTATTAGTAAATCGTGTGTAATAGAAAAAATACAATATATCACAACGTTATTTTTTCGCCAACAAAAAATATCAAACGTATCGTCACGAGAAAGTTGGTAATGAGTGTCAAAATAAATATCGAGTTTATTTTTATCGGAAACATAATAATGAACGTGCTATCAATTTCTCTATTAATTGTATCCATACTAGAGCTAGAAGAGACATAA